>JAIEZT010000016.1:4731489-5142148 GCA_019594935.1 Periophthalmus modestus | reverse complement strand
CCACGCATGAGTGAGCAATGGAGTGTGCTTATCGGTCTCCATTTAACTCTGGCTTCAGTTCACTTTCTATTGAAAAACTTCTCTCCGTAACTGCTGGTCATTTTGAGTTTAAAATGTCGAACGCGACATTTAACCCGCTCTCACTGAGTCCGAGTATTTTATTTTGCTATTTTGTCCGTTACACAAGATTGAAACCTACAATAAACAGGACCAGTGAGCTGAGGTGGCTCCCACTGCATAGCAGCATGTTTTGATTGGCAGCATTGAGAAGCACAACGCCCACTGCCAAACCAGCGGGGAGGGGCGGTAAGGTGCCATCTTAAACAGCTCGCTCCGATTGGCTCTTTGGTTGCTATGATATTCGCGGTTCGAATTCAAATAGGAACTTTGCTGACAGTCACCCTCTATACTGCTAGCCTAGACAAGCTTCATTAGCTGGAGCTGAGTGCCTATGGAATAAACAAAAGAGCAATATTTAGTTTCACACTAGCTGAAGAAAGTGAGTACTCGCTTTGGCAGCTGAACGACTTCAGCCATTACAATTTAGTTGGATTGCCTCCCAAAAACATTGTAGTAAAGATTATGATGTTAAACATGTAGGATTATAAAATTTACATAGTCTGCTTCCGCAGCGGGAATTAAGACATCAAATTATCGAACGGAACACAACCCACGCACTCTAGCAGATGTCCAAAACTATCCTCCAGCAGTCTCAACGAAATCCACGCACCCATAGTTAACACTGCTAGTATATCGCTGCCTCCCCTCACCTTGCAGTGCCTTCTGGAAAAGAGGCCGATAATGAGTTACACTGGACACCTCTATAGACTCCTTCTAAACTGCACCATAGTCCATTAGCAGCTGCACATTCAAATTAAAACACGTCTCTGTGGCCACACAAGCCCCCTCCTTAAACCCAGTACATCTTCCATCACTGCCCAGACTCAAAAGGCAGGTGCAACACTGCTCCCTCATTTACAAAACCCATATTTACTTGGGGCCATTCAGAGATGCTGGCAACAACGTAACCACTTTATTCTCTCCCAAAACCTCCACTACCTCCAACTAGGAGACCCATGTTGGTGTTTCGGAGAGAGGAGACCAAACGCATTGAGTTGACGAGCAGCCTTTGGATGGTACTAGGATTTGTGGTGATATTGGAAACACACAAAAACATGCCAGTTTTTTTTTTTTTTTTTTTTGCCCATCAGTGTGTTGCCTCGGTAGGCATCAGATTAATGTGACCTGTCAGCTATGTAAGATTATGTGCTCATGGGGGCGTAATCCAATGCCAATATCCTCTCGGCGTTTTTTTGTGTTATTAAATGGGATTGCAAAATGTGGGGCTCTTACTGCATAAGGTGTTGTGTCCGTAGGCAAGGCTCTGACACAGCACCTTGCCTAGTATTGAAGAGCGTGTGTGTGCGTGAGTGTTGGTGGTGGTCGGATGGGCCAATGGTGCCTGATCGGCAGGCTCGCTTACATTCAGTACGAACCCCAGGAGCACTGTGGCTACAATAGTATCTTACCACCACTACTATTGCATGTTTTTGGAGTGATAAATTAATGCATTGTAAAAGCGCTTGGGTGCACTACTGAAAGTGCTGCTATTACTCCAACGCATAAATTGTTTATTTATTAATATCAGGACATGACTAGGGGGATGGTTCTTTACGGATCTATAGTTGGAGGCTTAAAAATTTGATGTGTTGATAACTCACGATCTCCAATGTCACCAATACTGATTCACCAAAATATTATCTAGGCATAACAATTCCAAACAAGCTGAAATACTGTTATACTGTACTAATTTTTTTTTTTTTTTCTCAAAAGCTGTACCTGTGCCATAAGGAGTTCAAATGAAACAGTGTTCTATGTTCCCCAACATTCTCAAAGCTGACAGCAGAGTGTGGACCTGTGTTAGCTGTAGACCCATGGGCTTTGGGCTGTAATGTGTTTGTGTTAAGACTCTGTAGCGCTCTGCTCCCCCAATAGAGAGCATTAGAACAGGTGCATTAGACAGGTGCGAGGCCCTGTCATTAATCACAGAACTACTACTGCCGTGCTCACAGCTGCACTTTCACTGACTTTTACTTTCTGCTCTACCCAGTCCCTCCTTCCCTCCCCACCTTCCCTTCCTCACTCTGTCTTCTCTTTCTCCCAGTCCTCTCTCTCATCTGTTACAACTTACTCAGTGAGGGAGTAAGGGAAGTAACGATAAACCAAGATTTTTAAGTGTTGACTAAATCTATCTAAATTTATTTACAATTATAAAACAAAAAGCAAGCAACAAAAATCATTTTTCTTTTTTTTCCACCTGTCTCTTCTCTGACCCACACTTTTCTGTTCCTTTTTCTCTCCTTTTTTTTTTTTCTCCCACTCATACTTTTGCCCCTTTTAATCCCTCTTGCCTCTGTATCTTTCCCCTCCTCCTGTCCTTTTTTTCTCAGCTGTTGTTCACCCACACTCCGGTCTCACTCATCTGTCCTCATAACATTTTATCTATTCTTTCTCTCTACCTCTTTCTCTCCAGCCTCATCTCTATGGTTCTCTTTTCTCCCACACCTATTTTTTTCTTTGTCTCTCTCGGTCTCCCCTCAGTGTCTCTCTCATTCGCTCTCTTGTGTTTTCTGAATCATTCTTAATCAAATATTTGTTTATTATGTATTAGTAAGTCTGTATTCTTTCCTCCTTCCTCTGCTATACTTGCACCCTTTGCCATCTTTTTGTTACCATCACTCTGCTCTCGTTCCCTCTTCTCATAGAAACACACTTATTTTCTCATCCATTTCTTCCATCCCTCCCTCCATACTTTTTTTGTGTCCTTCTTTCCCGATTCTACATGCTCTATATTCAACTCACACTGTTAGATGGATGTTGTGTTGCGTACAGGGCCAAGCCTCTATACGCACGCACACACACACACAAATACACACGCACACACGCACACCCATACACAAGACGCACACACACAAACTCTTTGACACTTAAAAGTAAAAGTTGTAACCAAGTCATTGTGGATTCTGTTTAGAAATTTGGTAACGTTTTATGTAATATTATATTGACTTTACTTTTAACTGGCATGTTTGGACATTTTCTTAAAGAACACATGGTTTTCAGGTATTCAGTAATAACTATATGTACCCCGTCATTTTACATTTTACTCTAACAGCAATCTAAACCTACTTAATAATAGAAAACATTCACTTCTTGTTAAATACTACAGAGCTGATTACTACTTTTGATTTGTAGTATATGTGAGCTGACATGAGGCATTGTCACAAGTGGATGAAGTATTCAGTTTTGTTGAGTAACTTTTTTACCTCTGTATCTGTACTTTTACTTAAATAAAGTATCACATGAAAAAAATGTATTTAGAGTACCCAGTTACTTTAGAATGAAAAGTAAAGGTATTTCACACAAGTTGTTAACTGGTCAGAGTGTTGAACGTAGTGATATTGATAAAGATTATACATAATTTGGTTAGCAGTAACAATACAAATCAACTTTTCTTATATATTTTGTGTATTTTTGTTTGCTCAGAGCTTGAAACTCAAAATCATTAGTCAGGATGTTACAGCGAATATATGGTAAAAATAAAATCCTCAAAATCACATGAAAATGTACTTATACTCCACTACATTTTTTACTGAACTGAAAGGTAAAGTTGCCTGCTCTCAAATGTAGCAAAGAAAAAAGTATCAAGTGTAAATGTATTCAAGTAAAGTACAGATGCCTAAAAAATCTACTTAAGTACAGTACTTTACTACTTGTACTTCATTACCTTCCAGCACTGGGTATAGTTTAGCTTTACAGAAATTTGGTGAAAACACAATAGCTTCAGAAAGTGGTGCCATTATTCACCCTCAAATGTAACTTTTGTCAGTTGAAAATACTTAAAATTATAGCCATAAAATTTTATGTCTGGGATTGCATCTACAAACCTGCAATATAAAGATATATAAGGTTAAACTTTTTGGATTATAAATTTGGTGAACACTAAGCCGTACTTTTACTTCACTTGCCCACTTCACCTAACCCGGGCCTCCTGCAGTTTTCCCTCTCCCGATTATCCCTCCCTCTTGGCCCTCACTCTTCTGCCCATATCTCCTCTTTTCTCTGATTCTTTAGGAGAGCCTCACAGGGTTGGCATGGCAGCCTGGCATCAAACACTCAAGACTCCCCACTGTTCTCCTGCGGTGCCACCTTCCACCAATTGAGCAATCTTTTATTTACTGTACATGCTTTAAAGCCTTTTGTTGCCCTCGCTAACTCAACATTTGTGCTACTTCCATCCGTATGCCTGGCGGTGTAAAATTTTTGTCATGCTCTCATTCACTAAAGGCCAGTGTAATGGGTTTAGGCTAACTTTAGCTGTGTGCGTGCTGGAAATCCCTCTTAATCACAGGCCAAAAACATTACCGCCGGATTAATTTACATGCAGCTGCGAGAGGACTTCTGCAAAAGCAAAACCACGTGAGGTCGATGTGTGAAGCTCGTATACACCAAAAGCGCACTCCTAACTGAGAACCGCTGTTTAGCATGTGGAAGGGCAGTAATGGCATTGAACTTGTATACAGAAGTTTATAAAGTCCAGAACCACGGGGCAACTAAACACACAACAAAGAATAGGCCACGTTTTGAAGTGTAATATAATGCTGAAAAAAAGATATAGATGAAAAATATGATATTGAAACTAATTTATGCCACTGACACGATAATGCTAAGGTAAGTTATTAAGAAAGTTATCGCCAAAAACTATTCTAAATGTACAATATGGTTAAAAGCTCTAACTCCAATAATGCATAGCAGAATGACTGTTATAATAAAACACTTTAGTAGTAGTAGTTTAGTTTCTATCTAGAATGAGTCATAGAAGTTATTTATCAAACGTTTCAAGCTCAAATCTTATCATAGACTTGGAAAAAAAAGAACAAAAAGTTCCCTACTATATTGACCGCCCTAAAAAATAATAGGTTTATCTGACATATATTGCACGATAAGTCGATATAGTAATTATTATGGACAGGCCTAAAAGAGAACACAATATATACACCAAAAATATAAATTTATTTATTGCAATATTGATATGCACAGTAATCGTAAGAAAATAATGTATTTCAGGGGGTGTCAAACTCAAATTCACAGTGGGACCAAAATAACAAACTGAGACAAATTCATGGGCCAAAACTCAATTTTATTGAAAAATTGACTGCACCTGATATGTAATGCGTAATCTTTTCATACGGAAACAAACTTAAGAAAATTTGTAATAAAAGGCACATCAGTAGTATTAATTTCTTATTTAAATAAATAAAAATAAATTATGTCTTTCTCTGTAGTAATTCTTTGGCTGAGGTGACTAGTAGCTTGGTTGCTAATCAGTCAACAGAAAAGGAGGGGCACTTGCTGGTCTCGAATGCAGCTCACTAGCAAAGCATTCTGGGATTTAGAGTATTAGTGGTCCATGCGCTATATACCTACGGGCCAGCTCTAATGAACATTTGGTATGATCTCACTGGCCAAAATCTAATTACACCGTGGGCCAGATTTGGCCCCCCAGGCCTGAGTTTGACATACGTGTTGTATTCCATCGGACCTAACTGATTTTATTCATGATTTTTATTGGCCCAATTTAAACAAACCAAACCTCAAATCTCAGAAGCTAAGCAGGGGTGGGCCTGGTTAGTATTTGGATGGGAGACTGCTGGGAAAACCAGGAGCCACGGTGGGGTGTTGTGTCCTTAGGCAAGACATTTCACCCACTTTGCCTAAAGTTTTGTTAGAAGTATCAAATCAGATACTAATCGATACTACTTTTATTGAAAGTAGATACTCGTTTAAGCAGGTATCAATACTAAAAAAGTTACATTCACAAGACTGAAATGAACCTTTCCTGAATAAATTTAGAATGATCTTGAGCTGTGTCAGAACAAGTGTAAGACCACATAGACTAGACTGCAACTCAGGAATTACAGATATAAGGCCACATGGTAATATAAAAGAAAAATACTATTATTTTATGTGTTTTTTTTTAAATTATTATTATTAGGGATATTGGAATTGTATTGAGTCTTGGTATTCCTTAGTACTGAAATCAAGTTTGAAATTTTTAGTATCGTGTCAGCCTCATAGATCGCATATTTATAATGGACATGGCTAACCTGCTAGCTGGTATGTCCCAAATGGCTCTCCATCGACTCTGGCTCCAATTCACATTCTATTGAAAAACTGTCCCCCCTCTCTCTGTAACTTCTGCTGTCAGGCTTGTCATTTTGCTAAGCACCTGCACATTACTTGGCCATACTTTTTTTGATTATATTCATGAATACTGTCCTCTGTTGTAAAGTGACCGTGCATGCCGTTTGGCTGGTATGACTTGTTGACTGAACCCACTGTTGGCTGGAGGTGCAGTCTCTGTTCCTGCCTCTTTGTACAGACCTCACCCCCGTCGTTCTTGGAGGTTGCTGCTTGAGTTTTAAAGTAGGAGTTCCCAACAAATGTGCCACTTTTCCCTTTTCGACAAACCACAAAAGCGCTGTTGTGTTCTCTAACATTCTGTGAACCTAAAACCTCCTAAGGATGCAGAGTCGTGCCCACACGAATTTAATTCTCATTAGGGTGAGCGGCTGGTCGGAGCCAGATTCCCGCTCTCACTTTTGGCCCTTACCTCAGCCCTCCCTACGACAGCTCTTTTGGTTTTAATTACACAATGATTCTTTCACATTCTCCTCTTCCTTCCTCTTCACATTGTTTTGCTGACACATAGAACAAACAGCAGGAAAAGGTGCTCTGGGATTGGGCCAGTGAATGTTTGGAAAGGGATATCTGGGCATAATTTAACATTTTTACAACATTATACTTTTATGATCAAACCACATCCCAAAATCATGTTCAGTTGCAGGGAAGGTATTTCATCTCTTTTTGTATTGCTGTTCTTCAATGAATGGCAGCACGCATCAGGGATTCATCAGACTCTTAGACAAAGGAGCAGAAAAACAAACCTTTTTCTGTTAAACCAGACATATCGTCGGCTTGTCTACTCTATCATTATAATCTATGACACCTGTGGATCATTGGTATAAGTTGCACGTTTTAAAGTCATGTAAAAATCACTTAAAAGAAACAAGTCAGCTGATTTCCACATTAGAAAACTTCAGTGCTCAGTGGGAGCTGACATCAGCGTAACATCATCACAACATGGAGCCGTGTAGACTGTGTGACGCTGCTGAAATCCTATCACCAGTTAAAAGAATAAAATTGAAGATCGAAGTAAGAACATTACAGTTGGTGGATGCCGGTGGCAGTGAGAACAGGGTTTGATCGGCAGTATGGTGTCTTGAAAATAAGTGATTGAAGAATACTCAAACATGCATGAATCATTCCAAATACAAATTTGAGACGGTAAATGAGAACCTAGAACCTGGTTAAACATCAACTTTGCAGAGAATAGGCCTGATTTAATTATTTGAAAGTCGTAATGAGACTGAATTAAAGAATATGCAGTTGAGATTTTAAAGTTCCAAAAATCTTTGCAAACATAAGATTTAGCACAAAGAGCTGTTGGGCTGGGCTAATAATGGCATTTAAGTAGAGACTGCGATTCAGTCATGTTTAATTGCCAGCTTGGATGTTTCTAATGGAGAGGTGTACAGCTAATCCAGTCAGCAAAAGCATGTGGTTCGAGTTGTGGGGTTCACACTTTTGGAGGATTAAATTGATGTATTATATAGATGAATTGATATGAAGTCTGTCTTGTTGATATTCATTAAATCAATACTTAAAGCCGTTTTTATTTTTAAAAAGATGTTTTGCCATATCACCAAACCCTGAGATCTGAGACAGAAATCATAATGAAGCCCTGTGGTTTCTTGCTGAAGTGTGAATCGGCTCAACTAAACGTGAACCTTGTCTGTTTGTCCTGTCAGGGGAGCTCATTTGGAGCTGTCCCTCTGGACTGCAGCCAGTTCAGGGTCTCTAAGATTTAAGCCTTCACATTCTCTTCTGTATATTTCACGGCTTTTTGTTCTCATTTGGGGTTTTAGCGAGTCCTGATCTGACTTCTGCTCTTCTACTGTTTCTGCATTTTAATACAGACAAATCCACATACATCCTGTATTACACTAAATTGAATCTTGTGAGTTTTAAGTCATGTTATAATGTTACCTCATCACAAACATACCTGGAATATTGTTTTGTTTCATTCAGACATGTTTGGAGTTGCAAACAGACTAATAATAAAGGATTACTCAAAGCTCAAAATGCTCTGTTCCACCTTGTGATGTTATGTAGTGATAGTTTTTCAAGTTAACAGCTACTCTTTACCTTTAGTTCAGAAGATATTGGCAATTCCAAGGCTGAAATTATTCAAATGATTCTGGAGCAAGTGTATGGAGTTTAAAAACACAGTGGAGCACTTTCTGTATTACCACATGACATCACAAGGTGGAACAGAGTGTTTTCTGTTTGAGAGAAGAACTCGGCCTTAAATATGCAGGTATGTTGTTGATGAGGAAACAACATTATGACAGAGATGAGAAAATAGTCTAAAATGGGCCCTTTAAAAGCAAAGGTTACAATTCTGGGGGGTAAACCTTGCACTAATAGAGCAATGAGCAGTTTCAGTTAGTTGACAGCTACCACATCCACAAAGTCTGGAAGTTTTTTCTGCATTGCTTACCAACCTTAAGTTCTTGAGCAAAACACCCTATCCACAGGACAAAGTAAGACAAGGAGGCTGCAGTAGTCAGCCACTTTTTCTTGCCACTGCATTTGACTCCCAAATGTATGAATAGCTCTGTTTAGATGTAAGCATATATATCCATAATAAAGGCTTTGTTTAATGCTCCTGAGCACCAGTCACTTAATACACTCATTTTAGAAAGAGATTGATTGTGAATAAAATGAGATGGGTCCATTAACATTCATGAGAAGACGCATGGATTGCTGCTGAACTAACGAGAATTGCATACATTTCAGAACATCTTTTTAGAATAAATAATATCATTTCTGCATAGACCTGTCCTGGTAACATATTTTGAAACACGATATATTGCTACAGAGAAATATTGCGATAATCAGCGATAATTAGTGGCACAAAGTAATGTCAGTATTAAGATAAGATGGATAAGATAGAAGATTAAAAAAAGTACTCAGTCGATGTAGTGATTATCATGACGGGCCTGAAAGCTGGAACAATACATTTTGGGGCGCAATACGTATGTTTGCATGCAGAAGACTTTTCATTACCTAAATCATATTAACCTTTTGAGATTTGACAATTCAATTCAAATTCTGATTTCTCTGCTTGATTCTTGCACAGCCTCTGCAGCAGTTTCGCCCAGCTTTCGGCAAGGAAGTTAAAACTATTCATTGAAGTACCAGTTCATCTAAAGCTAACGCCTTTTGATTATACACTGTATTATAAATTATCTCTGTGCATGTAAACAGACTGTGAGGCATTGTTCCATGTGATCCTCTGTACTCTCTTTTTACTGATTAACTCTACAGAGCCTTGAAGGTGTGGCTCCATCTCTGCCTCTGATTGGTTAAGGGAGAATCTCAAGACCTTTGCCTCTCCTTTTCTTTAACTGCATTTTTTTCTTATCTCACATTTTTTCCATGAATAAAAGGTCAGTTTTGCTTGGCCTGGCCTACTTTACCAGTGACCCCTCTATGATCAGTGTTTGTGTTTGTGTGACAGGCATTGTATTTTAGCATGATCGTTTTAAGAAAATATTAAACCTAAAGATAGACGATATATATGGGGTTGGCTGATATATCGGGCTGATATTTGCACTTTTTGGCACATCAGTCTTAAACCTCCACAACGGGACGATATTTTGTTTTGGTCGAGCGGCTGCCTAAAGAGCACACAAAGCTTTATTTGAATTGAACACTTAAGTTTTCTGCAATTATCACTTATTCAAACCATCCTTTATGTGAGTAAAAATGGGAACGTGTCACTCTCATCTGTTTTTTCAAATTTATTTTTAAAGACGACAATTAAGGTAAGCCCCTCGTCTTGGCAGAGCACCTCACGACTGACTATCTAGGTTGAGTACTTTTGTTGTAATTTATTGCTAAAAGTTTCCCTAAACATCTCAACATAACACTTTGATTTCCTCATTATTTTTTGTATTTATTTAGGGACCGTGTTTATGAATCACATTTTCTGTAATTGTATCCAGGTTGGCCTTTAAATATTAGGGCTGTGCAAAAATATTTAAACATCTCAATATATCATGATACTTAATTGGATAACATAGTATCATTATCGTGGGCTGCTGTAGTGATAATATTGAGTATTTTCTGGCATATTTTACTTAATTTTTTGACAATGCTACAATTTTCGTTGCTAGTTTATGTAATACATTTGATATATTCACTGTTTTACTGATTCAATGTGTGTTTTTAATATGAACTTTGTGCAGGTGATGTTTTAACAAAGACATACTATTGTTAAAATGTATTTGATACTTTAAAAAGACTGAAACATTGCAGAGTATCATGTGTAATATATCAGTAATCACATATATTACCATATCATGATATTACATTGTGAGCAATCGTATGGAATTGCATGAAACCCTGCAATCTTCAGAAGAAATAAATATAACATTAATATTAAAATGTCTGTTGGTAGCTTTCAGATACTATAATGTGATGTCATACTCTCAGATGCAAGGGACAGTTGTTGCTATTGATTACATTGTACTCATTAATATTCAAAAGGTAAATGCACAAATGTTGAATCTGATCATTTCTGTTAGTGACTAGACCTAAGGACAAACATTAGAATTTTAACAATCTTCATTTTAGCTGCCCCTCATCTGTATTAAATATTATTGGCCTTTAGAATGTTGTGATAATGTCTGAAATCCCATATACACAATCTTATAGCACTATGTAAGAGATTGGAGCAAATGTGGCAAATTTTAAGTGTCTTGCCCAAGGGCTACTGACCCTCGGAACAGTGCGTTCTGCTAATTAAGCTACTGCCCACTACAAATTACACATGTAACTCGGGGCAACTGTTCATCTGGGATCATTTACCTAATTCTGTGGGTGGAGTGGCCCCTGTGACTAGAGCTAATGACAGGGCTTGGAGCTGTAATGCCTTTGTTGCACATGGGGCTGTTTTGTTTGCATGTTTGCAGGGGGCATGTATCAGAAAGGGTATTTCTGCCCCTTATTTTGGGTTTTTTTCCACTCTGCCTAGGCATTTGAAGTGTGTTAATTAAAACTTTGCTTTGGTGATCATGAGCGGGACTGGGAATACCTCGCAAAACGTGCGTCTTGGGTAGAACAGTGGCTGGCATTTGAAACCGGGCAACCCCAAAATCTGTTTCCTGTGTAGTTGTTGTGCTTTTTATGTATGCCCTCCTCAGCAGCATCTCCGTCTGGAAATTAAACTGGCAGCTTTGAAAAATAGTTCAAAGGTGCGGTATTGTGCAAAAATGACTCTTGTGAGCTTTTAAGGCATGTTGTAATGTTGTTACCTCATCAAAAACATACCCAGAATTGTGTTTTGTTTCAGTCACACATGTAGGCTGTCTGCTCCTTAAAAGCTCAAAATTCTCAGTTACCCTCACAATCTCTGCTGAACTAAAGGTGAAAGGTAGCTATTAACTAGAAAACTACTGCTTCATGGCATCACAAGGTGGAACAGAGCATTTTCAGCTTTGGTGATGTAGACAGCCTAGTAATGGAGACTTACTCAACAACTCCAGGTCTTTTTTTGATGAGGTAATTACATTATAAAATGGCTTAAAGCTCACAAGAGTCAATTGTGTATAATATAGGACCTTTGACATTTAAAAGGATACAGAAATATGACCTGCTGGAACACATTTTAGTACATCTTGATTATATCTTTTATGTTGTCTATAAAAATACAGGATGCAGAGGACATTCTGTTATCATTGCAGCATCTGCCATTTCAAAATTGTAAGTAGGGCTGTAGTCGACCAAGAATTTCTTTAGCTAACTAAAGACATGTCCTGCTGATCGATTCATCAACTAAAAAAAAACGACGTGGCTCCTTAAACTATTATATATCTCTATGCATCTGACCAGAGCGCACTCACAAGACTACACTTGCACGGGAGTAAGGCAAAAACAACTATTTATGCAGTAAAAAGGACTAAGAAAGAACTGCCTTTTTATATATAAATACAAAAAAAAAATACTCACTTCTCCTTCCTGCTGTTGTCCCATATAAACCCTTGTAATCTAAATTAAATTATTAGCGATTTAATACTAATTTTGGTCACCTAAGACTCGAGAAAACAACTTAAGTCCTACAGCTCTAGTACCGGCTCACATTTGGATTAGAATGGATATATTGTGTGGCCCTAGTGTCTGCGTTTGTGACAGCTCCAGAGCAGAGCCAGCGTCAGCGCATCCCAATGTCTGCAGCCCTCTGACCTTGTTGACCTTGTGCACACTACTTTTATCCCAAACAGTGGTTCTAAAAATACCCCCAGTTTCTGTTTTTCTAAGGACAGTGTGATTCTGGGCCTATTCACAGCTCAGAGTGTGGACGTATAGGAGGAGGTGGAGGAGGAGGAGGAGGATGCCTTATTTTCATGTGTGTTATGTAAACATTTGATTTCAGTACACATAGGGGCAGCCTTCTATGAAATGTATGCCTAAAAGCATTTTGAGGAATTTTAAGGAATAGACTTTTGAGAAAATTATTTCTAATTAATCTAAATGTGTTAAAGGGGTACTATGCAACTTTTCCGGTGACTGTCTGCTTGTCTCTGTGGACATGTTTTACCTTTGCTTGGAATGTAAAGGGGTTGTAATACATGTAAAACACACCTTTTTATCTTATCTATCTTTGGTTTAATCACAATTGTTTTATTGCTAAAAAAAAAACAAACTGTGCATAAATTCTTTCCAGGAAAAACATCTAACATAACATAACATCTCAGGTGATGGACGGAGACACCTTTAGTTATAGACTGTGCATTTCCATGGAGTTTCATTGACTGAAACAAGGAATTTTTTGAAACTAAATCAAAAGTTTAAATCAATATTTTGTTAAGTGTAAATGCACCAATTATCACAGCTGATTGCTTCCTAGTAGTTGATGATTAAAGCAGACCTTTTCTGCAGAATCGATTTTTTCAGAGCTTTTAACCATGTTGTTTTACCCTCACCAACTGAATACAACTTCTGGTGAGTAAATAGAGTGGTTCATGTTTGAGCAATCTTTATTATTTTTAATATCGCTGATGAATCAAAATTTTCACCACCACTCGCATACACCCACTGTGACATACTTGCTTGTTCTCCAATTTTATTTTCTTAATCTGTAATACACATAGCATTCAACAGGACTGCAGAGTCTTTTGGTACAAATGAAAGAAAAAAAAATAAAAAACACTGCTTGCTAGCATAATCGCTGTTCATTGTGATGTCATTTCCAACAACATTTGCTCCCATTGGGCACCGGAATGTATCTTTTATTAGTAGTTTTAGAGATGAATATTGCCATTTTCAAATGTGAAAATGATAACATAATGATCCACGGGTGTCATCTATTCTAACTACAGAGCAGACCCAAGCACAACAGGTCTGCTTTAATAATGGTTATCATGATAGTTATAATAATCATAATTTTGTTCTGTTGTTTTATTATAGCAAAACATTTATGTGCAATCCCTCAGACATTAATAAGTAATGAAGACTAGATAGAACTGAAACATATGTTGCGTACTCATAAAATGAACAGAGCATGAAATTAAATGTATTTAATAAGACCCTAAACTGGAAGACCACATTTACATGACATGTAATCAAACTAAAATAGGCCCAAAGTCATGTATCAGCTCCTTACCCCTTGTTTTGGGGGTTGGTTTAACTCCTATTGCATTAAAGCTGCACCGTTTGTTCTGTGTTAAGAAGTCAAACTCGATAATCAAATGCCAGACTAATTCTATGTTTTAAACTCTTATTGGTTGGCTAGACTCCCGTTTTAGCCGATTACTTTACCTAATGGAACAATTATGTGATGACATTTCAGACTTTATCCTGTTTACCACTTAACTTCTCTCACTAAGCCGACCGACTTTTAAAGACAACCTGGTGCATGGTTATGTATTGGCTTCATATTTTGAGCCCCCCCATGACAAGGCCTGGGATATAATGGAAGTTTAAAGTTGCTGTCTGGGCACTGTGCTCACTGTAGCACTTCCTGTCCTCACAGTTCTGCTGACCTAAAGCCTTTGGTGTGATTCTGTGAACTCTTTATTATTATCTAATGCAAATATATGTGGCTCGATTGGGTTAGAGCTTTTTACAAATTAATAAAAAACAGTACTCAGTCTTCATTCATTCATGTATTGCTACTTTCAAATATTAAGTTTCTGTCAGGAATTCCTATTAGCTGAACAGGATGCTGCTGCTACTACTGCTGCAACTACTATACTACAATTACTACAACTATTTGCCCTTTCTTATATTGTTTAACCTATATACATTACAATTGATATGCCCTGTGCAGTGCAATACTGTGATGTCATGTGGTAATACAGGAAGTGCTCCACTGTGTTTTTAAACTCCATACACCTTCACTAGAATCATTTGGGATAATTTCAAATGTGGAATTGCCAATCTCTACAGTTACCTTTTTACCTTTGTTCAATATACTTGGAAACTACAGCTTCATGACATCACAAGTGTGAACAAAGCGTTTTTGCACATTGAGTAATCCTTTATTGTTGGTCTGTCTACATCTCCCTGTGAATGAAACAAAACACAACTCCAGGTATGTTTTTGGAAGCGGGCTTAACAGCATGGCAAGAGAGTTTTGTGTTATATAGGCCCTTTAAATTCCATTAGCGGTATACTCACACATACACACATACATAGCTATTTTTGCCTAATTGAACCACTTTAAATGCGTAGCCACAGTGTGAACATCTTGTTAATGAGCGTATGTGCTGTCCCTCATTGATAACACTACCTAATCAATGACTGTGTGTGTGTTTCAGATGTATGGGGCGCTACACCCAGGAGCTGGGGGGGTGTACGCCAAAGAGGAGGCAGCTCGCATCAGGGAGAGTGGACAGAGGAGGTCAGTGAGCGACCGCAGCCTACTCGAGTACAAGGGACGATGTGCCAAGTGTCGCAGTAAGTCTCTACAAAGACTATACACATAGACGATATTATTGAAATTTATTTACTAATTTATGCCACTGACACTAACCCAAGAGCAGATTTAAACCACAAAACTATTTGAAATGTATAATATTCTTTAAAAAAAAAAGCAAAAAATAAACACGTAAGTACTTAATCTGTATCTATAATGAGTCATAGAAGTTATTAATTCAACCTTCTATGGCTCAAGTCTTGTCATATAGCTAAAAATAACCAAAAATTTCCCAGTAGTGCATAAAAAAAAAAAAATGCATACAAGATGCATACTGACCCCAAATATATTGTTCCATGTTCCATATATTGAACGACAATATATTGTGACAGGCCTATACACACAAACACTATGCAGAACACTGGTGGTAGAGTGGTTAGCTTTTCTGTTTTTTTTTTGGTTTTCATTTCCTAAAACTATCCAGGTCTCTTTATGTGGATTTTGCATGTTCTATCTATGCATGGGACAAAATTGAAATTTTGTCACAAACGCTACGCTAAGAGAACATCATGCATAAGTAGCTTCTTCTGCACAATCTGTAGATACAATGGTGATTACCTGTTGACAATTTTCGTCTGCCCTGTTCTACCTGTGACAATCTTTAGCTTCTTACCCGTTACCTTACAGTATAACATACCATAGAACAATAATCTAACACCTAGGTCTTCTTAAGTTCATGGCTTAGAAGCTGGAGATGAGTCTCAGGGTGCTGCCTCACTGTCTCCCACTGCTCCTGACAGGTTACACCCAGTGGCATTTAAAGATTTTTATGTGGGGAAAATCATGCATTCATATGTACAGCACTGGATCAACATAAATATCCCCAACAGCTGCAGAAAAAAAAAAAAAAAAATCTATGTAGTACCAGTGTTATAATGCCACTGAACTCGACTAGTATTTTTAAAAATTAACTTTCATATTGATCACTATTTTTAGAGCCATTATTTGAAAAGTTATCCACTCCAATTAAGCATTTAAATGTAGCAAACCCCCCATTTGTAGTGTTGCTGTGTGTTTTGTAATGTATATAGAACTCCCTCTACTGGTCAGGCGTGTGCATTACAGCCCTCTAACCACATCACTATAACTGGTTTACCCCCCACACTCACTGCAGCAGCTCTGTGCGGGGTACAGGTTTTAACTGGTGAGTCATCTCCACTTCTCCCTTCTCCTCTCCCACCTACTCATGCCATATGTGCCCAAAATGACAATATAAAAATCAAATATGGCGCTGTTGTGTGAATGAATAAAACAGTAGCCACCAGCACAGGTTGTAAATGTAAATCTTGGGTTGACACAGACACATTAGTTTGTTTGGCTGTGCTAGTGCTGCAGTTGTAAAAAGAGAGGAAAGCTTTGTTACTTCTCCCTCATCTTAAACACGGGTCTCTACTTCTTAAATCAGTTTCTTAGACTGAGGTCTGTTCAGTCAGTATTTATCACGGCTAGTTTTTCTTTATAGTAGTGGGAGCATTTTGATATTTTTTTTTATTTTTTTGTATTATGGTGAGATTTGAGCTGTAGAGGGTTGATTTATGAACTTTTATGACTCATTATAGATGCAAACTAACTACCTGAGTTTTGCAGTGTTTTGGGGGATAATTCTGTTTTATGGTTTGGTTTCAGTATTAGCGTTTTTATCGGCTATATTTACTTAACAATATATCGCACTTCAAAAACTTGGAACCCAACCTGGACTAAACTAAGTCTAATAAGACTATATAACGGGACCAAAGACCAAGACTATAACAGGACCAAAAGCAAGTCTACACCAGGAGTAAACTGGGCTCAAACCAGGACCAACTCATGAGTGCGAATGCTTCCTTATAATTAAAAAAGGAAACGTCTTGTTGAAGAAATTATTTTATTATTCAAACATGTATTTATATGGAAAAAGTCTTCATAATTTTGGCACAGAATGGAGGATGGAAGAATAGATTTGTGTCGTTCAGGTTGGCAAGATTTATTAGCACACATGCTGAGGAAAAGTTGTAAAGCTGAGTTGTTGGGTTCAGAAAATTCATGTCATTTTTAATAATCAGCATAACAGACAAGGCTTGTACACCTGCTTACACATATGCACCTACGTCGAATGTGAGCTGTCCATTTTCTGCTAGACCAAAAACACCAGCGAATCAGTGCAACCTTCACAATAACATTTGCTCTTCGATGACACATTGGTAGTTGGTGCTTTCTTCTCACTGCAAGAAGGTTCTGGGTTCAACTCCTGGATGTCGTGGGACCTTTCTTCATAGTTTGTTTCTCCCTGTGCCTGTGTTAGGTTTCTGAAACATGTAAAATGGTCTCCCCTTTGAGGTCAGGACTCCCCTGAAAAATTTGAATCGATGTACCATAATTTACTCCACCTCAGCAAAATCTCCCGTCTTATTCTGCATAAAAAAAACTGCAACCCTGTAATTAAGATCTGCACCAGCATGTTCTGAAATGTGATTCTTGTATTAGTTTGTCAATTCATATTTTCAGTCTTCTTCTGGATGTGTTTAAAATGTGAACTTTGAACAGAATCCTATTGTTTAAACATAAATCATTAGTCTAATTGTAATGCTGTTGTCCAAGAATATGTTCGGCTCTACAGCATCATGTAAAACAACTGGAGTAGTTCTCAGAAACATCCCCTCAAAGCACAAAGTTATTCCATAATGTAACAGAAATGGCCCCCTATCTCTCTGTGACTTTTAAGCCTGGTTACTCTTTTATATTCTCCATCGATCATTTTGTCCTGTGCTGAACCACCTCTGAACTATCTACTGCTGTGAACGCATTTACTGTCACACTATGTCCACATTAACTTGAAACCCTTTTCAAAAGGTCCTCATTATAACTGAAGGTATGGCTATAGGCTCTGTGCACAATAACGTCCAGCAACCTTACTGTTAGGGTCACTACTCCCTGGCCAATTTGATCTCCATGAGGTTTTCGCAGAGTCATGCTAAAATTAAATACAATATTTAAAGATCAGGCAGTGGACAGGGAGCTGTGGGTGGATGTCACTGACAACATATTAAAAACTACACAAATATAGTGAATACTTCATCGGAGGACTCTTCTGTTTAGAAAGAGGTGTTTGTGTCTCAATGCTAATGCAAATTTTGAGGCATAATAAATATTAAAACAACACCACAAACTAGAAGTATTCTACATATAATGACAGTAATGATGATGATAATAATAATGATGATGATAATAATAATAATAAAGATGAATAATAATATTAATTGGTCATAATAAATGGTCACATTTTTATATAGTGCTTTTCCAACTTCTAGGCGCCCAATGCACTTTTCATCAAGGAACAACTCACACATTCACACACACATTCATATACCACCTCACCCCCAGTGTCTATGTATGTGACGTGGGTTAAGTGTCTTGCCCAAGGAAACAATAACAGGATTCATCTGTGGGAGCTGGAATCGCACTGGCAACCTGGGATGAACCTCACCGTTCTAACAATTATCTTTGTGCACTGATCCAAAGGTCGGTGGTTCGAATCCCGCTCTCGACATAAACACACTATCAGCTGAGCTACTGTTGCCAATTTTAATTAATTTGAATTTGAATAGGTTGTTTATTTTATGTTTTCCATTTAATAAAACTGACTTAATAGCTTTGAGACACAATGAGCTAGCCAGCGTGCTACAGAGCCTATTGTATCAATGCTTCTTTTGGTACAAAGGTTTCCACGTGGCACTTTATCTCCCGTCTATTTTAGCTGATGCAGTACTTATGTCTCCATCTGTTTGACATAAGCAGAAAGGGAGTCAAATGCCACTGTCAGAATGTATGCTAATCTAAGTGCGCATGATTTAGCATACATTACTCTGACTTTACTTGAAAAGCACTTTGAAATGGGGAACAAAATGTCTCAGTCGGGCAGACACCTTACATTTACTTTAATCAGTACAACAGTGAAAAGTACTCTGTTTAATATGTATTTTTATGAGTACTCAATGGTTATAATATCAATTTTAGGATTAAACGTTATAGTAGCAGTTAGCAATTATCGTGTTAAGTTGGACTGAACCATTTAGGAACAATATCAAATTGCACATTTTCTGACAAGCATTGTGATTTTGAACACATCCAGAGGAATTGACAAAAAAACTGACATGAACTGAAAAAACGAATATGATGAGGCAGCAGCATGTACATACACACTTGCGTCCATACTAACTAGGCCTGTCATGATAACTTTTAAAGCCCGAATTATTATTGTTATTGTCATATTATTGTATTGAAATGACTTTATGCCACTGACACAATAACAATAATGCAAGATAATCCCAGTAAACCATTTTTAAAAAGACTATCATTAAAAAGACATGAGCTGCAGCAAATAAACAGCCGCGTCAACCAATAATTAGCCATTGAAGTCTCCCGTTCAACCTTTTACAGCTCAAATATGATTGCATTACATATACTGAACGAGAGGTCGATATAGTGTTTATTATGACCAGCCTATGCGTAACACATATAATATGATGCATTCACTGACCATCTGGGTGTTCTTAGTACTGCTATATACATTACAGTTAGCATGTGCGATTTCGACTCAGTTGTGCTTAATCTTGCCGCCCTATTAGCCAGAAATATAATAAGTTAAGCATCCTGAAGTATTAGAATTATTCTGGGGTCAACAGGAACAGGTCCCTCTTGAAAATGAGACATTAAGTATTAAGGTTTGTATGAATAAAGGATTGTTATTAGCAAGTTTTAAATCAAGGTTTGCGAGTGAAGTTTTGCTTGTTTGTTTTGTTCGCTAACCCTATCCCCACACAGCACAGCAGCTCATTTATAACTGCAGAGGCTAAACAAAACCACAGAGCTGGAGCAAGGACTATCAATATTTCACTAGTCTGATATTAAACTTTATCCAAACACTGGTGCAGCCATGTTGGATTTTCAAACTCTGGGTTTTGATGTTACCTGAGTTTCTAAGTAAAGTTTCTGAGGTGTAAGAGTTGTTGAATTTTCAGGTCAGAATTCTGAAATCCAACCTCTGGAACATCTAATATACTAAACATTTGCAGGATAAGTATAGATGTTTGGTATTTGAAGGCTTACAAAAATATGTAAAACTTAATTTAAATGACTTTGTGTACAAATTGTGGTATACAAAGTGTTTTACAGAACAATAAGGACATTTAAAATCACAATTTCAGTCATATGTACAGCTAAACAGAACCTAGATTTAAACATTGTCAAAGTAGGGGTCTGTCTCACATCTGCAGGAAGATGGTTTCAGATTTTACCTGCATAAAACTGAAACGCTGATGATGAACTTAAACAAAAATCATTGTAATTCAGCAAATACTATAGAGCTACAGGTGAGCCTAAACTAGCCCCAATCCCATTTAAATTGTAAGGCATTTTCCCATTGCCTTCTTGTCTGCTCTTGTGGATGTTGTAGCTGCAGATGACCACTTGGAGGCACCATTGAACTGCGTAGCGTTAGAGAGCATAAATTGAATGAATGAAGAGGGAGAAATGTCAGTTTTTTTTTTCCTCTGAGAGACTCCAGAGATGCGGAGCAATCCACCTGGCTCTTTGTAAAGGACAAACCAAATACTGTTATAATACAATGACATTTAACTTCACTTTAAATGGGAGCGAGCGTAATGTCATTTTTACCTTGTGACAAACGTAATTCGATCTTGTGCTTCCTCGGCATGTGCCCAATCGGATTTGCTCTTATGTTTTTATTTTAAAAGGGTTGATGGCGTAACGATACTCCAGCTAATACATTGCAAACCATTTGAAATTGAATTGATAAACGAGGCGGGGTTAAAAGGTAAGCCTTACACAATCTGATTAGGCTGTGAGTTGGATGTTTCTCGATGGACAGAACCACGAGGATGAGCTGATGAAATATTCAGATGACAGGAGGACCGAGGAGCCCTGATACGGCAGAGGTACTCAGCCAATCACATCACTAGCTTTAATTATTCACTGGGGAACATGGGGATTCAGTTCAATGGCACAAATCTGGTTCAAAGCTTCATTATTACATTAAAGTTAGTTATGAAAAATATGTCTTTGATTTATACTTGAGATCCTATTTTGCAGTGGTATTTATTATGAGCTCGGATGTTATTTTAAAGGCGCTGTGCCCAATTTGTACCATTGTAAAAATGTGGAAAAAACTTAACTAGTTTGCTGCACCCCAACTTATTCCTAACTTTCCGAACACATTCCAAGTATCCTAATTATTCACATTTTTCTCCGAGCATAACCTGCCAATGCTGCTCCAATGTTACTGATTTATTGATTGGGAAAATGTCTTCATAATTAGATGCATAAAACACATGGAGTAATATCAGTCCTTTAAGTTAAAATGAGACCACTATTTTCTGATCTATGTTATAATATTTTTTCCTCATCACAGACAGTACCTTTTGTTGTGTTTTCTTTCATTCACACACAACCCACAAACGCTACATATTTAGGCTGAGTTCTTTCTCTCTGCTCCACCTTGTGATGTCATGTGGTAATACAGAAAGTGCTCCATCGTGTTTTTAAACTCCATACACCTTCTTCTGTTAAATTAACTACCACAAAGTGAAGCATTTTGAGCTTTGGAGATGTAGACAGACTAATAATAAAGGATTACTCATACTGCAGTGCTTTCGTTTCAATCACAAATGCTTATTTTTGAGGAGGTAACAACATTCTAACATGGCTAAAAGCTCACAAGTGTCAGTTTTACATAATATAGCACCTACCATCCTGAGATACTACCCTTATAATTCTTTCTGGGTTCCTTCTACCAAACCCAAATAATAATATTTCATTTTTTTTTTCAACACACATGGAGTTACTTGGGCAAACTCCTGTTACTTGTCATAAATGGAAGAAGCTAAATAAATATTGAGAAATGAATTGGCTATTTTGTCTCAAAGCAAAATCTCATCCCAGCACATTACACATAATTGAAACAAGGTCAATCTTTATATTTGGAGAATGCATATAACCACGGGGACTATTCAATGTTCATGAAGTACAACTATTAACCACTCATTCTGTTGTTCAAGTAAATGTATTCTCAAATGCATCTTTAATATTGAGATTCGTTTACTTTTCTATAGTGACAACCTGCCACTCTAATGCAGCAGTGCCATCACTCACTGTGCTCATGTCACGAGAGCTGCCACATACACTCACATCCACACAGCTGCACACATGCACTGGAGACCATAGCGTAACCTTAACCTTAACCTTTATTTAGGCCATATCTGAACTTTAAAGGTCCTATATTACACAAAACTGACTCTTGTGAGCTTTAAGCCATTATATAATGTTGTTACCTCCTCAAAAACATACCTTGTGTTTTGTTTCATTCATACATGTTTGAGTAGTGCTTTATTATTAGTCTGTCTACACCTCCCAAAGCTGAAAATGCTCTGTTCCACCTTGTGATGTCATGAAGCAGTAGTTTTCAAGTTAACATCTACCTTTTACCATTTTCTCAGTAGAGATTGGCGATTCCAGGTCTGAAATTATTCTAGTAAAGGTGTATGGAGTTTATACATGACATCACAAGGTGGAACAGAGTGTTTTCTGTTTGAGAGAAGAACTCAGCCTAAATATGCAGGGTTTGTGTGTAAAACATTTGTGAATGACACAAAACACAACTTCAGGTATGTTTATAATGAAACAACATTATATCAAGTATCAGAAAATAGCGGCCCCATAAAGGAGGCAGGTCCCTGTGATTGGGTGGTAAAAGCTTTATACATACTCCAAAGTGTTCAAATAAATAAAGCTTTGTGTGTACTTTAGGCAGCAAAGTACAAAACTAAATATCGGCCTGTGCTGGAGATTTTAGATCGATGGCCAATGCTCTAAAAAGTGCAAATATCGGCCCGATATATCTCTGGTCTGAAAACTACATTCAAAATTTACTCAAATAACTGCTTGAGTAATACATAAGTACTTGAGTATTGAGCCCTTTACTTGATATGGAATTTGGAATTTTCACAGTACAAAAATTTATAACTCGATGCCTCTATGAACAATATGTACCAGAGGAGTCAGAAGAATGCATTAAGACAAAATGTATCATGATGAAATCTCTGCCTCGTTTATTCAAATTACCTTACACCCTCCCAGTTGTGGTTGTACCTGCTTTTCCATTTCCACGTGCCACGCTGTCTCTGTTGTTTAGGCAAATTGAGCTGAACAGAAGAAGAATTTGCATTTTGAATTCACTTGGAAAAAAACAGTCAAAGCATTTCACCAGACGTTTGATTATTTAAAGCATTCGAAAAGATGAATTATTCCTCCAACTGCCACCAAACAGATACACACACAGTTCTATACAGGCAAGGTGATCTAAGGACTTCATGCAGTATGGAGTGGTTGTAGTCTCGAGGATTGATCGGGTAACCTGCTTGCGAGTCGACAGGTGTGGTCTCTTTCTACTGTCATTTTTCTATTTCATTCATCATATTCCATGTATTGATGTTTCAGAAATGTATTCACACTCACACACTACCTATGTTTTTGTGTGTTTGTAGCATAGACTGAGAAAAGAAGTGGACTAAGTGAGTGTGACGTCACCTGTAGTGTTCGGCTCCAGTCAAATGAAGCTCATCGAGGTTAACAGTTATAGGGGCCAATTTGGAGCCAATTTGCATATTAGGAATTCCGATAGCAAGGAACATAGCAACCAAAGAGCCAATCCGAAGCAATGCTTCCTGCCTGCATGACTGGTTTAGTAGGGTGTGGGTGCTTAGCAACGCTGTCAATCAAACTTATTGCCAATATTAGTGGGAGTAACGTCAGAGAAAAGAGATTTCTCTGTTATTAATGTTTGTATCTTGATTTACAGACACAACAGCAACATAAATACCAGGTTCATCTAGAATGGGCTAATACAAACATTTTAAGACCAAAATGATGAACCGTACAGCAGCAATTGCCGACAGAGGGGTGACTGTTTACCTCACTTCCTACTCAGAACTTGGCAGCTAGCGGGTTAGCTATGCACATTTATATATACAGTTTATTGTTTTTAGGCTTTGCAAACTTATCTGAACAACTAAAATGTAATATTTGTGATGGGCTATGCCACTTTTGTTTCAATCCGATACATAGCAATGCTATGACAAGTATTACCACTGATCTGATACAGATACCAAAGACTATTAAAAAAATCATTTAATAGTCTTATTTAAAGACTATTACACAATATCATGTGGCTCCATCCCATTAACAGTATATTTCAATATTACTATATCAATATTTTTGCTTGAGAATCGAATACTTTTTTAGAGCATACCCTGGCACCTCTGTTAGCATACATACTGATACATACATCTTAGCTGACCCTGAAAGTTGAAACATATGTATGCTAACAACAAACTTACTATATAGAGAACATGCATTGTAAAGGACATAAAAGACTGCATTACATAACACTGGCCCTTTAACAATAACTGGAATAACTGTGTAACGTATGTGTAAAAGCTTCCACGAAAAAGTAATTACTGAAATCTCCAAGCAATCAGGCCGCCCCTTATAGTCTGATTTTGATAAGCATTGAATAGAAATCGGAGGAGGCAAAGTAATACGCATGTACTTGACTTATTTGGTATAATGTACCCACTTCATAATCACGGCAGTTAAGGCTAAAGCGAGACCCTTCCACTTATGTGCAGTCTGACGTTCCTTAAAGTTTGAAATTATAGCCGTGTCGGTGAAATGTGCCGGAAGTCCATGTGATTGGATTACGCTTGATAACTCGGGTCCACCCTGCATTTATCAAATCAGCTGCCAGTGCATTCGATCAGTGAGGGCAGCCTGAACTGTAACACTCACTGCGAACACTGAACATTTTAAAAGTAGCACAGGATCAGATCAGAACAAATCCGGGATTATAATCTGGGGTTATAATTTGTCAGGATAACACTTCGTGATAAGTGGTGATAACACTTAGACTGAATCAGACTAAACTTGAGTGATATAGTTGGATTTTTCTGCAACTTCTAAATTCACATTAACCATTTTTAAGAATAGTGTGAACATACAGCCATTTTCAATTTTCTTTCAAACTGAGAACCCATTTTATGTACATTTTTGTATTACTGCATGAAGTTTTCATCCAACTTGGCTTGAGTGCTACCATTTTGTGTGGCGACTGTGGCTCATTTGGTGTTTGTGCACTGACGGCGGCGATTGGCGGTTCAAATCCCTCTCTCGACATAAATATCATTGCATCAGCGGTTAGATCCACACATTTGCTCCCACAAATGAATGCTGTTGTTGTGTCCTTGGGCAAGACTCTTAACCCCCCCACTGTCTCCATGTATGAATGTGTGTGCGTGAGTGGGTGTGTGGTTCCTTGATGTAAAGCGCTTTGAGTGCGTTGAAAGTGGAAAAGCACTATATAAAAATATGACCAAGCACCATTTACCAAAGTGGCATTTTTAGGAAAGAAGTTATGAACATTTTAGAAAGATGTTATCTCTATTTGGTCTTATTTATGTTCTCTGATTGTATGTTACCTATAGCATATTCATCTTTTGTTGTTGTTTTCTAGAGATGTTATTGTTTTGTCTGGAATGTTCCACCAAATGGCATTATCTCCATGGAGAAAAGCAGGTGATACTGCCAGGCCAACTTACAGGTCCAATTTGTGAGACTCAAGCCTGTTCAAAGTGCATGTTTTTCCAATGTTTTTCTGCAAACCTAAAAAGCTATAACTGATAAATGTAAGATAATACATGTAATACTGAGAAATATTCCGGGCAAAGCGATAACATCTCCATGGAGACCAGCAGGTGACTGACCGCGAACCAGAAGAGTACTTGGAGCAGCTTTTAAATACTGACACTTGAGCAACCTTTCTCTACAGCACTTAGCGAGCACTTCTTGCAGTACTTTTGATGATATGTTGGTGCTTGTGCCTCGGTCCCACGCGGAGCCACTGTGTAGGTGTTCTGACGTCATTCACACAGCACCTCCATCCAAAACCAGGAACGCACCCCCCGCACGGACACAGCTAAATCGCAACATTTGGCTTTTCTCTTTCTCTCATCGAATTTAAGCAAGAGAGAGAGGGGAGAAACTTTTACTTTAATACATCACCATAACCCAGGAGACGAGAGGCTGCTTTGATCAATATTTGATTCATGTCCACTCAGGGAGATTGGTGTGGTGATCTTTGGGACTCCCCCGCTGACTGGTGAAGTGGCAGTGGCAGAGGTCCAGTTATTGTCAGATTTAGAGCCACTTTCTATTGATTTTGTTGTCCAGGTGGAGCCAAGGTGGTGCCATTAAAGCAAATTAATTTTCCCCATGGTGCCTTGGTGCCGGTGGTTGGACCAGGACCTGAGCCAGACTGGACATTTAATTCTTTCATCTGGACTCTGGCCTAGCATTGGTATTGCATTTGAGAGCAACATTAGAGCAGAAACTATGCTATAAACTCCATATACAAGATTAGATTTGGTTGTTTTTTGTTTCAGCTTAATGGTATGCAAAAATATATTATGAAGTGAGTACATTGCCAACATATAACTAGAAATAGTCGCAGTAGCTCATTTGGTAGAGTGTTTGTCCACCGATCTGAAGATTGGTGATTCAAATCCCGTAAAATGTATAATGATTCTCACATACAAGTAGTGGTGACATTTTTACAGTTTTTTCTATGTTACGTTGATTTCCCACCTCTACATGCAGATGCTATTGTTTTGCCAGAAATGTTCCAAAGTATGGCATTAATTTCACCTATCTCCATAGAGAAGCAGGTGGTGCTGCCAGGCCAAATTACAGGTCAGATCGGTAGAGAGGCGACCCCACTCACAGATGGATTTAGTTTGTGTTTTTATTCCTTAAAAATACCTTGAAAAAATGCATTCGTAGTTATAAGCCCAGCCATAATCTGGAAGATTTCAAGAAAGGCTACAACATACCCAAGCAGGTGACCGCCTCCCTGTGAGAAAAGTTACATAGTATGCCTTTAAGATCTCTATAGTCAATACTAGTAGTAGTACAGCAACTGGTAGTACTTTTGATTATATCTTTCTTGAATAATATGTAATAGGGATGGGGCAACAAACAGTAATATCGTTTATCGTGATAAAACGGAACACAATAATTGTTTGTGGGGCATTTTATATAATCGTGATAATTGCCAACAAAGATAATCACCATGGTATCACCAGAGTCGACAGGGGACAAAGTCTGTCGTCCCAGGCCTCAGGCTTTTAGGGGCCCAGAATTGTGAGGCTTCTTGACCCAGACCTAACTTTCTGCCGAGGGCCCTGCTTGTCCATAATGTTCTCCACTAGTTCATAGTTGTTTTCACTGATAACAAAGTACAATTATACAAAAGTTGTTTAAACATGGAACTTATTCATAACATTAAAATTTTAATCATTCATATCCATAACATTTTTAAACTGTCAGCAAATTCAGTCGTTATAATTGTTAATCGCCATTATTTTGGCTATGATAATCGCAGCACAAAATTTCAATATCGTCCCATGCCTAGTAAGTAATACCTGTAGATAGATAGTTTATTCATTATATTTCAGTAATTTTAGAAGGCTTTTGGTCCATCTTTGTTTCAGTTCCTTGGTCACATTTGTTTAACTTATTAAATGTAACAAAATATTGTGTGATTGCATTAGCCTAAATGCAGTTTCCATGGTGACACTTATTTATATGGTTCTTTCTTTGTGCTGAGGCCAAACAAGCTAGACTTTCACTTGTGTTAGTGTTACATGGGGACTAACCATGACTGCCAAAGTCATCTAATTTCCTCATCCACCAGGACTAGTATCTAGGAGTTATGCTGTGCTGCACAGGCCAAAGATTTGATGAAAAAGTAAAGAATGAGAGACGAGGGGCAAACTTAATGGTGTGACAAGAAATGAAAAACGGCATAATTTTCACATTGTAGAAACAACCATTTGTTTCTGTTGTTTTATTCATGTGCTATGTGGTAATGTGTGCATAATATAAACACATTTGTTAATTGATCTGTCTGTTAGCTCGGCTGAAGAAGCAGTGCAGTTATGGGCCTTTCATAACTCAAAGCAGTAGACTGGTGTTTACCTCTTTTTGGTTTATAGACTGAACGTTCAATATGCACTATTAATGTTTATGCACATGGGCAGTTACATAAAGTTATTTCAAATCAATGATCAACACAACTAAAAAGCAGCCAGTAGACAAAAAAAAAAAAAAAATCATCAAAACCACATTGATTTCATACATTTTCACTGAAAAATATTTTCCATACTCTCACATAAAAAAACAAGAAACAAGCAAACAAACGCACTGTGTACTT
Organism: Periophthalmus modestus; assembly: GCA_019594935.1. Classification (NCBI taxonomy): domain Eukaryota; kingdom Metazoa; phylum Chordata; class Actinopteri; order Gobiiformes; family Gobiidae; genus Periophthalmus; species Periophthalmus modestus. Next base: position 5,113,667 of record JAIEZT010000016.1, on the reverse strand, counting down.
GTATACTAAAGGTGCACTATGTTTGGCTGGGATTCAGAATGCCCATATCTTCAATACTTTATGATGCGAGTCTAGTCACCGATGAATCTCCTCGTTTCCAGATCGGCATGATTGACAGGTGGATTAGCCAATCAGGAACACACATGGTCCGTCCGTATCGGGGGAAAAAAAAAAAAAATCACAGGGGGCTCAAAAACATCATGTATTTCTGCAGAATCAATGAGCACAGCACTAAACTGTTAAACTGAGATGAGAGAAATGTTATATTATTTGTAAATCATAGATGACCAATGAGCTCCTTCATTTTACATGTGTCACTGAAAAAACTGATCTGATTGGACCACCATGTTTGCCAGGGCCTGAGACACAACGGGGGACATGGGGACTAGACAGATATCAATCTGTATGTTGTAACGTTGTAATGTATAATGTTATTACAATGCTTGGCTTTTTTCATTACTGTGTTTTTGTAGCTCAAACCTTGAGAAACATGCATTCTTACCATGGTCGCCTCTCCACAGATATGACGTGTAACTTGGCCTCATGGCATCACGGGCTTGTTCCCATGGAGATTGATAGGTTTATTATTGCTTTTAGTCAAAGCAATAGCATGAGCAGGTGAGGGACCCTCACCAGAAAAGTTGCATAGTGCACGCTTTAATTAAAAATCTGGATCTCACTAAAATTCCAACATTAATTCCATTAGAAAGCAATGCTGCCAAGTTTGTACATTATTATTATTCAGTTTGGCCAACCCTTCATCATCCCTCTATTTTTCTCTCCTTCGTTCTCTCCCCCTCACCTCTTCATCCATCACCTGCCCCTCAGCCCACTGCAGTAGTGTGTGTAGACCTCTAGATGTGTCTGTGTGTGTGTATAGCTCTAGATGAGTCCCATGCCTCCCATTGGTTGCCGCGGGTTACTGCTCTGAGGTATTGCTCCCAGATCACCGCTGATCCCCGGGCCTCCCCCACATCCACACACACAGACACAGCATATATTGGTCCCATCGCTGCAGCAAAATGTCCAAACCCCAGCAAGAAACTTTTTTCATTTGCCCACATTTCCAACCAGAGAAATGAATGTGGAATACAGAGCTGGCTGTTACGACTGACTGCAGCTGCTTAAGTCCAATGATTGTCTCATAGTCTTCTCCAGCTATAACATTATTTCTAGCTCATAGTTAACATAGTTTCTTTCTTGCCTCAAGCTTGAATCGTAAATACATGGCTCACCAAGACCTATAGTGTATTTTTATTTTTTACTCACTTTTGTTTGTAGGCCAAAGATGCTGATGATGAGCTCCAGAGTATTCCTAATATAGCCATATTTTTAAGCAGAAGGCATGGTTCATTAAATGGGTGAATTAACCAGATTTTGGCAGTATTTTTGAATATGTGATGTGTAAGAGGTCCTTCCAGTGACCTCCCATTCTTTTTATTTCATAGTAAACCTTCCCTGAACTGCTTTATAATGATTTTTAGTTTTCTCTGAGCTAGTATAGACCACATGATAACATAAGGAAAGCACTATTATTTTGCGTTGAAAATTACACTAATCTTAGCATTGAAATAGATTTGATAATGTTAGCATTGTGACAACACTACTCTTGACATAAATCAGCCTGTGTGGATATAAGTTGACCCAAAATGGCCACCAATCTGCAGTAGTTTCAGGGCAGGATTTAGCAAATGTCAATTACACCTTTGCTAAGTGCTCCACCCCATTCATTTTGCTGTATTTGAATACTTTGCCTTTTATTCGGTGTTTAATCATTCACATATAAGCTGTCAGCTGCAACCATTGCCACTGTACCCCAATCCCTCTTCCATCCTCCACTGTTCACTTATTTGTTCTGCCGCTGAGTTTGCACAGGGACGACATCCATCAAAAACCCATAATTTTATCCTCAAACATGAATAAAGAGGCTATTTTTCTATAGGGGAAAACAAACTTGTTAAAATTGAAGGATGAGCAGATAGGACTTAATGTACACAGTGTCTTGAGTGTCTTATAAAACTGTATTGTGCTGTGTAGTGTTAACTCTGTCCTGTGGTCTTTGCAGGGTCAGGCTATCCCTATGTTCTGCACAGTCCGGCTCGGGAATTTCTCTCTGGTAAAAAGTGTGTCGCCCCCTGTCTGCCCCTAACTTCATTGCGCTCAGGCTAAAACGACTGCTTTGCCTCTCCATTGGTCATTAATACTCAAGAATGTATATGTTTTTATGCTGTTTAACATTATGCTATTTATATAGGCTAAAACACAACCTGTGTCTGTGCAAATCCATACTCCGCTGCACCTCTTGGTATTCTAGACTCCACGTTGGTGCATTAAAATCATAGACTGTATATATACATGGACATTGCATATCACTTTCCATTGCAAATGGAAAGTGATCATGGGTGCGCTTCTGGCTCCATCAAGTCTGGCTCCAATTCACTTTCTGTTGAAAAACTGTCACCCCTATATCCATAACGGCTGCTGTCAGGCTCGTCATTTTGGTCTTATTATCATGTAGAACATGTTAATACGAACATTTTAAGAGACAAATCAGGTGCCTTCTTTCCGCGAGGTCTCCCACTCCCACTTGCTTTAGCTAGCTTCCTCCTGCTCCCTGCTAAACCAGCAGAGTGGGCCAGGAATGGGCGTTAACATTCAACAGCCTGGCTCCGGATTGAGTCTTTGGTTGCTGTGATACTCGCGGTGGGAATTCCAAATATGGATCCCGGCTCCAAATTCCCCCCTATAATTGCTAGCCTCGATGAGCTTCGTTTGGCTGAAGTCGAACGCTATGGAACGCTATATCACTTAGCCCACATCTTTATACAGTCTATGGTAGAGACTCTCCAATGCAGAAAACAACAGCACAGGTTGAATTATGACCCTGTTGCTTTTTAAAAATCCCACACACATTCACACCACATTCACCTTTTGGCTTTGAATGAGTCCTGCTCCAATGTAACAAATCTGTGTGCATATCGTCGCCATTTGTGTGCCAAAAAGACTAACTCCCCCAACCTGGCCTCATTACAGCTAGCCCCCAGCGCTAATGGAAAGTAATAAAGACATCTCGCCTTAGCTGTGTGTGCATGTGTGTGTATGTGTGTGTGTATGGGGGAGATGAATGTGTCTGATTAGCGAGTGCAAGCTGTAGACAACCATGATGATCGATGTCTTGGGCTGAGGCGCTACTTAGGACAGAACAAATGCTTCATGGTCAGTGGCCCTACACACATTGGGCTGTTTCTTTCCCATTAAAATGTGTGGTGTGCGCTCATTGGCTTTTAATGTCTAGTTCCACACAAGATCAATGTGGCACACCTCCTCTGCCTCCAGCTTAAGGGTATAAGAGGATACAGGAAGTACTGTATATGCTGCCGTGTTTAGAAAGGTGTGTCCTGGGTTGAATCTTTAGCTGTAGGCAGGGCCCTGATATTTTAGTCATGGTTTAGATCCAGTTTTGATCCAGTTTAGACCTATTTTTCATGTACGGTGTAGACCTTTTTTTTATTTCTGGTGGAGACCCGGTTTAAACCTGATTTAATTCTGGTGTAGACCTGGTTTAGAGTTGGTTTACATCCAGTTTAGTCCTGGTTTAGTCCTTTTGTAGATTTGGTTTAGTCCTGGTCAAGTCCTATTTTAGTCCTTTTGTAGTTTTGGTTTCATCATGGTTTAGTCCAGGATTAGTCCTGTTGTATATCAGGTTTAGTCCTGGTTCAGTCCTTGTAAAGACCTGGTTTAGTCTTGATTCAGTCCTTGTAAAGACCTGGTTTCCTCCTGTTGCAGACCTGGTTTAGACCTGATTTAGTCTTGGTTTTGGCCTCGTATAGTCTTAGATTTATTCTTAATCTATTACAAGTTCTTCTTTCGTTGCATACATGTTAAGTCAATTGTTGAATTGCTGAAAATAAGTTGATTTACATTTTACGTTCACCAGATGCCCTCCCAGACTTCATTCTCTTATCTCCTTTTGGCTGGAGTTTTGAATTGATATCTCAAACTTGTTACAAAACTGTTCATACTTAATACTTTAACTGTACTCTGAGATTGGTTTGGCAGTGTACAAACTTATAAAAGTGTGAATGTGTGTGCAGGGCCGAGAAGCAGAAGTGCTGAGATGGCATTAACAGTGGAGTGAGTGAGGGAAGGAGAAGAGAGGAGAGGAGAGGAGAGGAGAGGGAAGCCAAAATGTTCAGGTGATTTAAGAAAGAGGTAAAGGGCACAGTAATGAAAAGAGAACTTGAATCAGCATCAGGGAGTACTTGAGGTGTAAATAAGGAGAGGGGAGGATCGGATACTGCATTGGTAGAAGCTTTTTTCTGTTCTCTGGTTTTCACGATCAACCCCAAAACGCATGATTGGTGTTTTTCAGATTTTAGAATACAATGATGCCATAAATCCCAGATGGAGGGGTAAGAGCCATTTTTTGTCATTGATTACACTGTACTTTCTGTTTAAATGTCCAAAAGGTAATAGTGACTAAACCTTAGAAGTCACTGTACTACAACAAGTTTAACAATATACATTTTAGCTGCTCCATCTGTATTAATAATATTGTCTTACAGAATGCCCTGATGTTATCTGAAACCCAGCAATAGGCTAATACTCTAGCTAGGTACTCCTGACCATGAATTATAGCTCAAGATCTGGAGAAGGGTTGTCCACGGGTTGACTGTGTAATATGTTGGATCATTTGGATTAGGTATTAATCCAAAATAATATATCCAAGTTATTTCCCAGAATAAGTCTATATTCTCAGTCACTTGACCACCTTTTAAAACCACTGCAACATGGTTAGACTGTGCTTCCACACACATGAACACACATACACGCGCACACACACATCTCACACACACATGCACACACACACACACACACACACACACACACACGCACATACACACGCGCACACACACACACGCACACACACATCTCGCACACATACACGCACACATATGCACACACACACACATATATTTGATGAAGTGTTATTGTCATGATCAGTGCCATCCTCTGGGTCCTCTGTCTCCTCTGGCTCCATTCATCTGGACTGTGTGTCTGTCTGACGACCATATATGTCACTATTACAGAAATATCACCGCACTATTGATTACCTCACTGAGATGTGGGGCCCTGGGGGTTGGACATTGTTGTTTTGACAGATTTTGTGGGTTTAATTTACCAGATATGAACGTTCTTAGGGGTTATGTGACAATATGATTTGTGACGTATGGCTCACAATACAGTGTTCTGAAATAATAACTTTGCACATGGATAAGCTTCTATTTATTGTATCACAATTTTTTATTAAATAGTAACATTCTTTCACTTACACACAGGTACAGTTACTTATGCTCTCACCAAAGTGAAAATGTTTAGATTATTTGTTTTAATGTGTTTTCTAAAACTGATAATTTAGTAGAGAATCTGTACCTGCTGGTTGCCATGGACATGGTTTTGCTTCGCCAGGAATGTTTCATAGTATGGCATTAAACATAGTGCATGTATTCAGTTACAGATGTTACTGTAAGCTGGATTGTCTCTCCACAAATGTCACCTGTAACTTCGTCTGGTGGCACAAGCTGTGTTCCATGAGGATAAGTTTAATGCGATACTGTGGAACATTCAATAACATCCATGGAGATAATCAGGTTGATGAGTTACGTAGAGGACCTTTTTAATGTAGGAATTGGAAAACGAAAATTTTGCAAATCCAGATTTGGAGATGGAACTAGGCCTGTCAATAACACATTTTAAAGTGTGATATATTGCAATAAAAATAGATGATAAATGATGATATTGAAACCAAACCACAAAACGGAATTATTCCCAGAAAATTCAAATCTGTCAACTGGACAAAAAGTTGCAGGAGTCAACGACGTTTGGCCGCTCATCCAAGCCGCTTCTTCAGCTCTGGTCAGGTTGCTGGTGGGCACTGCCTTATATCTATCTACACTTAAGCAATTAGTTTGTATCTATAATGAGTCATAGAAGTTATGTATTCAACTTTCTCCAGCTCAAATCTCATCATATAGCAAAAAACGTAACGGAAAACAACCTACTACTGCAAAGAAAAAAGTACTCACAGTAAATACTGACCCCCAAAAATATCATTCAGTCTTTCAAATACTGAACGACGAGTTGATATAGTAATGATCATGACAGGCCTACATGGAAAATGGTGATGTTTCTCTTTTTTTCCAAGGCAAAAATGTTATAACAACCTCATTACAGGACGATAGGTTCTAGATGTGTTGACAGTAGACACATGAAAATAAGGTTTCTGCATTTGAAAGGTGTTTAAGACCTAAACCTATAGCTGCTGTGAATAGAGAAGAGCGTAAGGAGACAAGATGATCCTTCAGCCATGTATTTCTGAGCTGCTGTAAAATGAGTTGAAATCCAAAAGGCCTTATTAGACTCAAAACCTTGTCAGTGGTGGCTTTCTCCAATCAATGCATTTCACCTTTACCCAACTTCACATCTTTGCTCATTATCGATTTTATTTGAAAGGAAAAGAAAAGGCCGCCATGGTGACAGTAAGATCTTGTCCTTTGCAGGTTCCCGTAGTTTTAATGAGCCAGACAAAAGGGGGACTTTATCCTTGAGCCTGAACAATAGCACACTGTAATTGACAATTAAATGATGGGTTCTGTGGGGTGCTGTTGCGTGCTCAGACCACGTAAGGGTCTGTTTGAGTATAAAACTTATTGATGTGACACTTTATTCCAGTATTGTCTGAAGTGTGGCTCATGTTCAGTGGTGACAAGGTGGTGGCTGGGTTTGTCCAGTGATAATTCATTAATAAAGGTGGATTTAACTAAAACGGGGAATGAAAAAAGCAAATCTACCTGACTTTCTGGTTTGAAAATTAATATAAAAAGCCAAAAACATTATTTAAAGGTCTTATATTATGGAGAATTGACTCTTGTGAGCATTAAGTCATGGTAAAATCTTGTTATCTCCTCAAAAACATACCTGGATATGAGCTTTGTTTCATTCACACATGTTTGAGTAACCCTTTTATTAGTCTGTCTACCTAGTTTTCAAGCTAACAGCTAGCTTTTACCTTTAGTTCAGTACAGATTGGCAATTTCAGGGCATCATCATCCAAATCATCCAAATGATTCCAATGACAGTGTATGGAGTTTAAAAACACAGTGGAGCACTTCCTGTACTACCGCATGACACCACAGGGTTGAACAGTGTGTGAATGAAACAAAACATGACTCCAGTAAAATATGTGAGCAGAGTTTGGACTTGACACCTGCATTGTTAAGATTAAAGCAATTATTATTGAAAAAACCTTTTAATGAGAAGCAAAATATAGCATTTTGAAAACAATAAAACATGGAGATCTAAATATGTCACGTGTTAACAATTAATCCCTGTAGAAATGTAATAGCCCCTCTTTTACATAATTGTAACATCAGTTTTGAAATCAACTGTATATTTATACTTGGCACTATCCAGGCCGATCGACAGAAATTTCAGGGCCCGGGGCAAGAAGCCTCACATGGCCCCCCCTCTAATATAAATTAATAGGATGAAAGTCCAATTCTGGGCCCCTAAAACTCTGGGGCCTGGGGCAACAGACTAATGGTGGGACTTTGATGGGATTCCAATCTTTAGGCTCTGTTCATTTCAAAGAGCCGTTCAAAACACTGGTAATTTTAATATTTCTTTATATGACAGAAGCCAGCGTTGAGAACTCATTTTATCTACAAACTAATCAGGAACAACCAAAGCTCAGATGTGTTTAAAAAGGTTCAAACTGAGAGTAGGAGTGAGTTTACCCTTTCAAATGATGCATAATCTACATAAATCGCTGCTCTACAATAATAATAATTTAAAAACGAACTGTTATTACGATGCCAAATGTGTTTTTGTGCACAAAGCTCTGACTCGTGTCACCTGCTCTGCTCCTGTGCTTATCCTTGTGTTGGCTCAGCGTTAAGCGGTGTAAAAATGCATAAACATTTGAAAGAAAAAGATTTGGTTCTTTGGGAAAGTGATATCCAGGTCCAACCATTCACGTTAAGGAAAAGAGCTGACTCTTTCATGAACGACGCATCACTACAACAGACCCATTTGTCCCCCCCATCTACTCCCCTGGCACCATCAAAGAATATTGATCTAAAAAGTAACAAAACAAGGTAATTCTAATCTCATTCTTTATCCTAAAACTATCAATTTGTATTCATGTATTCTCCCTTTAGCTTACCCTCAAATTGACTTGTCCCTCTTGAGTATATAAGATGGTAACTACAGTATGTGTGTGTGTTTATGTGGATGCGTTTCGATAGATGTGAGTATATAGATGTAAGTATATGCCCGTAACACTCCTCTGCAGTGAGGCTGCTGCTGCTGCTGCATCAGGGGAAATCCTCTGGAGCCTCATCGGCACGGCGACAAGAGGACACACAAACGTGCTTTAAAATGTTCGAGTTTGGAGGGAAAACTTTTTGGTGCAGTCAGCAAATACACAAGCTAAGTCCCACACAGGGCTGGGTACCTTGCAGTTTGTTTCCATCTGTACTTAAAGGTAGGCATGGGATGATAGTGAAATTTGGTGTCACGATTATCATGGCCAAAATAATTGCAATTAACGATCATGTCAGGATAATTATTAAAGCTGCTGACAGTTTTAAAATGTTATGGATATGAATAATTATAATTTTAATGTTATGAATATGTTCCATATTTAAATGTTAAAGTGATGTACTTTGTTATAAGAGCAACACTACTTCTCCCTGATTATCTCTCTAGATCAGTTTTTTTCTGGACATTCTGGTGACATAAGTTGGCGATTCTCAGGATTATATAAAATGTCACACAATCGATTATTGTCTGCACTTTTTTTTTTAGCAATACAAACACATGTTATTGCTTTGAATGTATCGATCTTGCATTTTTTTTTTTCCCAAATCTCTATGGAGATAAGCAGGTAGTGGACTCAGAAAAGTTACATAGTGCACTTTTAAAGAACAATCATGTATTAATAATGTTGATAAATTCTATAAAAAGCCTATTTCATTGACCAAGTTCTGTAGTTTTTATTTTAAACTTCCTGATGCCCATGCAGGCGTAGCAAGTAGCAACAAAAGAACTGAACTCAAGAGTTGAAAAATAGTGCCCATTCTCACAAATTCTAACATGAAGGAAGTCTACTCACTATTTATAATTGTGACTTATCTCTTCCTCCCACAGTTCAAATAAAATGATTTTTTTTAAGCTGAACTGGCTATTATGAAAGAACCAATGAATCTGAGCTTTTATGGCCATTCTTCCATGTTTTTCTTTCTAGTTTTGGCCACTTAACTAAGCCTTATTTAATGAAAACCACCATTCCTAATTATGTAAATTCATTTGTGCTACAAAGTAGATAAAAAACATCAGAATTCTTTATACATTCAGCCAAAACCTAAAAAGGAGGAAGGCTTGTGGCAGGACACTTTCCTCTCATTAGCTCAGTTTAAACCACACAAATCACCAGCTGCAGCTCAAACAAAACCCACAGTTACACATTTGTTTTGAAAAGCTTTGCCAGTTTTCACAGATTTGAGTGGCTTAAGGATAATGGAGGCAGCTTCAGAACTTGGAGCATTGACTACACAGATGCGTGTTAATATGCAATGCTTATGTCGCCGCACAGACTGAGTACACGTAGGTCATTTTCACACTACCACTAGTTGGGTCGATATAAAAGTGTTTGACATGCTCAACTGACGAGGCCATTTGGATTAACTTGATATCAGCGACAGTTTCCTCCTGCCTCTGTGGTGACATATGAACATAAACATTGAGCACTTTTTAATCAGTGCAAGTCAACACAACAAAATGGTCAAACAAATTCCTCCAGTGTCTGATCTCTTGCCTCAGACCATACGATTTTAATGACAGAAGACTGGCTGTAGACTTCTTGATTAAGAAAAAATCAAGCTGAATCATATTGAAACCAAATTAGGTTGTAATTAAAATGTGATTTATTTGCAAAGCCATGGGTTTAAGTAAGACTAGTCCAAGCATGGTTGAGCATTTATTTAAAAAGTTTGTTGTTTGATAAGATCACCTACAAAACAGCATAATGCATTGGGTTTTCCTGTCCTGCAGTGGTCAGTACCTAATCACGTGGTCCAAAGGGAACAAAGAAGGTCTCAAGTTTGATTTCTGAGCTGGGTGGGACCTTTCTGTATGAGGTTTGTATGTACTATCTGTGTCTGGGTTTACTTTGTTTTTTACAAAACTTGCACAGTAAACTGCGAGGTATTCCTGACCAAATACTTTAAATCTGGAGAAATCTCCCCATATTAATATACCTTAATGTGGCATTTTATGACGTTTCTGTTCTGATAAATGAGCTTAATGCCGTACTGTGGAAAATTTTAAGCAGCAATGTTTTTGGAAGTGAGCAGGTGGCAGACTCTCCACCAGAAAAGTTACGTAGTGCACTTAAGTCAGGCATGTCCAAACTGCGGCCCGGGGGCCAAATGCAGGCCTCAGACCAGTTTTTTTTGGCCCTCAAGCTTCCAGGTAAATTGGCCCATATTACCTTAAACAGTACATTTTACTGTATATTTCTGAATATCAAATATTTAATGTGTCCCACTGAGGATGTAAGCATGAAAAAAATGTAAACTTGTAATAAACACACAGATTTGAAGTGTTCACTGTATTGGTGACCGGTCTATGGCCCTTAATTGGCCGTCATCTTTGTCTGTGTTTTTATATGTGGCCTTTAATGAGAAAAGTTTGGACACCCCTGACTTAAGTTGTCCAGGTACACCTTTATAGGAGCAGCAATGACATCATAACTGATAAGCATATCGTCACCATGTTATAAACTACCTTACATTATACCTCTTGTATAATGTCAAAATGTATATGAATGCCATATGAGTTAACTCTCTAGTTGAATAGCCCATTAAAATCCTTACACTAATTATGACATAGGCTTAGTTTATCTCTGCTTGGTTCAGTCTCACCTCAGTATTTACAGTATTATACCACCATGGACCCCCTTATCTCTTGTTTAAAAAGCAGAAGGGCTGAATAGACAGATTTGCCTTTATCTCCTCTCATTCCCTCTAATTAAGCTACTAGTATTAAACACAGCCAGGCTTTTTTAATTGAATCTCTTTCTTTCTCATGAAGCACAATAATGAGCGTGGCACCACATACACAGAGACTGGAGAAGGCCTTATTGCCATGACTGTGCAGAATCAGGGAATTAATGCAGTGCTCTCCCACACTTTAGGCCTGTATAGAGCTGAAGGCTTGCATAATAAACCCATGACTGATTTGAATAATTGGGGTTTGGGAGACGAAATGCACAGGTGGAGTTTTTCATTTAAAACACTGAACGTTTCAGCAGTTTCGAACAATTAATATTTTACAGTGAATACCTTGTTACGCCAGTGTACTGTGGCTGCTGTCTGCAAAATAAATCCTGGTAGAAGTTGTATGATTGGTGCGAGTTTTAATTATTCTTGGGGGAGTTTGATGGGTTTGGGTTGTGTCATAACCCTCTTTCCTGACCAGCCATACCCTTCTACATTCTGACCGAGGGAAAATCCTCTATCCTAACTTGAGACTGTATAACCACAGCTCCTAATCTGTATCGCCTGTTTCTCAAATGCAGAAGAAGTCTCCACTCAGAAATTCTTGTATCATTCGGAACAAAAAATATTGTTCTTCTTTTTACCTCAGATAAATGAGAGTTTGGTACTTCAATTTGTTGATTCTGCAAAAATCTGTGCCGTTTCTAAGTCCTTGTTGTTTTGGTTTTGACATGAACCGACCATGTGTCTCTCTGATTGATGTTAAAACCAAAGTAAAATCTGTCAACTGGACAAAACATTGTAGGAGTGAGGACGTTTCGTTGCTCATTCATGCTGCGTCTTCAGTTCTGGTCAGATTGCTGCTGGACACTGCCTTATATGACGAGAACTGAAGAAGTGGCTTGGATGAGCAACGAAACGTCTTCACTCCTACAACGTTTTGTCCATTTGACAGATTTAACTTTGGCTTTTGCTATATATCAGACCTGGACGACGGAGAGACTAACCAATCAGTGAGACATCTGTGTAATCTGCCTGTCAATCATGCCCTCTGAAGTCGTGGACACGGGATACAGCTCCAGATCCACTCATCTTTGTAATATTTTGTCAAAGCGTGTGGTTCTGGCTGGATGGGTAATCATAACTCTGTTCAAAATGTGCGTAAAATGTATGAATTAAACACTTGATATTACCAATAGACCACATTCACAGAGCCATACTCATAAGGTTTGATTAAAAACATATTGTCATTTTTAGTTATTTTCTCAAAATTTAGATTTTTTCGTAAGGTTTCGGAGCTTGCTTGTCTCCATGGAGGTTTTTTGCGTTGCTGTCAATGTCCCACAGTATGACATTCAGTTTATGCATTTCCATGGATACAAGTAAGTGGTGTCATGAATCCAAGCTACAGATATACGTCCAGGTGTTAATTCAATAAATGCAAGATGGATAAATGCGATAACATCTCCATAGTAACAAGCAAATGGCAATCTCTTTAACAAAAAAGTTCCATATTGCACTTTAAAATCTAGTAGACTGTGGTATGACGTCAGACTACGTCAATCCACAGTCTACTCTGTTAAATATTGATTTTATGTTTATCAAGTATTAAACACATATGTAACCAAGCATCACAGGCCTTCTTCCCATGTGCTATGTGACGGTATACATTGCACATACATTGGCTTTTACCCAGGCCAATGTTATATAACTGCGGAGTGTGTGTGGGCGGGCTGTCTCCTCATATTAACGTCAATATAAGACGTCTATTTCAATTTAAATGTCTTTGATTGATGAACCATTTCTAAAGAATATCAGTCACAACAACATAAGCAGAGGGTCTTACACACGCACACGCACGCACACATGCACACAAACACGCACACACACAGAGAAGGGTTGTGTGGGTGCCATCTTGAATCAGGTGCACCAGGTATCTATGGAGACCTAAATTAGTCCCAGCAGGTATGTGGCTTTATGACTGTCCTGGGAGGAGGTGGAGGAGGAGAACAAAGTGAGAGCAACAGATAAGATGTGATTAAAGCTGCTGCAGAAGAACAGAAGGGGTAGAATGATGCATGATGGGATATATATGGGAGGGGTGCGAGGGGTCTGCTGCAAAGTGTGAGTCACAAGCAGATTGTACACTGCAGTGCTCAATTTGTCTCTCCTAGGCACCTGTAGCAACAAGAAGCCATCAATTCTAAAAGCATTACTCTATTAATTAATGCAAAGTGCTGTGTTAATGTGCTTACATCATTTAGGCCAATACATTTTTAAAGTACTTAGAATAAATTAATGGGGATTTATTTGGATCTTAAAATGTATTAAGACTTTATCTTTCTAGTTTTATATTTGAACTAATTGTATTTTTACTTTCAAATTACTTATTTCAAAGTACTCTGAAGGTGTATTATGAGAGTCCAGTGAGATGGGATGAGATGTTATTGCTTGGTCTGAAGTGTTCCATTATGTGGCTTTTAAGTTGTATAGTATCTCCATGGAGACTAGCAGATAACACAGGCCATGTGAGATCTGTGGAGATGCAAGCCCACTCAGAGTAGGAGATGTTTTTCAAGGTATACTGAGTGAAGTTTTGGACCAGTCAATCGGCAAGTTGTTGTTGAACTTAAAACCAACTTAAAACCATGTTACAGGTACAGGATCTTTTTCACATTGGAAAGAGAGCATGGTACAGTTTTTTATATTCATTGAATGACTAAAAATAGGTTAGGACAGGAATAGTTGTTCAAAAGGGGGCTACATACACATAAGGCCCGTGGGTGACATGATGCAAAGCCCAAATGCACTAACACATAGGTCTAAATATACAAATCTTTTTCTCAGCACTGCCTCATGTCTGCTGTCTGTAATAATAGAAGCTTTGGGTCGATCACTGTTTGGCAGCGCTTGTGTTAGACTGTTCCTAAAGGTGTTGATTGCTGCTTAATGTTTGCTGTATGTTGTAGAGTTGAGTCTCTTCTAATTCGCTCACCTCCCGCCCCCGCCTCCTCCCTCCACCTGTCAATCACTCCACAGCTGTCAGTCAAAGCTCTAATGTGGAGTCCAATGAGCCAAGTGCAACTGCATGAAATATTACTGTTTATTTATGCATGTTAGGGGAAAAACATTAAGTTGTGTATCGTGTACTTTATTTGTATATGTATTAAAATATTCAAAGTATGCAGAAGTACTACTCAGCTGTGCTTAATCAGTACTTTGATCTACTAGTAGAGATGCCATGGTATGAAATATTAGTTATACATTTATTTTGATATTTTGAGAAGGATTTTCATTTTTTTTTTTGAGTATATATATTGAGTTGAAATCATTTAAAGCATCTATATTACACAAAAGGGGACTCTTGTGACTTAAGGAGCGTTTAGACATGACATGATAGCATTGTTACCTCTTCAAAAACTTACCTAGAGTTGTGTTTTGTTTTATTCACACGTTTTGAGTAATCCTTTTATTATGAGTCTGTCTACATCTCCAAAGCTCAAAATGCTCCATTCCACCTTGTGATGTCATGAAGTGGTAGTTGTTCAGATTAACAGCTACCTTTTGTTTATCAGCACTTCCAGAGCTGAAATCATTCAAATGTTGTCTAGTGAAGGTGCATGGAGTTTTAAAAACACAGCCTCCTCTTCCACCTGTAATCACCACACAGCTGTCACAAGTTTTTCTGTGTGTTTTCTGTTTGAGAAAAGAACTTGGCCTATATATTTTTTTCTTTTTTAATTATTATTATTACTATTGACTAACAATAATTTTTTTAACCATTATTATATTTTAAAAATTTTTTTACCACTGTGACTACCAATACTCTCACTGCTTTTATTCCCATTCTCCAACAAGATCCAAGTTCTCAGTGAGTTATAATAAGAAAAGTGTTTATTTAGCAGGTACTTTATATTGTTATATATCTATTTTGTAAAGTACTTCTTATTAGGGTTGTCAAAAGTATCAAAAGACAAACACTAATTGATACTAAAACTTATACTCATTTTGAGCAGGTATCGGTACTAAAAAGTCACATTCACGGAACAAAAATTTACCTTTTCTGAATAGCTTTAGAATGATCTTGAGCTGTATCAGAACAAGTACAAGACCGCATAGACATGGACCACTATGGAACCTACATGGACGACTGAGGGATTACACAGGTATAAGGCCACATGGGAATATAGACAAAGTACCATTTAATGTTGAAAATCACATTATTTTATCTAAATAAAGAGTGTTTCTATTATCATTGTGGAATTAGAATCGGTAGCATGTCCGGTCTTTAGTATCGAATTCAGAGTTTGCACAATTAGCAGTAATGTTGTCATGATACTAAAATTTAAAAGTTTGATTATCTATGGCCATAACCAACTCTTTAAAGCTATACATTACCATCCATATGCTTATATACAATCCTATCTATGCAAATAGACAGTACAATGCATATATGGTGACAATGTGAGCTCTCTATTAGTAAAAAGTAGCCGGCGGGTTACATAACAACATGTACTTGTCCGTGTGTGAGGGGAACGAAGGTGAGACAGGAGATTATGCAAGTGATGTGTCATTAGGGGGCCCCGCTGGTCCCGGGAGGAGCATCCCACAGAGAAGAGAGAGAAATCAGGACACACCTAGAGCAGGGGCCAATGGGGGTCTCTGTGATTACACTGTGCATGTACTGAAGACCCCTGTACACATAATTGTTGCTATTAGTACGATGTTAGCGAGTATGAAAAGTTTGATCTGGTTTGTGTTTTTGAGATGCAAAGAAAATTGCTATCTACTGACTTATTTAAAAATGCCTTGTGTAACTTATTTCACCACTTGCTTGTCTCATGGAGATGTTATTGCCTTGTTGAGAATGTTCTGTATTCAAGTATATGTTCATCAACACAAGAAGGCAAAACCACCAAGCCAAGTTATAGGTTAGATCTGTGGAGAGGCAACCCTACTCACCTTACAATGTAATTAATGCAATTGCCAAGTTTAGTGCTGTACCATGGAACATTACAGGCAAAGCAATAACATCTCTATGGAGACAAGTAAGTGGTGTACCCATCTCCAGAACAGTTACATAGTGCACTTGTATGGTGGCATTTAGTTATTCATCTAAAACTTACTACAAACCATACAAAGGAGTTCATAGTCAGATTTTCATTGCAGCAAAGTATACCATATAATTTCACATTAACTGTATAAATGTTTGTTTTTTTTTTTTTATAAGAGGTCAAAGCTATTTAGTTCAACATTTAATGAGATTTTGAAGAATGGGTGAGGTGTCATAAAATGTGGCAGAATTGAACCAACTGGATAGTAGGTACATAGCTTTACTCCCTTAGCTACTGCCAGAGTATAGTTTGTAACTAACCAAAAGAAAAAGCAATACACATTCACTAATCATAAGACTTGTTACATTTTGAATTTCAGTTCAATATTGTCACCATGTCCACTAGTTATTTTTAGTCTGTTTTTGGCATATACAGTCCACCAAATCCTTCTATTTTGCCTATTTTACAAGATATTTCCAATTTATGAACCTAAAACACAATAAAGCCATGATATTGTATGTGTCTTGTGCTCATTAAAGGTCCGATATTACACAAAAATGCAGTGGTGCACTTCTAGTAATGCACCATGACATCACATGGTGGAACAAGGTTGTGTGTTTTCAGTTTGAGAGAAGAACTAAATATGCAGGGTTTGTGTGTTAAACCTGTGTGAATGAAGCAAAACACAACTCAGTTTTAACAGATTGGCCCTATAACAAAATCTGCCCATCACCTGACTGCTTTGTGAATGTGTTTCATTGCTTTCCCTGGTCCCTGGTTATCCTGTATGCTGGTCTATGTCTTTACTGATCTGAGTTGTCTCTTGTGTTTAGTCTGTACGGTGCGCTGTCAGAAGTTCCTGATCTCGCGGGTCGGGGAGGACTGGATCTTCCTCATCCTGCTGGGCCTGGTCATGGCTCTGGTCAGCTGGGTTGTCGACTTCTGCATCGCCATCTGTCTGCAAGGTGAGCACAAGGTCTAACACTCGATTAGGCTTCCCACAGAATAGGAGAAATCTGTAATTAATGTACTACCGGAATGTGAAACCCACCGTACGATTGTCAGAAGGCTTCAAATGCAGGAATGACATTTTCTCAGTGACATAGGCTATATGTATAAATGGAAATGCTAGCCCCTGTGTTTCAAATAGGAAGTGAGCATGGGCGCACTTCCGGCTGCATAACACATAAACAGTTACAAAAACCATAAAAGATGTCAACTCTGAAGGTAAGAAAGGCGGAAGAGGAGATGGAGTGGAGAGTGAAAAAGAGGAGGATGAAGAGTGGTAGAGAGGAGGGAGAAATAGTTGCAAGAACAATAAAAGATGTCAACTCTGAACTAAACACAAAATATCAGATCAGTGCAATATTTTGTTTTAAAGCACTAATCGCTATAGCAGCAGCCCTCATTTTCCATCTTTCTGAAACCCATGGGTTTAATTTAATTTCTCCTGTTGCGTTCTTCCTCTTCTTGTTACTCTTGCACTGACATTGGTGAGTGAGTGGCAACTGAAGGTCAAAAGTCCTTGGGCCTTAGGTGGGGTAGAAAGTTGTAGTTGCTGGATAGAAAGATTTGTAAACCTCATAACACCGACATTAAAAAAAAAAAAATACTGGCATATTGTTGAGTTTGACAATTTAAAGTCCACAGAGGTTGTTTGACTTGTGAATCTGCAGATATTCTTCGCCCGAGGAGCTTGACTCTTTTAGACAAACTGTTCAACAACATGGCATGAAAGACAGGATAGAGAATTGGAACAGAAAACACAGGCAGCTCAGGGGTAACAGAGGTGCAGTCGTGAGGGTGAGAATGGGAACAGGGGAGCAGGTGGAGAGAGGAGGAGAAAGTGAGGAAAGGGGGAGAGAGGAGAGAATGAGGAGAGGAGAGAGAGAGAAGAGAAGAGAGATGGAAAGTGAGAAAGGGGGAAAGGAGGAGAGGGTGAGAGGAGGAAGAGATGGCGTGGAGAGTGAAAGGGAGGAGGATGAAGACGGATAGAGAGTGAGAGAGGAGGAGGGTGAGAGTGAGAAGAGAAGAGGAGAGGGTAAGGAATAAGTAAGAGAGGAGGAAGAGGAGATGGTGTGGAGAGTGAAGGAGGAGGGAGAGGGAGAGAAGGAAGAGGAGAAAGTAAGAGGAGATGGTGTGGAGAGTGAAAGTCAGGAGGATGAAGAGGGGTAGAGAGGGAGAGGAGAGGGAGAGAGAGAGAGAGAGGAGGGAGGGAGAGAGGTAGAGAGGAGGAGGAGCAGGACGGGAGGGTGGAGAGCAGATGAGGAGGAGGGAGCCTTGGAGTAGATTGGAGTGATGGCAGGTGGATTTAAAAAGAGATGATGTGAACACTGGATTTGTGGGTAAGCTACCTTGAGTCCGAGGAGCAGGAATCACCAGTGAGATGAAACCTTGCAGGACTGACACTAATTCAAAAGGATTTTCAGTGTTCAGTCTCTGTGTTAAAGCCGCTCTCAAGGTGAAGCTAGCGTAGTCGCGTCACTGCTCATATTAGTGCTCTTTTCATGTGATTTTAAACATGAATCATACCCATTATCATGCAAACACTACACTGTATAAAAGTGAAGAAGAAACATTTTAAATGTCTCCACAAATTTTTCGCAATAACAATATTATATTTTAGAAATCTAGTGTAGAAATATAACACATGACCCTTATTTGGAATATTTCCAAGCCTTTTTTTTTTACTTGTTTTTATAACATTTCTCTTCATTCTATGTACTTTTGCATTTTAACATGGAAATAAACACTAACTTACCAACAGTTTGAATAATGCAAAGATCTTTTCAGTTTCATCATTTTATCTGTAGATTAGTGATGGGACATGTCTCAAAAAACTGACTATTGCTTTTGATATTCTAATTTTGCAAAACATCAAGTACATTGTGTAAGAAACTATTTAAAAAGTGGAAAAAGAGCAGGTACATTTATACAAAAATATGAATAAAAAATAAATTAAACTTGCTGTGTAATCTTTCAACCAGGTCATCTATCACATAAATGAAATGGTTGAGGTCCAAATATACTGGACAAAACATGTTTATTTTTATCTTTATTTATACAGGGAGAGCCAATGAGAGCACTCGGGTTCTCTTTTTCACGAGTGCCCTGTTCAAATTCAGAACAATACAATAAAAACAAGCCAGACAAATAACTACATAGGTCCATTTAAAACATTATAAACAGGAGCATGTGTGAGTATAAATGTTTATTACCAGATTATTAAAGTATGTGTCCTTGAAATGTATTCCATTTTTGGGAAGCAGAATAACCAAAAGCTTTTTTCCCCTCATTTCAGTTCTACTGCAGCCAGTTTTTAGACATAGACCATCATGAGATCTTGTACTAAAAGTTCCTGTTTCAAAGTTCAACAAACTAGTGAGCTATTCAGGCAGTCTATGAAGATGAATACGTTTTATACAGTGTTGTTTACAGGCACATTTTAGCATATTTCTGATGGATCATTTCAATATTGTCGGGATAATGACAACGTTCTCAAGATATAAATTGTTGTCAAATTCACCAACCCTTTAATGTTGATATAATAACTGCATATTGTTGACTTTAGTTGTGTGTTGTGTCCACAGCACAGAAGTGGATGTACGGAGGCTTGGACAGTAATTTGTTCCTGCAGTATCTGGCCTGGGTCACCTACCCTGTGGTCCTCATCACCTTTTCAGCCGGATTCACCCAGATCCTCGCCCCACAGGCTGTCGGTATGTCAGCACACAACATTTCCTGGTTGTAATCTGTTCAAATCTTTGTAAAGGGGTTAGTGAAAGCTGTGGAAACTGCTTAACGGAATAACATGCTGCAGATGCACTCTAAAAATGCAGATTTGTGTCGCTATTATGACAGGACTTAAACAAATACCCAAGTAGCATTATGTTTCATGTCCTGTTTCATTAGTACAACTTTTACCTGCCTCCATCTCTTGCACTGCATCCTTGAATAATGTTTTTAGTCTTCCTTTTATTTCCTAGTACCTCTAACCCCAGCATCTTTATCCCCATATATTCAAAAAAAAACAAAAAAAAAAACTAAAACTAAAAAACACCCCTCATAATAAGTGGTGGAACATAAAGTAAAAGTAGAAAAGTACTAAAGTAAAGTACAGAAACCTAAAAAATTGTGCTTAAGTATATTTTAAAGTGAATACTGTACTTTTACTTTGCTACAACTGAGAGCTGGTATCTGTACTTTTACTCCACTACAGTTTTGAACAGGGCTAAAACATAAAAGTGTTAATTATTGTTTGAGATTTACTGAAAAGTCTGAGGCCTCCAAGGGGAAATTCATATTGTAGGTCTCTTCATATCTTCATCTGCCACAAACCTCCTTATTGTACAGTCTTACGGCAGTCGGGAAGTAGTTGTTGTGACGTTCTGTCCTGCAGCTCACTGATCTCTGCTCTCTGTTGTTCAACATCAGAATTCAGTGGCAGGTCCATGTTGTTCAGTGTAACATCCTGAGTGTCCGTTGCTCCACTACCTCAACCAGAGTCTCTTAGCTACTTACTATAGTTGAACCAGCCCTCTCTATTAGTTTTGCTAGTCTCCTTAGATGTGTTTTTCTGAGACGAGTTACATTTCAGATCTGTGGAGAGGTGAGTCTACTTGAAAGCAAGAATGCCTGTTTTACAAGGTGCCTCTTAGCGATAAAACCACCTCTAATTTAATGAATGCAAAATGTTATTATTAATCATTTATTTATGCAGGTTAACCTCTTGAGACATAATCAGTTTAATGCCATACTGTGGAAGATCAAGCCTTTACTTCTCCATGGTAGTGGACCAGAAAAATGACATAGTACACCTTAAAATTTGTCCGTAGAGGAACTATAGAGAAGGTTATTGTTATTGTTTTATTTTTGCACAAGCGAAGGTGGATTGTAAAACGTGCCTACAGTGCATTCATCCTCCAGCTCTGACTGTGTATCTGTGGTTTTTGGGCCTCTGGTGGATGTACATGTCTCTGGAGGGAGCCCTCTGCTGCAGTATTCAATTAGAGCCCTGACACAGAACCAGCCGCATCAAAGTCATGGCCAGTCTCCATTGTTTTTGTCTATCCCTGCCTCTCATCAGCTGTACAGTCACCATTCACTGTGCTGTCACATTCAGTAACACAGACTGACGAGACGAGAGAGCTCTGGAGTATCCAACTATAATTATTAGAGTAACAGCTCCTCTAAACATAAAGTACTCTGTAGATGTGTCATTTCTCATTAAATACATTAATTGGATCTGTATACATTTCTGTCCAAAGCAATTTGTAAACTATAGCTTAAAAACTGACACACTTCAACAGTAAAAATGGTCTACGCTAAAGAAAAATGCGGCTACTCTATTCTGTAGCCACTGTCCCTAAATGGTCACAATTTTATATAGCACTTTTCCACCTTCAAGGCATTCAAAGCATTTTACATCAAGGAACCACTCACCCATTCACACAGGCAATCATACACCAGTGTACACAGACACTAGGGGCGAGGCGGGTGAAGTGTCTTGCCTCTGACCGTTCAGTCAGTGATGTTTATGTCGAGAGTGGTCACTGAAGGCTGGTGGTTCGAATCCCAAACGACTGAGTTACTGGCACCCCTAGTAAGCAGTGTAACTACATGCATATTCAGAATACTAAATTTGAAGTGTATTTGGAATGCCACCAAATGAAGGGTGATTGTACCGGAATACAATAATACTTCTAAAATAAAAAGGAATACATTTATTTAATTATTATTGTTTTAATGGAAGGGAATAATATGATCATTTATTAGTTTATTTTCAAATTCCAAAATGTCAATATCCTGTTTTTTTTTTTTTTTTTTTTGTATCTATCTCTACTCCTGATTCATTTTGTCCCTGGACATAACTCTTAACTTCACCCAGCTCCAGGACATGTGCCTGGTGGTGACTGACGAGGCCAGCAGGCATGCACATCTGGCACCTCTCTGTTCTCCCTAAACTTTCATTATATCGTACATTTTGGGTTTCAAAGTTAATCAATATATATGTTTTTGTCCTTAGGCTCTGGTATCCCCGAAATGAAGACGATTCTGAGAGGAGTAGTGCTAAAAGAATACCTCACCTTCAAAACGTTTGTGGCCAAAGTCATCGGCCTCACCTGTGCTCTGGGCAGTGGGATGCCTCTGGGCAAGGAGGTAAGGACACTGCACCGCCCTGTGTACTCTCTGTATATGTATGGGCGGGGATTTAGCACATTGTGGGGACTAAAATCTGTATGCACACTCAATTTATAGAAACTTGCCTTCCTTATGAGAACAAAAAACAGGTCCCTGTGATGTAAATGTATTATTAGTTCAATAACGTGATTTCAAGACTCAGTATGTAAGTTTCTGGAGGTGGTGTGTCACCTGCCTGATTCCATGAAAATAGTTAAAACCATATTTTGGAACATTCTCCTGAAGATGAATTAGTAGTTTGCCATTCTATAATTAAGATTAAGATGATTATAGCCAAAGAAAAAACATTTCCATGGAACAAACCAAATAAAAGCCAAGTTTGTGTAGATGCAAGCCTGTAAGGACACAAGTTTTTCTGTACAATGAACACAGCAATAATAATAATAATAATGATACACAAAAAATTATGAATAAATGTATAACAATAACATGCTTTTACTTTAGTCCGCTTTTGAGTTACATACTGTCGCTTTAAAGGTCCAGCTATGGGATAAATTGGTTAAGGTAAGAGTTTAGGTAGGGTTAGTCAACTGATGACTGTGATTGACGTTATAATCAGTCTCCAAGAAATGAATGCAAGTCAATGTTATGTCCCCAAGACACATGGAAACTCGATTTGTGTTTATGTATGTGCATGTGTGCGTGTGTGTGCACTCTGTTTAATCAATGCCTCGATCGATATGTGCCTTGCGTGATTAAAGAGGAAGTAGACATGAGGTACCACGGCAGCAGGAAGATTTTAGATGGAATTTTGTATAGCCGTCCCAAAACCGGACGCTTACAAAATATATAAAGGATCCAAAGTGGAAGGAGCAAATGGACCACCATTTAAACTGAGCTATAATTTAACATGAACAAGACAAGTCCCACTATGTAATCGACCAAAGACTGAAGCACAGCACACACACAAAGATGAATAATGGATAAAACGTAGCCCACTGGGAGCTCGCCCCTCCTCTTCCTCCTCCTCCTTCTTCTCCTCTTCCTCCTTTTTGCTGCATTAGATGGAAAGAGTCCAGTAAAATCTGTAGCATAAGCACTGCTGGTTCCCCTCTGTGCTCGTAGAGATAGTGTGATATGCTGCTCCTGTCCAACTACTGTAGTGCAAATAGATAAAAAAGTAATAAAGTAAAGATGGGTACAATCTTTAGTGAAATAAGAGTGACCACAACAGTGAAGATGTAGTTACTGTATAAAAAATGTTTTGGTTCCACCTTAAGATGAACTTCAGTGTGTTAGCTGTGGACACAAGTAATTTAATACTTTTAAAGTGGGACTAAGCTCTAAATCTACTTTTTACTGCTTTGAGACTGTTTAAGGTAGAAAAAAACACCACATATAACACTTGCCAAGGTCAGCTGCCTGTGTATACTGTGGCTCTGGGTGGTGTTTAGGTGTTTAGTCCCACTTTAATCTGCAAAATTTGGATAACTTAAACCTAGAAAAAAGTATTTACAAGTATACATTTATTTATTTATTTATTTTTATTAGTATTAGTTTATTAGTAGTTTATTGTAGTTATCCTTACACAAGAATCTATAAACCTGTATGCATTTATTCATTTGATATTGGCGGCAGTAGTTCAGTTGAGACTTAACCCACCTCGCCCCCCGTGTCTGTGTACACTGGTGTGTGAATGCGTGAGTGTTTCCTTGATGTAAAGCATTTTAGGGCCTTGAAGGTGGAAGAGCGTATATAAAAATGTCCCCATTTACCATATAGACACAGCAAATGCATTGGATGAACCAGACACATTACTTCAAGTGTTACAGCTAAAATGCTAATTTTCAACTAAATTTAAAATGAGTGAAAGTAGGTGCATATCATCATAACAACTCTAACCCGATTCTGAAACTGTGGCTGAAATCAGGGCAAAGTTGTTTTAGGTCAGTGGGAAGAGAGTTCCACAGTCTGGGTCCAGTAGAAGAAAACTTCTATTGGACTCAAACTGTCCAAAAACTGTATACTCTAACTGTGTACTCTTTATGGAAGAAATTCATGAAACTTTTGCCAAATAAATATGAACATTATAGAGCTATACAAAGCAGGTGATTTGCTGTTGCAACACTAATGGCCACAAACTGCTGTAAAACCATAGCTGTAGTAAAACAATGTTATTATAATTTATACATTGCAACAACAGCAGTACATGTACCATTTTCCTCTCAGCTTCTGTCACCATCCGCTCTTGTCTGTGTGTGTTTGTCTAACTGTTCTCACCGAGTCTCAGTTCAGTACATTCACTGTCTGCAGACTCACTCACATCATTCAGCTCTCACAGACCACTCTCCAGTCTCCGGGCTGTTAGCACTGCTTGTCATAATGCTTGTTTTAAACCATGTAATTGACTGTTGCATCAAGCTGTTGCCGGGTGGCACTGGCAGTATAGGAAACACTGTATAAGTCGTCTTTCCTGGTTGAGATTTTTCTTATTTCGGTTCATTATAGCATGTAAATTCCTGTTATACTTCAACCATGTGGTCATATCTCCTTGTCAGTGCTCGATCTCGTCAGATTGGGGAAGTTAAGCAGTAGCTGTAGTGCATGGCATTGTGTCCTTAAGCAAGACACTTCACCCACTTTGCTTAGTATGAGTGTGGTGTGTGCGAGTATTGGTTTATTTATTTATTTGATTGGGACTAGATTGGGAACAGACATAATACAACTTGAATGTTAACTCACGGGATTATAGCCAAAGGCTGTGGCAAGGTTGTGGTCAGAGGGGCAGATGGTGCAGATTGGCAGCTTCGCTTCAGTCAATCTGCCCCAGAGGACTAAATAATGCACAAATCCGACTTTGAGAATCTGGAAAAGTATTATACAAGACCAATACATAATAACCATTCATATGTGTTTTATAGTAATTTTGCATTTAGGGTTTTCTATCATATCAACTAAACTGTTAAAAGTTCTATATTACACAACATTTATTTTTGTGAGCTTTTAGCCATGTTATAATGTAGTTACCTCATCAAAAACATACTTGGAGTTGTGTTTTGTTTCATTCACAAATGTTTGAGTTTATTATTATTAGTCTGTATACATCCCATGGAACGGAGTGTTTTCTGTTTGAGAAAAGATCTCGGCCTGAATATGCAGGGTTTGTGTGTTTAAACATGTGTGAATGAAACAAAACACAACTCAACAGGTCTGTTTGTGATGAGGAAAGAACATTATAACATAGATCAGAAAATGGCGTAATATGGCCCATTAAGGTTACATGACATCAAATAAGTAATGACTGCTCTAATTGTTAACATCCTTGATCAGAGTTTGCTATAAGTGTAAATGCATATTATGAACTTGCAATTTAAAAACATCTTTTTAGATATATTTAGGATTATGGTTGCAGAGCATGTAGGAGAATACCATCCTAACTGTCTTCAAACACACACTCCATCAGTGACATGATTTTGTTTGAATTTAGGTCAGTCAAATGATGCTAAAGAAGTGGCCTGGTAATATACCACATTAGAGGAAGTCCAGCTGCTTAAATTATCTCCATTTCATGAATTGCAAATGAATCTCCAAATTACAAGGGGCCAAAGTTGCCAGTTCGTATTGAGAATGAGGATAGGACTCCCGTCGGGAAGAGCGATACATAGATTAAAATGGGACCCCTGTATATTTGAACTGCACAGATGTTCCTATCATCTGCATTTGTCTCCCTGGACGAGTGATGTGAATACAAAATGTAGAATATCTTATTATTTCCGCCTTAAAGCCAAAACAGTGTCGCTGGTATGGCGTTCCCAAAAGACACGAAGCCTGAAGAAATTCCCGAAAATGTGTGGAAAGATTTTTGTCTTTGACACCGGCCCGAGGCTCCAGCTCTGCAGCAGTCCGCATTGCTCTACTTCCATTAACTACAGTAGCTCTCTCCTCATGCTCACACTCTAATCCTGTTAGCTCCACTTGAAACTTTATCTGAGTTTTAATATTCACACTGCTCCTCTGTACTTTTCAATGGCAATGAGATTCCTCCTTTGAAAATAAGGCTGGTATAGGTTGATTACAGATTTGGTTTGGGAGGGACTTTGTGTGTTAAGTTTGCATGTTCTCCAGTGTTTGGTTGGGTTCCTCAGAGTTCTCCAGTGTCTCCCATCTATGTAAAACATAGGCAATAGGCTTATCCCTCCAGCTTGACTCTTGCTAGTTCTAGATCTGAAACTTTCTTGACAAATTGGTGTTTGTAGCAGCTCCCCTGTTCCAAAGGAATTTCCTTTATGGGGAACTAACAAACTATCCATCTGCCTCTTTGACCATCACCAACACGCACACAGATACGCACAGACACACACACCACATACCAGGCAATGTGGGTGAAGTGTCTTGCCTAAGGACATGACAAAACTTTCTCCTAGAGCCCCTGCTGCCCCACTGCGGCACCGGATATTTCCAGCAAAGCACTAACCAGGCGTGGCCTTGCATAACTTCTGAAATCTGACGAGATGGAGCATTGACAAGCAGATATGGCCATGGGCAAGTTGTGATCCTAAACCTTGACCCCCTTGTCCGTACAAAAAGCTTGGAGTCTGTCAGTGTGTCATTCATGCGAGAATTGAAGCCTACACTTGCGGAATGGGAACTTCAAAAGAAATTATAACAAGTTCAAAAGATGAGTTACAGATATCTTTTGTTTCTCTCTCTTCTCTCTCAGGGGCCGTTCGTTCACATAGCCAGTTTGTGCGCTGCTCTCCTCAGCAAGTTCATGTCTTTGTTTGGAGGGATTTATGAGGTAAGTCTATACTTTTAAGGATTTAACTTTTATCTCCTTTTACTTTTGTAGGAACTGTCTATTATCAAACTCGATTTGGTCTCTATAGACAAGCAGTTTAATGGTGAAATGATATGGACGCTTGAAATGTGCAATATAAGGGTGACTTAAGGAAATTATCATAATACATTGTGGGGATATAATTTGAATATTTATATTTAAAGGTGTACTATGTAACTTTTTGCCATCTGCTTATTGCCATGGAGATGTCATTGCTTTGCCAGGTATATTCGACCCACATATGAGTCTTGCATTTACTCAGTTGCAGGTGTTCTATTGCTCAAAAGTAACTTCACAGTCATACATTTTCCTACTGACAGCAGCCTTGCCTCTCCACTGATCTGATCTGTAACTCGTTCTGAGGATGTCACCTGCTTGTCCATGAAGAGAGAAAAGTTTAATGCCATACTGTGGAACATTCCAGGCAAAGCAACAACATCACTGTAACATTATCTGCACTCTATGTGGTATACATTATGACCCTTACCTAAAGACCGTATATGTAAATGAACATGGCTAACGTGCTAACCACTGCGTTCCAACTAGGAAGTGATCAATGGTGCACTTCCGGCTCCATCGACTCTGGCTCCAATTCACTTTATATTGGAAAACTGTCACCCCTCTGTCTGTAATTGCTGCAGTGAGCCTCATCATTTTGACCTTAAAATGTTTGTGTTAACCCACTCTACGTGATCCTGGGGTTGTTATTTCACTATTGTGTCCGTAAATCAAGATATAAACATTAATAACAGACAAATCAGGCGCCTTCTTACCCCAAGGTCGCTCCAGCTAGCATTGGCAACAGATTTGATTGACAGCGTTGCTAAGTGCATTGTCTTAATGAATAAATAAATTGGTCAAGACAAGACAAGCAGGTGGCATACTCTCCACAAGAAATGTTACATAGTGCACCTTTAACTTTGTCATTAAAACTAGGAGATTGCTGTTTAATAGTGACCTAGAGCGTCCTACCTTGAAAACCATGGAAGCCTCTATCTAACGCTGTTGTTTTAGTCTGAATATAACAGTAAATACCAAATTTCATGCTTCAGGATGTTGCTGAAGAAAGTTGCCTGACCCAAAATGTTCAAAATAGTTGTAAATAGCTTGAAAACTCTCTCTAAAAGTGGTTATGTAACATCTTTGAAAACTGGGAGATCTGCATGAATGATGATTGGATGTTTCTCCACAAACCCACCGGTGGTATTCACAATCATTTATTTAACTTTTTTTTTAGACATTTTTTTGGAGCTACTTGAATAAATAAAACGTGGTCTGCCCACACTTTTATAATCGTGTCCATATTGAAATTCCTTTCATACCCTCAATAGTCAACAAGCAGTGAATATGCAATTTCATGAATGTTTAAATAGTGGAAAAAAAAAACAGGATCTAGTTCATCTTCAAAAAACAGCTTCACCACAGAAAGATGAGATTCAGAACACATCTTTAAATCGGCAAAAATAAGTTAAAAAAAATAACATAAAAAGGTACAGATGTGTTTTTTTCCTTCCTCGCCTTCTCGAGTCTTTTGGGGATGAGAGAAAGCCTTATCTGTCTGTTTAAAGCTCAGAGCGGGTTTCTTGAGGCCGCATGACTGGTTTGAAGAGGAGCGATATGGAAACTGGGACCCGTGCTTGCTGCTTATCCAGATTACTTCAAACTAGTGCTATATCCATCCATAAAAAAATCTAGAAAATGGAACATTTTAAAGCAGAAATGTACAGAATCAGGTTTTTCCATCTGGGATCCTAGCAGGCTGTTACAAATGAAACACTTTCTGTTCATTATCTTTCCTTTCTGCCTTCGTGTATGTTCATATATTTCGTAGGTCATATTTAACACAGATGCCCTCCCAACTGCTTTTTTTTTTTTTTTAGAATATTCAGGCTAAGGTTATATTGGTTTTAGGTTGTACCACATACCTCATTTATTGGTGCACTATGGAATTTTGCTTGTCTCCATGGAGATGTTATTGCGTTGCCTGGAGTGTTCCACAGTATGGCAAATAACTTTCTCCATAGACACAAGCAGGTGGCAGCACCAGTCCAAGTTACAGGTCAGATCTATGGATAGGCAAGCTTGCTCATAGTAAGTTTGTCAATGGATTTTGTAGTATTATACATGATAGATATATACAAGTTTAATGCCATATTGTGGAATATTCCAGGCAAAGTAGTAATATTGCTGGTAACGAGCTGGATCACCAAATAGAAAAGTTTTATAACGCAAATAAATATCTTCAGATTATAATTAAGCTCTTAAAATATCGCGCACACTACTTTTTTCAATACATTGCTTTACTGTTTAGTTTAACATCCGCAGTATCTTTTCAGACCACGAGGGACCGTGAACCTCAGTTTGGCAATCACACATTCAGAATCCACTTTAGACATCGTATTCAGACTCTTATACTTGGAAAAACAACAATTATGCCACCCCCTCACAGGTGCCACAGGGTAACAAGCAGTTTCACAACACTCTCACTGTTGTGGCTAATTGGGGTTTTGACTTTATCCTCAAATTCACCTCTTTTTACAAATGCTCTCAATTCATTTTAATGTACCTCTTGTAATTCTAGTCTTAACGGAAGCCATATAACAAAAAAATCTGATTTATAGTTTTAAGTAACAAAGTCTCAAGCGTCTTAAATTTCAATTGACAAAGCAGCAAACCAGCTACAGGTATACACACTTTTATATCCTTGTTATTGTTTAGTTCTAGTGCTCCTCTTCACTGCGCTCCCCTGTGGCCCTCATTACCTCCAGTGTTACCTACTTTCTTCTCCCTCCCTCCCTCCTCCCCTTTTGTCTCTCTTTCTCGTTCTTTCTCTCTATCCTCTCTCTCCTCTTTACTGCAGCTTATGCCACATTAATGTTGAGAGTGTATGAAGTGTCCCTGTGCACCAATCCCCTCTCCTCACAGACCTCAGTACTGTATGCTAACACGCTGAAGTGTTAATAGAGCCATGTGTGTATAGATGGCCTCTACTCCACTGTATTAGTTCAACAGTGAATACATGTAAATGAACAAGAAATAGGACTTATTTTATGTAGAAATTCCAGCATATGTAGTAGTTTTTCAATAAAACTACTTGGCTATTAACTTTACTTTATGGCTGCAATAGCTCAGTCGGTTGAGTATTTGTCCACTGATCCAAAGGTTGGCGGTCCGAATCCAGTTTTTGACGTGAACATGACAGTGTCTGTGTACACTGGTGTATTAATGTGTGTGCGAATGGGTGAGTGGTTTCTTGATGTAAAGCGTTGAGAAAGTGGAAAAATACTGAATACAAATGTGACCGTTTGCCATTTACTTTGTTTTTCCTGCTGCCTAAAGGATCCTAGCCTTATATTCAAGGTAATTGTACAGTATATTCACAAAAAGTGCTGCTCATTTGCACTACATAAGGTATCTCTCCCCAATATGGCATTAAATGTGTCTATCTAGTACTCTCAACCCCATGGATCTTACATGTAGCTTGTCTTGGTGGTGTCTACCCCTTGTCTCCATGGAGATACGTTTAATGCCATACTGTGGAACACTCCGAAGGTGAAGCAAAAATGTCTTCTGCATGTAAAATGAAACGTTGCATGAGAATGAATGAGATTTGTGCACATGACATCCACGTGTAAAGCTTTGTGAGATTTGAAAAATACAAGACTGAAGAAATGCAAAGCTCTATCTTTAACTCAATGCATTTGTCCATCTAGATAGACCTTGAGTAAACTTTAAATAGTCCAAATAAAGATGATGTAATTTTAGTTTGAACATACAACATTTCTGACCATATTCGACAGGTTCATCTGAAGTTTAGCATGTTTTGGAGTGTAAGCCATTTCCTGACTTCTTCTTAGTCTGATGTCGAGCAGTCCAAGTCAGGCTCTTTCAGTTTGTTAAACCTGGATAAGCTCCTTCATGTGCACATCATGCTACATACTAATACTTACCAAACTCTATCACCTCTATGCTGCTAAAGGAAGCTAGTCATATAGGATCCAAGGTAAGTCGGATCAGGCAGCTCCTCCTTCCCAGAATGCAACAGTGTCTTCGAGTATCCAATAGAAGCATTTCTACACTCTTCATTTGAT
Organism: Periophthalmus modestus; assembly: GCA_019594935.1. Classification (NCBI taxonomy): domain Eukaryota; kingdom Metazoa; phylum Chordata; class Actinopteri; order Gobiiformes; family Gobiidae; genus Periophthalmus; species Periophthalmus modestus. The sequence goes on along the minus strand of JAIEZT010000016.1, from coordinate 5,082,484 downwards.
TAAAGTCCCAATTCATATTTCATAAAGAAACCCTGTATAGATGTGGCTTGTAGATGAATTTTACATTGATTTTTATCATTTGTATGACTGGAGCATGTTATCTGTAAAGGTTTATACCAGATTTCAAGAACGGCATGTGTTGGCAGAAGTGGGAAATATACGTTATATACACATCATCAATATTTTACATATACTTCAGTTATGTTCTTGAAGTAAAAGTACTATACCTAAGTATTTTGGTACCTCTTACCTCTATGAGTAAGTGTCTAAGTTGAACCGCACCTTCAGATATGACTTGGGTTTCTTTTCAAACTTTAGAGCTACTACTTTTTTACTGCTACTTGAGTAATATTATATTTCATACATTGAAAGTAACAGAACTCTTACTTGGGTTCAGTTTTGGCCACTTAACCCACCTCTGTGTATTCAGAAAATTGCTGTACTCTGCCTAATGGACCATAATCATTAAGTTGTCATCTAGAAAAACAAGCAAATGAATCACTTAAAAGTTCTATATTACACAGAACTGACTCTTATGAGCTTTAAGCAATGTTATAATGTTGTTACCTCCTCAAAAATACACCTGAAGTTGTGTTTTGTTTCATGCACACGTATTTGAGTAATTCAAATTAACCTTTTACCTTTCAATAAATTCAGTAGATACTTCAGTAGAGATTGGCAGTTCCAGAGCTGAAATGCTGCAAATGATTTTAGTCAAGGTGTATGGAGTTTAAAAACGGAGTGGACCACTTCCTGTTTCACCACATGACATCACAAGGTGGAACAGGGTGTTTAGGAGAAGAACACTGCCTAAATATGCAGGGTTTGTGTGTTTAAACATGTGAATGAAACAAAACACAACTCCAGGTATGTTTGTGATGAGGAAACAACATTATAACATAGATCAGAAAATAATGTAATATGGGCCGTTTGAAATACTGTCTGACAAAAATCTGTCATTTTTATTTCAGAATGAGGCCAGAAATATTGAGATGCTGGCCGCTGCTTGTGCTGTAGGTGTGGGCTGTTGCTTCGCTGCCCCTATAGGAGGTAAGTCAAAGTGCAACGACCTTTTTTTTTCTGAACTAGGTTATTGGTTTGCTATGTTTAGATGAATCATAGTGACCCAGGTCTATCTTGTATGCGGCAACTCGCAATGTATAGCTGTATAGGTGCTGGATTCAGGTCAGCTCTGCGTAGCTCTGAGATGTTGTATACAGGGAGCATTGACAAGTACAGTGTGCCCTGATTGTACTACGGCCATTTAAGGTCCTATCCCTGTAACCTCCTGCCTACCTAAGTTTCGTTGCATAACACGGTCAATACACAAAGTAGTTCAAGTGCTTCTTCCTTGTCCCTTTGCCTGTCACAGTAACACATTTTCAATCATTATATATTGCTACAGAGAAATACTGCGGTAAATGATGATATTGAAACGACTTTATTCAACTGACACAATAACAATAATCCAAGATAATCCCAGTAAACTGATTTTATATAGATGGTATCATTGAAACACCTGAGTGCAAACAAATAATTTTTTCCCCCAGACCAAACCTAAACCTTGATCACGAAAAAAAAAAAAAAAAAAAAATCAGACCAGATGAACTTCATTGGATTAATAACAGAATGTACCAATAATTAGCCATAGACGTCATGTATTTAACCTTTTATAGCTCGAATGTAACTGTAAAAGTGGAGAGATGTGTGGTATTTATGTTGTAATACAAAGAAAATGCACACATGATAAATATCGAGCCCCAAAATAATTGTAATAGTTGTTCCAGTTTCTTTTATTGAACGAGTAATTGTTTATCATGACAGACCTACTAAACACATACTTTCTTTCAGTGACAACTTGACTCTTGACTTTTAATTCTGAGTGTTCTTTTGTGTTTGTTTAAAGGAGACCTATTATGCAAAGTGATTTACCAGCTTTGATCGCGTGGTTGTTTTTGCTTTTTGCATTTTTTAAGTTGCATTTTGAGTGATTCATGCATGACTAATCCCATTCATTTTCGCATAAATGAAAAAAAAAACAAAAAACAAAACCTCTGCTGTGACTGTGAACTGTAGCTATCCATTGGTGGGGCCATTAGCGTGATCCAGCAGGGCGGCCTTTTGTTGTAATGATAATTATTAATGTGATGTTGTGTATTAAGTTGTTTTTTTTACAATATTGCAATTCGAAAACAGGACATAAAGTACAGGTTTCATAGACTATAACTGTAACAAAATATGTTCTGTTTAATTTCCTGGGTGCCAGCATGGTTAGGCTTATGCCCACTAACCAGAAGGTAATTGTGTGCGTGTGTACTGCTGTTTTTTGGGCTAGATACTTCACATGCCTATTACTCCACTCATAGTATTAGTGTTTTTTTCTGATCTATGTTATAATGTTGTTTCCTCATCACAAACATACCTGGAGTTTTCACATATTTAACACAAACCCTGCATATTTAGGCTGAGTTCTTCTCTCAAAACCACTTGTTTCCACCTTGTGATGTCATGTGGTAATACAGGAAGTGCTCCACTGTGTTTTGAAACTCTATACACCTTCACTAGAATCATTTGGATAATTTCAGACCTGGACGTGCCAATCTCTACTAAACAAAAGGTTAAATGTAGCTGTTAACTTAACTACCACTGCATGACATCACAAAGTGGAACAGAGCATTTTGAGATTTGGAGATGTAGACAGGCATGACTCAAACATGTGTGAATGAAACAAAACACAACTCCAGGTATGTTTTTGAGGGGATAATAGCATTCTAACATGGCTTAAAGCTCACAGTCAATTTTTCGTAATATGGGACCTTTAAATAATAGTGACTGTAATCTATTTATATCTATATGATTTTGCGATTATATAGATTTTTTTATAAAACCATCAAAACACTGTAATCATTGTCATCTTGCATCCTAATATGTCAGTGGTTGCAACCTGCCAACTCACCAGTATCTGTATATTTGCACTCCACATGCTTCCATATTGTACCCTTTAGTTACAGAAACCATTAATTAAATTCAGCCTTCACTCAAATAAAACTTGTCGTCTTGAGATTCACTGAAATGAGTTTGCACCTGATGTTGTGTCTGTAAATATAGAGGGTGCCATGGAGCATCAGAAATTACCCCCTCAGAGTTGTCATTGGCACATCTGTCTGACAGCAGGAGGGCTCTCAGCTAAACCCTGTGTTATAAATACTCTTTCTTTATTAAAGTGTAATTTTGTGTGCGCAGGTGTCTTGTTCAGCATTGAAGTAACATCCACTTTCTTCGCCGTGAGAAACTACTGGAGAGGGTTCTTCGCTGCTACTTTCAGTGCCTTCATTTTCAGAGTTTTGGCTGTTTGGAACAAAGATGAAGGTAAAATACTTGTCAAATGGAAGTAGTCGGCATTGGTGGAAGGTAACAAAATGCAAATAACAAAGTACTGTGCTTGAGTAGAATTTTTAGGTATCTGTACTTAAGTTAATTTTACAGGGGATACGTTTTACTTTTACTTCACTACATTTGAGAGCAGGTATCTGTATTTTATACTCCACTGCTTTAACTGGACTGAAAAGCAAAAAGTAGTTTTCATTTGATTTGAGGCGTTATTTTTACCATGTTTGTGAAAACATCCTGACTAAAGTTTTCAAGCTCAAGATTCAGTTTTGAGCAAACAAAAATACACAAAATTCATGAGAAAAATTAAAAAACTGATTCATGTTGCAACTGCTGACCAAAATATGAATCATTTTTAATCAATATCACTACATTTAACACTCAAAGAGTAAAAAATAAGTACATGTTTAAATAGGTACTTAAATACTTTTGCTTGGGTTGATGTTTTCATTTGATACTTTTACTTAAGTAAAAGTATAAAATACAGAGGCAAAACGTTATTCAAGTAACAAAATTAAGCACTTTAATCCACCACTGCTATTGGGGTTTTTAAAAAAAATCCATACCCATCAAAACTCGTATCAAAACTAGATACTTATTTGACTAGGTATCGCTGATAGTGATCAAGATGATTCACATGCAACCACATGCAAACAGTAAATGGTAAATGGTCACATTTTTATATAGCACTCTTCCACCTTCAAGGCACCAAAGCCCTTTACATCAAAGAACCACTCACCCATTCACACACACCAGAGTACGCAGACACTGGCGGGTGAGATAGGCTAAGTGTCTTGCCCAAAGACACAATTACAGCATTAATCTGTAGGAGCTGGAATCACACCACCAACCTGTGGGTCAGTGGATCTGACCGCTCTCCCAATGATGTTTATGTTGAGAGCGGGACTCAAACCGCCAGGCTTCGGATCACTGGACAAATGCTCTACTGAGCTACTGTTGGGAAAAAAGATGTGTATATATATATATGTATACATATATAATTTTGAATTACATATATTAGAATTACTTTCTAATATATTTGTTGTGGTATCAACATCTGTACCATGTGAAAAGCCTTTTCTTCTTTTCTAGTATTTACCAAGTTATCGAGTTGTATTTTTCAGTTATATCATGAAACACTAGTAAATAGGCCGATTAGATTCAGTTTCAGATTTTAAAACTAAACAGGCCTTTAATCTTTAATTGAGGTTGGGTTATGCAAGTTATTATAGATCATGGGCCATTAGATCTTCAGTGTCAATGATATTGACACTGAAGATTTTGCACTTTTATATGTTGCTATAGTGAACTAACTAATTAAAATGTATTCAATTCAATTTATTTTTGTAAAGTCCAAAATCACAACAGCAGTAGCCTCTTAGGGCTGAACATGAGAACTGATTTAACCAACAGAAAGTTAGAAAATCAGCAATGAAAGAAAAAGAGACAAGTAAATTAATAAACAAAAAACAAGCAAATAGTTACTGTCCCAGAGCGCCCCCTGTCCTTAGACCCTCCTCGGGAAGGAAAAACTCAAAAAAAAAAAAAAAAAAAAAAATTAAAAAAGTGGGAAAAAGAGAAACGTTGAAGAGAATCACAGTGAAGAAGAGATTCACTCCCATGGACAGATGTGTCCAGGACTAATGCGCATACACTTCCAGATAGAGTTCAAGTCTGTAGGACCAGAGCCCACTCAACTAAGGGACAGAAGACACCCCAGCCAGGCACCGGGGCATCCATTCATGTGAGGGAAGGGAGGGTCAGAGTCCAATTTTTGTGAGCAGCAAATCAAGCGTTCTCTTTGAGTCCCCACGCTGGTATTAGTTGGTGTTGGCAAATACTGTATATTTTGTATATATTTATATATACTAAATATATACATTTTATATATTTATTTGTCTGTTTTGTGTTTTTTTAACCTTATTTTTAATGCGTGCCCCTATTTTTATATTTATCTTATATTACTATCCCCAAGCACTGTCACCGTCTCGATTTATCTCAAGATTGCTGTGAGATTAAATAGTGATTTACAACATTCAGTGGTGGGAAGTACTCAATTGTGCTAAGTAAAATTACGGATACTGAAGTAAAAAGTTACTCATGTAAAAATATCACATGGAAAAAAAATATATATATATAATACTTTAAGAGTTAAATGTAATTTCACACAAGTTTTGTGAATCTTTGCTGCTGTTAATTGTAGTCATATTAATTAAAAATTATACATCTTGTGGTCAGTAGTAGAAACATGAACCAATTTCTTAATTTTTCTCAGAAATTTCATGTATTTATTTTTGTTTGCTCAAAGCTGAATCTTGAACTCACAAACTTTAGTCACGATGTTACTACAAACAAGGTAAAAATAACTCCTCAAATCATATGAAAAGTACTTTTTACTTTTCAGTCAAAAACGTAGTGGAGTAGAAAGCACAGATACCTGCCCTAATGTACATTTGATTACTTTTACTTCACTGCACTTAAGTAGAATTTTTAAGTATCTGTACCTTTATCTGTATCTTTACTTGTGCAGTACTTTTACTTTGTTACCTTCCACCACTGCAAAATTACATTACCTTCTATTTCAATACATCTGAAACATTAAAATCTTGTAATGTTGTGTTTAGTTCAGAGTTGACACCTTTTGTTGTTCTTTTGTGTTGTTCTTTTGTATGTAACACTTGTTTGCTGTGGCGACAAGTTAATGTGAACGTTCTGTTGTCAGTTACTGGTCTGTTTTGGAGACTGGCTCTAGTGACTTGAGACTGCTGCTGTTTTGCTCTTGTTTTGGCGTGGGTTACGGCCTACAGGAGCCCTTGTGTTCAGAAACTAAACAACCAAAAGAAATTCAACGAGTTTCCTTACACCAGAACACTACAATACAAAATAATTTATAGAGGAACACTTGCTTCTTCCCCATCTAACAGAGGGACATAAGCACATAAGAACAATCTGAAAACAACAAAGTAGGAGGATTATATAACTCACAGCTCACTAAAACTTTTCCACATAATTGAGCCATGTGTAAGTGTGTGCCCATTAGTGCTTTGCTAAATACATCACTTTAGTTTGGTACCCATTAGAATAACTCAACATTGTCTCTCGTTAAATATTACATTATCTTTCTGCGCCAACAAGGGTACGCCTCTTTAAAAAAGCAGCAGGGAACACAAAAACACCACATAATGAGCCATTGTTTGGTGTTTGTTGACACGTTTTTCAGTGGGTGCAGTCATGTGTCCAATTCTTTTAATGTGAATTTATTTGTTCATTTTGCAGAAACCATCACGGCTTTGTTCAAAACCAGATTTCGACTGGACTTCCCCTTTGACCTCCAGGAGCTGCCAGCTTTTGCAGTTATTGGGTATGTACTGAAATTACTCTGAGCTTCCTGTGTTCAACTGACATTTCTGTGACATTTCTGCAGCAAGATTACCAACTTTTTATGAAGAAATATTTTTTTTTGTTTGCCTACTTCTATTACTTTCTTTTTCCTACTTTTCTTACTTCATAATACAGTGAAAAGCGACTAGTTTTTCTCGAGCAAGTTCAAAGTTAAAGGTACTGTACCTGATTTTTACGGACTTAAAAATGTGAAAAACAGAACTAGTTCATCTTAACTGGTTTGCAGCAGTCCAAAGTTATTCCTCACTTATCTTATGTATTCTGAGCATCATAAGTATTACACCTATTCACCAGTATTTTTTTATAAACGCTTTTTACAACTTTTGCCATCATCGTAAAGCTAAAAACAACTAGCATGCTAACACACTCTTCCTGATTATTGCACAATAAACACTTTATAATTAGATGCTGACAGTACACAGCTGAAATCTCAGGAGTTGTTTATAAAATATATCTGTACTGGGGTAAAGACACATTTTACACAAGTACATGGGGCATTTAAATACTTTTTACCATTTATGCAGATATACTTTTAAATTTTACTTTTTGTTCTACAGTACTAAACTAAAGACACAAATCTCTCACTATTCCTTTTTGGTCCGGTTTTAAAACATTTTCAGTTTACATGATATAATATATGCTGATTTAAGTACTAATAGGTCATCGATTACTTGAAAAAAAAAAGTACTTTTAGGCAGTAGTTTTATCACACCTTATTATTTACTTAGACTTAATGGGGAGTATTTTGAACTATCAATAGTCAAACTTTAGCTACTCTGCCATTTCATTTCAACACTGTGTTACAATACTTTTCATGTAGTAGTAGTATAAACATTCTAAATCTGTACCATATTTTCTGGACTATAAATCACACTTTTTCATAGTTTGGCCGGAGGTGCGACATATACTCATATCATATATACTAATATATACTCATATACTCCAAACATGCGACTTATACTCCGGAATATACGGTAGTCCATTTAGTATAATTGCTATATATAACATGCTTCTTGTTTACCGTTACCATGATGGCAAACTCCACTCTGGTCTGTGAAAGTCGGGAAACGCGCTTATAAACTCTCTGTGAATTATTAGAATTATTACTTGTAATACAGGTAAGTGACATAACTGCAAACCTTTTAAAATTAACTAGTTCTTTTTTTTTCCACGTTTTAAAGCACAGTGTCTTTAAACTTCATTCTTTAAAGGTCCAATATGGCACAAAATTGACTCTTGTGAGCATTAAGCCATGTTGTAATACCGTTACCTCCTCAAAAACATACCTCAAGTTGTATTTTGTTTCATGTTTGAGTAATCCCTTATTATTAGTCTGTCTACATCTCCAAAGCTCAAAATGCTCTGTTTCACCTTGTGATGTCATGAAGTAATTGTTTTCAAGTTAACAGCCACCTTTTACCTTTACTTCAGTAAAGATTGGCAATTCCAGGTCTGAAATGATCCAAAATATTCTAGTGAAGGTGTGTGGAGTCTAAAAACACAGTGGAGCTCTTCCTGTATTGCCGCATGACATCACCAGGTGGAACAGGGTGTTTTCAGTTTGAGAGTAGAACTCGGCCTAAATATGCAGGATTTGTGTGTTAAATATGTGTGAATGAAACAAAACATGACTCCAGGTCTGTTTGTGGTGATGAGGAAACATTATAACATAGATCAGATGACACAACTGTCATCTTTAAACTTTGCAACAGATGCTATCCTTTCTATCCTGAACAGTGATGCAGTACCATTCTAACAAATACCCAACAGGTAGAAGTACTGTCGATCTGCTCAGAGCTACTTCTAAGTAGCTCGATCTGCTCAAAGTACAAAGTGTCCTGTGGGTGTACATTACCTCTTGTACATACTGGGCTTGTGAGGGGGGCCTGCTGTCTTCTTAGAGGTGTGATCGTGGGCAGGGCCGTGTGTCTCTCTCAACATGGGTAATTTAGCAGCAACAGTTGCCTTCTCACCGGGGGACGTCTTATTTTATCCTGTCTTTGCCTCCAGGCTTGTCCGTGCCATAGAATTAGACCACAGGCTCCTTGAAGAGATGCAAGGGAGGAGAGAGTGAGTAGAGGAGAGAGAGGGAGGAGCGAGGAGAGGAAGGAGGGAGAGAGTGAGTAGAGGAGAGAGAAGGGGACGGAGGGGGGTCCTTTCAAATTGACTTTTTCCACTAAGTTTGCATTTCTTTACCTGAGTAGCCGTCACTTGTTCTTGGTTTGTTTGATTGTTCGACAAGTGGAATTTCTTAATGTCAAGAACAAAATGGTCAGACTTTGGTGGTATATTGGAAAAGGGATAAAATCGAAAGGGCGGTTTGGGGAAATTCACAATTAGACTAAAGTATTGTTGAATATATAACATAATCAAATAAAGGCTGCACAATGAGTTGATGTAATGCGTAATCTTAAAGAAACTATAGTTCTTTTAATGTCTTATGATCAAGTAAACCTGCACGCTTTAACCTGCAGATAGAGGACGGATAATCATCTTGAGAAGCAAAACACCAAATTATGCAAACAACTGAGCCATCATGTCTAAAGTTATTGTAAATGAGATTAAATCAGCACTACAATTGTTACCAGGAAAGCGCTGCATTTGATTTGAACATGTTTATCTCATATCCGGCACACAGATATGTACCTTTTATGGAACTTAAAGGCAAAATATTCCGAGCGGTTCCTTTATTGCTTTAGTGTTTTTATTATTTAGACACTGTCACGCTAAAGACATGCAGAACAGTCGTTTCTTTTATCTCTCCCGGTAATGCCTCCCTTCGGTGCAGACTCTGCTCCTTGTTCCCTCATGTATAATTCTGTGTACTTGGCAGGTTTTTGTTGCGTTGGTGTGAGCGCCCACTGCTGCGTCACTGACATTACACTTATCTGTGCCTCAGGAAAAGCAGCAGCACTGTCCTACATCCACTTTGAATCTGAGCATTCCTATGTGCCAAAAAGGGGTTTAGCATGTAGTCTTCAACTTTTCACACTGAGTTCCCTACACCAAGAAAATGCAGTATTTGACAACAGCCTTAATTATGCAGCAGCACTGGCCTTTACTTTGCTTTAATTCTTGATTCTTAAAGCAGACCTATTCTGCAAAATGGACTTTTCAGAGCTTTTAACCATGTTATAGTTGTTTCCTCTCCTCATTTATCCTCTCAACGTTCTTTCTGGATTGATTTGTGCACGTGTGAGTAATCTTTAATCACGTATTTTCAAGACATCATTTTGCCGATCAATCCAGATCAATCAATAGTCAGTGATGAGCATCACGTAGTCTTCTTGGTACAAATCTGCTACTCACTAGTGTGATCTGCAGCTATCCATAGGAGGAGCCGACGGCTAGTTGGCTGTGATGATGTTTACAGCGGCGTCAGCTCCCGTTGGGCACCACAGTTTTCTAACGCGGAAGACAGCGGGCTTGTTTCTTGTTGAGTAGTTTTAGAATATTGTGATTTGAAAAGTGCAAATTATAATGTAATGATCCACAGGTATCAGAGTATAACTACATAGCAGACACAAGCACAATAGGTCTTCTTTAACTCTACAGCAGTGGATGCTATCGTCGCCGACTGAGCGCGATTGCAGACTTTCCATTACCGTAACTCCGCAACCAATTGTGCTCTCATGCCTCTGCTTTGAGATGCTATTTGAATTTACATGAGGCTCTTTAGATATTTTACCGTCATTACAGTAATCTGCCTCTGTTGTCCCTCGAAGATGACAAATAAGAGCGCAGGTGCCGCGGGGATTTTCCCAGTCACTTATTCAATGTGGCAAAGAAAAAATACAAATGGATATGTAAAATAGACGTAGTTGTGTGAAAAAATGCAGTAACATGATTTTTATGGCTAAAAAGTAAATCTATAGTGTCTGATACTTCTTTAACATGATTTTTATGTTGCTAAAAAGAATAAGTCTAGGTGTCTCTCAGTTCTTAAAGGGTTAACAAACTAAAAACTCTGGTGCAGCCAAAAGGATAAAATGGGGATTGACACAAATATGCTCCGAACTAGTCCCAACCAAAAAAAAAAAAAAAAAAACAAACAAAAAAACTGGCCTTATATTGAAGAGATGGTCATAAAATCCCTCCTAATAAACGAGCACTAAGTAACTTTTTTTTTTTTTTTTCTGGTAACATGTATATGTAGGGATGTCCTTCTGGCAGAAAGGTTACACAATGCACCTTTAGCAATTATATCACTATAGCTGTGTCCAAATATTTATATCTTTTTTTTTTTTTTCCATTTAAGGTTGAGGTGTAAATCTGCAAGTAATTATGTGCCGTTATCTCTTTTCTTGTCAGCAGATGCATAATGTGTAGTGTACAATGAGTTGTAAATCTGAACCATAAGAGTTCTGAGTAACACTTGCGTACCTGTCCCACAGTGTGAGAACCTTTACATCCACCTGTCCACGCCAATATCAGTCAGGTTTAGAAAGTCGGTCAGTTTGGCAGTGATCTGGGTCAGAGCTGCCTCCTCCAAGGGCATTGAGTGAGTTCGAGTTTACAGCTCCAGGCTTTGTTGAGATGGAGTGCTGCTCATTGAAACACAAGGAGGCACTACACAACCTGGATCCTACACAGAATCACTCACACTGTCTCTGTGGCATATCTGTGTCTGTGAATACTAATGTGAGCAGTTTGTTTGCAGAGGACATTCAGGACGCGCTGAGGAGTCATTTATTCCTGTATTTTAACTAGGGCTTATAATGCTACAGTGTAGGATCTCGATTTTTTGATTTATTTATTTTAGATTTTTGATTAATTTTATGGACATAGGCGAGGTAGATTTTAAATATTTGCTATTTAACACAAGTCTGAACTCTTCTCCAAACCACATGCTTTTACTAACCAAGGATAAGCTGATTACAGACGATTAGTCAATCTTGATCTCTATTGAAATAATATTAATTGCAAAGCTTACTACTTTGATTGTCTTATTTACAATTTGTTTTAATACTGTGTTTAAATCTATAATGTAAAAAAGGCAGATTTGAGTCATAATTTTCTTTACTAAATCCTATTTTAGCCTTGTTGGTTTGTGTTTTTAAGTCTCCGTAAATTTGATTTTGATGATTTATAGTTGGGAAACAAAGAATTTAACAGTAAAAGGTAATTATTACAATCTCAAAAAAATGTTAGGTGTTTTTTGTTTATATTTTACAGCAACAGTTTTACTTTTTAAATATTTTTTTCTCGATTTTCGCCATAAAATGTGACAGTGACTAACTGAAAAACTGATGGCTATTTCTACCCAGCTTGTGACTGTAATTAAATGTGTAAGAGACTTGTTGAACTGCACCAATCATGTCACCTGTTATAGTTCCAATTAAGCCAACTCTTTCGGATTAGGTTGTGTTAGAATAAAGATTAGATTAAAGTCTAATAGAGGTTCAGACAGAGAAGTGCTTCAGTTAGCATCACACCCCCAGGGAATGTTGATGAAATCAGCTGCAAAGTATCAATAGGCCCCTGCCCGCCATCTGAGATTATGACATAATTGGGTTTTTTTATTTTGCAGGAACAATTTTACTTAAGAAATAATTTGAAATAAAACTTTTTTTCTTCTTATTTCTTATTATCTGCTTCTCCTCTTTCTGTAATCCATTTTTCGAATAGTGCTTTCTTGTAGTGTTAACTCGTTTGCTTGATATTAATAGATGCCATTTTCTGCTGCAAGAACAGAAGCCACCCACAATCAGAAAGAGGCTTATGGCTGCATTTCTATTATAACTTTCCAAACTTTCTTTTTGACAAATTCACAGTCCAAAATTTACATGCATTTGATCTATCTGTTTTTACATAGTGCTTTTCCACCTTCAAGGCACTCAAAAGCTCTTTACATCAAGGAACTACTCACCCATTCACTCACACATTCATACACCAGTGTACACACACTGGGGGCGAGGCGGGTAAAGTATCTTGCCCAAGGACACAATGACGTATTCATCTGAGGGAGCTTGAATCGCACCGCCAACCTGTGTCTCAGTAGATGTGATCGTTCTACTAATGATGTTGAAAGAGCGGGATTCAAACTGCCAACCTTTGAAACAGTGGACGAACACCTTTACCACCTGAGCTCCATTCACCGACCCACAGGTTGGTGGTGTGATTCCAGCTCTCTCAGATGAATGCGGTCATTGTATCCTTGGGCAAGACACTTCTCAAAATGACCTATACTCAGGTTTTCACATCTTCAATATAGTTCTGACAATACATTTCATTGTATATATTAGATTATTATCCCACACTGGATTCTCATGAGCCCAGACTAATTGAAGTGCTTGTTTTAAAATGAAAAGCGCCCCATACAGAGTCCCCCCGCTGCAGCGCCCCATCAAATCTCTTATTATTAATTCAGATGTGTTTGATGGGATTAATAATACATGTAGATGACTTTATAAGCATTAGGCTGTCGGCGCCTCAGCCTCAGCCTATTCTGTTACTGTGTACTTTTCTTTGCATACAGCGGACTCCTACTGCGCTTTTAAACTGCTTATATAAACCTCTTCTCTGCTTTGTCTCGCTCACTCCCCCACACTCTCCCAGCCCGCAATGGTTTTAAATGCGTCCTCTTGAAAATGCCTGTGGTCTAATTCAAAATCTTTGTTTTCATTATCCCTGTTCCTTGATGTTGACTTTATCCTCCACCTACATGTTACGTTAAAGGCGCTGTATCAGATTTGTAATGTCTTAAAAACATGAAAAACAGAACAGAACTAGTTTATTTTAATCAGTTTGCAGTTGTCCAAAGTTATTCCTCTCTACCTGATGTGTTCTGAGTATTGTCATTACTCACAGCGACGAGTTTATAAGCGCTTTACACGCCTTTCAGAGACGAGAAGGGAGTTTTGCCATGCCGGTAAAGCTGACAACTAGCATACGAACACACTTCCTGATTATCTGACAACAGGAGACTTATAATTCAATGCAGACAGCACACAGTAGACTTATTTTGACCTCAAGAGCTGCTTATACAATATATCTGCACTGGGGCAAGATACATTTGGGGAAAAATTTGCATACAGGGCCATAAGTTTTCAATTTGCTTTGTGAATTTAAGAGACAAAACCTGATAATCACTAACACTAGAACCACAATTGTAAATCTTGTCTTCCTTTCAACAGATTTTAAATTTTTGATTGAATTTTTCTCTTTTTTGGTCTTTTTTTCTGCAGAATCGCCAGTGGATTCGGTGGGGCCTTGTTCGTCTACTTGAACCGTCTGATTGTCCAGTTCATCAGGAAACAAAAGACCATCACCAAATTCCTCATGAAAAAGTGAGTTTCCATGGTGACAATTCTAATCCAACTACTGCAAAGCTGCTGCTGTACTTACTTACATTGCAGTGCTTTAGAGTGGCTCATAGCTATGTTTATATAGACCTGCCTAATTGACCTATTTAAATATAATTACTGAATAATGCATAGTGCCTGAAGGCTTTTAGTGAGCATTAATGTTAGTGTCAGAGCTCAGTTTTAGTTCATTACTACTTCTACTTAGTTATGTTCCACCACTATTAAGTTTCAGTGTAAAGTACTGTACTTAAGTAACATTTTAGGTATCTGCACTTTAGTACATTTTAAAGTGGATAATTGTTACTTCTACATTTTTAAACAGGACTGAAAAGTTTTTGTTTTTTTTTTTATTATTGTTTGACCTATTGAAATGGCTGAAAGGTATATTTTTAACACATTTGTTCATGTCATGAGCAAATAAAACTATACAAAACAACGGATTCGTTTGTTTCTGTTAAACAAAATTCAGCACAAATCTGTATCAAAATCAGTTAATTTCAGGCTTTATTAGATCTGAAATTCTACACAAAATGCTTGTACTTTTTGCTCGTTAAATGCATTTATAAACGGATACTTTAATACTTAAGTAGATTTATTCAAGTGATACATTTACTTAAGTAAAAGTACAGATACAAGAGCAAAAAAAAACAAAAAAAAACTCAAGTAACAAAATTCAGTAGATCCTCCACCATTGCTTAATCTAATGTATTCCTGACTGACTTATCTTGTCTCTCCTCAGGCGTTTGTTATACCCTGCACTGGTCACTTTACTCATCTCCACTCTGACTTTTCCTCCGGGCTTTGGGCAGTTCATGGCAGGCAAGGTGAGCTCTCAACAGCACCCATATAAACACATCACAAAATCAGTTGGTATCTGTGTAATCCCTCAGTCGTTCAGGTCTGATCCACAGCAAAAGAAAAATAAAATCTGTCAACTGGACAAAACGTTGTAGAAGTGAAGAAGTTTTGCTGCTCATCCAGGCCCACTTCTTCAGTTCTGGTCAGATCACTGATTACCAACAGGTTGGGTTCACGTGGGAACACATTGTTCTAAAATCCCTGTAGTTTAAACTGAGCTGAAGACAGGTCAGAATTCTATGGTGGAATTTTACTGAAGATTTGTTGATCGGGTTTATGGTTAATATCTCTGTAATTACTAAGCTTAAAATATGAAAAAAATGACACAAAGTTCAAGTTCAAAGTTTTCTCTGTCAGTATAAATGAACAAAACAGTTTTTTTCCCCCACAATAGCCTCAAAAAGTGGTGCCATTATTCAACTCTGAGGGCGTGATAGTTTGAGTTGAAAAGACTTTAAGCCATGAGATTTGCATTGCAGGTTTGTGGACCCAATCCCTAAGAAATAATGATGCGTTTCAACATTTGAGCATTTTGATTTTGGATAATTCTTTCAAAAACAGTCAGTCTCTCATACTTTGCAGTGATATGACGCTGGAGGTGTTCTACATGTATCTGTATGGTGGATTGTTCAGCAGTTACCATGGTGACACAATGTACACACTTACAAAAAATTTTTAAGATACAAAATGGATGTAAATTACACATTTTCAGGAGCCTGTGATCAATACATGGAAACATTATTTTCAATTGGCTGATGCAACTTTGACCCAGAAGCGACATCACACTCAACCCTTTTTTTTCCACCTTATTCCAGAAGTTGCCTTGGGGGACCGTCCTCGTCATTGTGGTTGTATTTCTTGTAGTGTTAAATGGACATAGCTATTGCACTTGCCGCCACGTTCCAAATAGGAAGTGATCATGTTCTCACTTCTGGCTCCAATTCACTTTAGATTGAAACATTGCCCCCCCCTTCCTTCTGTAACTACTGCAGTGAGCCTTGTTATTTTCGCTCTACATGATCCTGGTGTTTTTATTTCGCTATTTTGTCCATGAATCAAGATACGAACATGATAACAGACAAATCAGGTGCCTTCTTTCCCCAAGGTCCCTCCAGCTAACGTTAGCAACAGGTTTGATTGACAGTGTATTGCCCATTTCCTGCTAAACCAGCGGTGCAGGTGGGAAGCGGCGCTACCTTCAAATGTGAAACGCTGCTCCAGATTGGCCCTTATAACTGCTAACCTCGATGAGCTTCATTTGACTGAGGCGAATGCTATGGGTAATGTCACACTCCCTTAGTCCACTTTTTTATACAGTCTATGGTTCGTGCACTTGAACATTTTAAACAAATCAACCTAGTTTATATCATATTTTGGCGGCAGAACTTTTTCCAAATTCTCCATTTAAATGAAAGGGATTCCCGCTTAACCGGAAGTGCCACCATAAAGGAAGTGTGTTTAGTAGCGGGTAATGGAAAAGGTGGGCATGGTGGAATCAGGTCAATAAACGGCATGATACATGATTTAATCCTAATAAAGTTCTGGTACTAATTCACCCTGTACTGGTTTTAAATATATATTTCCCTCTGGGCGCTGTGGAGTGAGTTGTTGGCTGTTTGCTTCAGGGATGAGTCATATCTGTCTCCAATTATAGGCTCTTCATCTGGTCTAATTATCAGAATTAAAAGTGGAACAGTGTCCTCAAACCCAGTGAAAATACCTACTTGGGCTTGTTTCCTAATAAAGGGTTGAGTCAGGCCACTCTGAAAAGGTCACATCCGCAGGCTTTGAATATCAGTGGCTTTCAAATATATTTATCCTGCCTTCAGAAAGTGGTTATATAATTGAAATTGAAAGTATAGTCATTACTTCAGGAAGTGAGGTGATGTTTTATATTTACCTAAATGGAACTAAAACGTAGGTTGCCAGATCCAGTGGAATTGATGAGTGGAGCAAATGCAAAGAAGACATTTCCCTATAATAAAGTATACCTAAATGTAACTATTTGCCTAGCCCCTATGTCTCTATTTAAGATCTTGGTGTGTTAAAAAATCACTGTGTAACTTTTCTATTGATAATTTCTTCAGCAGTTTGTCTCCTTAAATGTTATTGCTTTTACTGGATTGTTCCATAGTATGGCATTAAATGTGTCAATCTAGCATTTATTCCATGGTTGCTGGTCACATTTTTATACCATTCCACCTTCAAAGGACTTCACATCAAGAAATCGCTCACCCATCCACACACCAGTGTACGCAGACACTGGGGGTGAGGTGGGCTAAGCGTCTTGCAAAAGTACACAACAGCAGCATTCATCTATTGGAGCTGGAATTGCACCACCAACCTGGGGGTCAGTGGATCTGACCGCTCAACCAGTGATGTTAATGTCAGGAGCAGGATTCGAACCGCCAACACAGACCTAACCAGTAACTTGGCCTGGTATGCCGCTTGCTTTCCTCCATAGAGATAGCTGCGTTTAATGCCATATTTTGTGAAATTCTAGACTAGCAGTAACATCAATGGAGAGACTAGGAGCTGGCATACCCTCCACCAGAAAAGTTCTGCAACGCACCTTTACATAAACACAAGTTAATAATCTCTCGCCAGCGGCTCTTTTTCTTGCATCAGTCACCATTTTGCTGTGTGTGCATCTGTTCCTGTTGATGGTTAAAAACGCCCCTGGCTCTGACAATCGCCTCCATCTCCAGTCCACACTCACAAACACATCCACAAGATTTCTCCATCTTTTCTGATTCAAACTGCTGGTGGTTTGACATATTTTCCATCTAAGAAGACATGTTAACCTTTTATCTGTAAAGGCCACATAGATGTATTTTTTTAAGTATATGTATGTAGTGAAAAGTAGGGTGCATATCAGTTAATACTATCAACTGAGTGGAGATAATGGAAAAATCTACATAATCTGGAGCAAACTGACTGTAATGTATGCCAAAAATATCTTAAAAGTTTCTGTCCAATTTGGGGTCACCACAGTACAGCATCTGCCAACAAGCATGCAAATTTATGTCAGATGCTCTGCCTTGTGGACGTTGCGATGTCAAAATATCAAATTTCAGTGTTACGATCATTTTGAGAAGGAACATCATAATTTTGCATTCACAATAACTGACATGATCAAACAACTGATTTTTTTTATTATTATTTTGTCCACATTTTATAATGGGACACCATCAACTTCAAACTTCAGAAATTATAAAGTTAATGTGGCATAAACAAACAAATAAAACAGTACTTAATATTTCACTTTACCTGTAGTATTGTTTAAACGTCCTATATTGCACAAAATTGACTCTTGTTCATAACTGGTTGTTGTCCATATCTCTGGATTTGGGACTGACCCAATTATCACAATAGTTTCCATCTTTGTTTGCCTTCATCAGGTATCAAAAGACTTAATATAATTTAGTAGTTTTGAAATAAATGTGTCACTTTAATTGGATTATTCGTTTCTCTTGATCCACCAGAGACCAGCCATTTTGTCCAAATTAGACTTGGAGCCTATGTGTTTGCTGAGCGCTGAGTGGCACTGACAAGACTTTTCAAATCCTCCCTTAAACCCTAACACTAAATCCTTAGTATTAGTTTTATGTGACAGATGCAAAGCCCTCATATTTCCTCATGTTTCATCTTTAAACTGAGGCTGTCTGCTTCCAACTGACTCCCATTAAAACAAGCCACAAAGCCTTTTAATGATGATCGGGGTATGTACAGATTTAAGCAAAGTAAAGAGGCATTCATCTTGTGCATGAATGAATACTACAGCTTTTTGATAATAGTTAAAAGCCAGGTCTTCCAAAATATGACTTAAACCGATTATAAAGCAGACCTACTATGGAAAATTGACTTTTCAGTGCTTTTAGAGCGTCCAGGTTGGAACAATCTTTTTTCGCTTATTTTCAAGGCGCCATATTGCCGACCTGTCCTCATTTTGACTGCCACTGCTCTGTACTCACTTTGTTCTCCAGTTTTATTTTCTTAATTATACGTGCAGGAAATCCGCTGCTCGCTAGCGTGATCTGCAGCTGTCCATCGCCGGTGCCGGTTCTTTGTTGTGAACAGTGAACTTGTTTCTTTTATTAAGTTATTTTAGATGAATATTTAAATGTGCAAATTATAACATAATAATCCACGGATGTCATAGATTATAACTATAGAGCAGGCACAAGCACAATAAGTCTGTCCAAATGGTTGTCCAAAAAAGGCCATGTCCTGAAAGGCCTTTTCCTGATGTAATATCTTATACCTGTATTTTGTCTATAGATAGGGAAATAGTTGATCTTTATAAAGAACTTTTTGAATAGATTTCTGACTTGTAGCCCTCTGATTCAGTTGTCCTCTACATATGCTTCATGTTCAAACTTTCAAATTGGGACTTTTTAAAAAAAATATAATTTATGCTCCACAGCTCTGGAGCTTTACGACTTTAGGAGAAAAAAACGCTGTCTAGATCAGGGAGAGATTTATCGTTTAATTTGAAATGGGGGGGAAAAAGAGAGGGAAAAAATGACATTGGTAAATTACATTCTAAGAAGAGACGAGCGAGACTTCATTTTGTAACCAAGTTCAAGAGACTGCTATTAAAAACCTTGGTGTAATTCATTTAAGTGAAAACCTTAACAGATATTTTGGTCTATTAAATCCACCTCTCATTCATATTGTTATGTCATCATTTACACATTTAAAACAACTTCAGCTGACTAACGATATCCTGCCTAGCTAGTACACGTCTAGATCGTATTAAATGCCAAGGAGAAAAGGTGGCAAGTGGACAAAAGTACAGATCTTAGCCAAAGAAAAATAGTTTGAGAGGGGAGTTAAAAAAGTAATTCTTGTCAGGAAAGACGGTCTGTCCTTGAACTGGAATCAGGGCCTCAGACATCATCGATCCCCTATCTATAAGTCCATCTGCAGACCCAAAGCAAAACAAAGAAAACAATAGGGGTAGCCAGGATGCTAATCGGTGTGAAATCACTCATTAGGGGCTTGAATGACTCCTCCCTTCAGATGGATATAAGGCAGCGTCCACCTGCAATCTGACCAGAACTGAAGCGGCGTAGATGAGTAGCGAAATGTCTTCACTCCTACAACATTTTGTCCAGTTGACAGATTTTATTTTCAGCTCTGGACGACTGAGGGATTACACAGATGTATTATTAACTGCATTTATACCATATTTCCCATCACACCCCATGATACAAGTGCTTATGTCTCTAGTATAACACTCTATTGTCTTTTTCCTTGTTCCCTTGTAGCTGACCCAGAAGGAGTCCCTGGTCACTCTTCTGGACAATCGGACGTGGGCCAAACAGGGCATCGCGGAGGAGTTTGACTACATGGGGAACTCCCAGGCCTGGCAGCACCCACAGGTCAACGTCTTCGTCACTCTCGTCATCTTCATCGTCATGAAGGTAAAACTGCTGTGTAGGTTTCAGAATGTCTGATTGTGTGGGATGAGGAGTTTATAAAGATGTCAGAAGAGATGGAATAAGGTCTTAAAGGTGAATTAAAAATGAATAATTTAGAGATGCAATTTGTCGCTGCTGCTCTTTAGAAAGGAAGGGACTTGGACACATTTTTATATTGTCTTTCGGTTCATTCTACTCTCTACATTTTAGATGTTTTGATATTTTATTAATATTTTTAAAGTTTTTAGGTGCATTTTTTAACTTTCCTGATGCGTTGTCCTCCTGTCAACTGCTACGTGCCTGTCACCATGGAGATGCTTTTTCTTTGCCTGGAATGTTCCACAATATGGCATTAAATTTAGGTATTTTGCATTTATTTAAATACAGGCGTTAAAATACCTTAAATGACAGTAATAACAGACCGTCGCACTGTTAGAAGGGTTCTCCTCTCCACAGACTTTCCCTATGATGTAGCTTTGTGGCTTCACCTGCCTAAGGATCAAATGAACAACTTTGAATACATACAACTTGTCATTATAGAAAAAAAGGTGGGTTTTTGGGCGTTTTTTTTAGCATACAGAATGAGTTTTATGTCGGGGGGGGGGTAATGAACCAAGTTATTTATTTAGCCCTTATTGTTAAAGCAATTTAAGGACAATATATTACCATGGCTTAAATAAGTAGTGGGTTTGGATGCACCCAAATCATGTCCTAGTGCACCCAAATGAAAATCCTAGGTGTATCAATGCACCCAACTCAAGCTGTTAGTCTGGAGCCCTGGTTTAGGCAAAGCAATAACTTCTCCATGGACCCTCTGAGACAAGTTACACAATACACATTTAACTTGGAGCCAAATTCACCTTAGACTTAATTGGTTCATTTTTCAACAGTTTTAGTCAAACCTTTGGGCTCTTTTTTGTTCTTACTTCCATCTGCACTCCTTGTAAGATTTTGATTGACTTGTCGACCATTTTGGCAAAGATTTATGTTTAGGTGTTTACATAGTTCACATTTAACTTTGAGCCAAATTCACATTAGACTTTGGCAATTGGTTCATTTTTCAACAGTTCTATCAAACCTTTGGGCACTTTTTCTCTTTGTTTTTTGCTCATTTCCACCTGTACTCCTTGTAAACTTTTGATTGACTTGTCGACCGTTTTGGCTAAGATTTCTGTTTGGGTGTGTAGCAAAGTTAAGTAGGAACTAAGAAATTGAAAGTTGACTCTGAAGTAGTTAAAAATGCAGAAATACCGTCCAGTATTGATTTAAGCATTCTCCGAAGCTTAATCAATATCCTGTTTCTCAAAGTAAGTTACAGCATTGGGAACAGGCTTACATTTCAGGAGCCAAGATAAACCCTGTCTTGTCATCTCTGTTTAAGTTACAGTCTGGTTTTATGTGACTCTTTCTCTCTTTGACAGCTTTGTTCAAATGCCAAATTGAAGTGCACTTTACTCAGAAATCCTGGTGCCATTTACGTAAACAGGAAGTCCTCACCTTTAACTATCGGAGTTTGTGCAGTGGTTAAAGGGCCCATGCACACTGTTTTCTGATCTATGTTATAATGTTGTTTCCTCATCATAAACATTCCTGGAGTTGTGTTTTGTTTCATTCACACATGTTTAACACACACAAACTGCATATTTAGACTGAGTTCTTCTCAACTGAAAACACTCTGTTCCACCTTGTGATGTCATGTGGTAATACAGGAAGTGCTTCACTGTGTTTTTAAACTCCATACAGCTTCACTAGAAATATTTGGAGGATATCGGCTCTGGAATTGCCAATCTCTACTGAACTAAAGGTAAAAGGTAACTGTTAACTTGAAGATGACCTCTACATGACATCACAAGGTGGAACAGGGCATTTTGAGCTTTGGAGATGTAGACAGACTAATAATAAAGGGTTACTGAAACATATTTTTGATGAGGTAACAACATTTGTTACATGGCTTAAAGCTCCCAAGAGTCAGTTTTGTGTAATATAGGACCTTAAAAAGTAGTTGTAGAGTGAATAAATGCAATATGCTTACAATACATCTCTCTCAAAAAAAAAAAAACAATTAAAAAAAATCCTTTATTTGAATCTTTTTAACAGTAAAATCTATTTCCTCATTTAAGCCATTTTATGTATCCAAAATGTTTCTCTCTTTCTTCCAGTTAATTTGAATTCTGAGTTTGGATTGTATACTTATACTCTTCTAATCGACCTCTTAACATATGCTTGGTTCTCTTGATTGAAACCGCAACTTTCAAATTAACAAAAAGCAAAAGCTAATTAACAAAAGAAACAAAGTGGCAACAGAAGGAGAGGGAGAGAAGGAGAAAACTGACTATATTTTTCCCTTTTTTTTCTAAATCTCCTGCCCTTTCCCTCTTCTTTTATCTTTTTTCTGTTTTATTACTTAACCACACACACACACACACACACACACACACACACACACACACACACACACACACACACACACACACACACACACACACACACACACACACACACACACACACACACTCCCATATAACCTTCAAACCTTGATGTATGCATTCCCTATTTCCTAAAGTCAAAATGTCTAATGTGTTTTAATCTTTATACAGTTTTTTTATTATTTATTTTTATTGTGATATTAAAAAAATCACATTCCTGGCGGGTACTATGGCCATTTGCAAAACTCTTACAGATACAGGTATTTCTGAGAGAAAACACTGTACCAACATCTTCAGAACAGACACCTTGGTTGACAAATCCCACATGAGATGATTTTACTTCTTCTATATATTACAATGCAGAGAAAATGATAGAAGATGATATGATTTAAGAAAAAAATGATAAAAAACCTTTAAAAATATGTGTAGTGTTTGAATGAATCCTGAAAGTACCACTGCAACACCTGGGCCAACACTTGAATAGCTTTATTATTTTCATCATGAGCAAAAAAAAACAACTTCCGGACACAGGGAAACAAACGACAAAGGGGATGGAAATGGAACAACAACAATTCTGCCGAGGTCCCTTTTAAATTAGAATGTTTCATTGGTGAATGGTGCACCAGGGAACGTGTAGTAAAAACTGGAATGTAATATTGCATTTTATGAAAGTTAAAGGTGCACCATGTAACTTTTCTTTTGGAGGATCAATCAGCTGCTTGTCTCCATGGAGATTGTATTACCTGCAGAATCTGGCATTACGCAGCATATCTTACATTTATTTCAATTTGAGGTGTTAAAAAAATCCTGCATTCTTGCTGTGAGCAGGGTCACCTCTCCACAGATCTGGCCTGTAACTTGATCTGGAAGCGTCACCTGCATTCCAGGTTAAGCAAGATCATCTCCATGGAGACAAGACAAGAAGAGTTACACAGTGCATCTTTAATAAAACTAAACAATTTTAAAATCTGACAAAGTTTGATTGTGTGGTTAAGAGCATAGTTTCCCTGACTATAGCTGCGAATGGTGACGGCAGCAGTCTTTTTACAGCTAAACACCATTTGTTCAGAACACCTACTGCAGTGAAATGACAATCCAACACTCCAGAGGCTAAGTGTCACTGTTATGTAAGCGACGAGCCGGCCTCCGTCTGGGCTGCCATCACGGTCAAGAGCTCATTGTTCCATCGAGAGAAAGAAGTAAGATATCTGAGCGCTTTCTTTTGCCTATAGTCACTAAAATTAATATTCACTGCTATGATCACAAAAAAAAGGAACAAAGTTGAGAAAGTGGTCAAAATCTGTAGTTTGAAAACATTATGCGAGGAGAAATTAAGTGATCATCAAAGGCTTTTACCACTCCTCCTCCTGCTACTACTAATGCTGATATCCAACCTCATCCATATTTACTTGTATCACTTTACATTTAAATACTCTGAAAATCAAATTAGCATAATGTATACTCTGTCATTGTGTCCTTCAACAAAACACTTCACCCGTAATAGACTGGAGGTGTTCTTGCTAAGACTATGCAGGGGATGCAAAATATCACAACAAAGGATATTTTTTCCTCATTCTCAGTATATGGACAGGCTCATACACAGCGGCTCATTCTGCTTTCGTCTTGAGAACCAAAACACCAATTACAACATGAACAACTCGGCCATCATCTCCATGTTATTGTAATTTGGAATAAATCAGCATTACAATTGTTATCAGTGAACACTATATTTAATCTGAACATAACTCTTATAGGGAAACGTAGGTCAAACTCATACATACATTCATACATACCAGATATTGCCATGCAGGAATGCCCCTCGAGATAAAAAAAAAAAAACGAGGGATAAGTTAATATACATTTTTCCCTGCTCCCGTTCTAATTAAAACTGTATAGAATGTCTTGATGTAATCTGACACCCTGCAGTACAGTCTCTTTCTAAACGCTGTCGATGTGAATATTTAAACGTATAATCTTAAGCAGTCCTACAGTGTTCTTTTCTGGAGTTTAATTGGCCCTGCACCTGCTCAGACCTCCATCTTTCTATCGCCATGGGTCTCACTGCGGTCACATGACACATTCCCGCTATAATTACAGCTTTGCACAGTTCAGCTGGTTTCAAAGCTCAAATCGCACTCGCTCTCCTCCTCTCCAGTAATGAATGTTTTCTTTATTTAACATGGCAGCCATTTTGTTGGGATGCACAGGAAAAAGCGGCTTCTCCCTCTGCTTAGGTTTTGGTGTCTGCTCTCACTGGTTGGCTCATCCATCTTTTACTGGAGCTGAAATTGCACAAGTGAAGAGTGTGGTGAAATGTTGTAGATGGATGCCACCGGCGACGATGCGGATTTCGAAGATTGAACTTGTTTCACTGGGTTTTCAATAGAAGCGAGTGAAGCCAAACTTATTTATCTTATGCCCAAGTTTTAAAACTGTCTGTTGGGCGTTTCCTTATCCATGTAAAATGTGAATAGTGACACCCAAAAGTCCTGTAGGTGTTTTTTTTTTCTTCTTGATCAACTTTATTGACCTTAAGTTGCTTCAGTAAATGACATCACAATTTGACAGGTTGACAAACAAGACAACAGTACAAAAATGGTGCTAATAAAATTAATTGACATCATAGCCTGTATATATAAATGGACATAGCTAACGTGCTGGCTGCCGCATTCACTTTACATTAGAAAGCTGTCGCTCCTCTCTTTGTAACTGCTGCCGCCAGGCCTGTCATTGTGGTCTTAAAATGTTGTATTAACCCAAAAATATGGAACTCCGCTCCAAATTCGCCCCTATAGCTTAAAGATAAAATAGTCCTATTAATTAATGAGTCACATTGTCATATGTAAAGGGCCCATATTATGATATTTTCTGATCTGTTATAATGTTGTTTGCTCATTAAAAACAAACCTTGAGTTTTGTTTTGTTTCATTCACATGCATAAACCCTGCAATTTAGGCTTTCTCTCAGAAAGAAATCACTATGTTCCCACCTTGTGATGTCATGTGGTAATATAGGAAGTGCTCCACTGTGTTTTTAAACTACATTCACCTTCGCTAAAATCATTTGGATCATTTCAGTCCTGGAACTGACAAATCTCTACTAAACACAATGTAAAAGGAAGCTATTAACTTCAGCTACAGCTTCATGGCATCACAAGGTGGAACGGCGCATTTTGAGCTTTGGAGGATTACTCAAACATGTGTGAATGAAACAAAACATTTTTGATGAGGTAACATTCTAATATGGCTTTAAGTTCACAAGATACAATTTTGTGTAATATGGGACCTTTAATTTTTTTTTGATCTTGATAATGATCAATGCAGCATAGATACATAAAATTGAATAATAATCTTTCTTGATCTGACTGTGTTGGGTTAGGTTTGGTTAAGCCTTTGTCTCCTTAGGGCAGGTGTGTTTCCAAACTTTTTTCACATATTTAACGCAGAGAGCCACAGACTGGTGATCAGTACGGTTGATGATCAGATGGGTGCATTTAAAACAGTTTTGACAAAGCTGCCACACCCTTAATAAGACTTGAAGTTATTAGGGTATAGTGGTAGAATTACTTACATTTTCTGTAAAAATTATTGTCTATGATCAGTTGTGCCACTTTGGACACCCTTGCCTTAAGGAAATGTGACCCATCCTTCAGTGCTGCGGTAGGACCCATCTCAAATTTTGAGGTGGGCTTGGTCAGGACTACCTTAGCCTGAAGGATTTTACCCATTGTGCGTTTTTTAGTTTTGGATTGATGGAGGAAATGGGAACGCTTAGGAAACCCACCCAGACACAGAGAAACATGCAAACGTTACCTCATAGTCGAACCCAAATCCTTATTGCTGTGAGGCGAGGATATGTCTGTCACAGTAATTACGATATCCACTTATTGTTCAACAGGCTCGATATATATCCTGTGCACCTTTTCTTTGCGCTAGTGGCGACATTTTTCAAAATTTAGTGTAGTATTAGGCTTATGTGATGACATCTGAGTGGTCAACGGTCCCATAATTAACTTGCGTGACACATTATGGATACTAGAAGTGACTACTTAAGTGTTTCATTGTACTATTTAGACATTGCTGGCCACATTATGTTTAAAACAATTCACTTAGAAAAGGGTTTACTGTGTTTTCCTGCTTTAAGCTTATTGTGAAAATGTTATAAATGCATTTCAATATTAGTGTTTGTTGTGATATTTTCAGAATCGCTATCACACCAGAATTTATTGTTCTATAATCACTTAACTAAACAAATGGAATATAATGCTCTTGGTGTTGTGCAAGGTTCTGCTGCAGATGTGTGACTGAGGTGTAATTCCAACACATACAAACCTGACAGATTTCACAGTTTTAGGTGGAGCTATTTCAAGCAATGTTCATTATGCAACGCTAGCACTTGCTGAGTTTATTATTACACTGTGTACCTGAGTGTGTAGGGGAGAGATGGTCCTATAGCATAATTGGACTGG
This sequence comes from Periophthalmus modestus, assembly GCA_019594935.1. Classification (NCBI taxonomy): domain Eukaryota; kingdom Metazoa; phylum Chordata; class Actinopteri; order Gobiiformes; family Gobiidae; genus Periophthalmus; species Periophthalmus modestus. The sequence goes on along the minus strand of JAIEZT010000016.1, from coordinate 5,055,207 downwards.
GACTAGTCTGAGGGCCCCGGAGGTCCCTTGAAAGCCCAGGGCGATAGACTGTCCTCCTCATAGTCGTGCAATGTCCCAGATGACTGACAGGTGAAATGGAGGCTGCACATGGCCTATATAGTACATATCTGCTGCAACCCTTCACCACAAATAAACTATGTCCTCCTGTCGTATCTGAACTCATTTTGGATATTTTCATTTTAGTTTTAGGACTAAGCTATGTAATAATAAACTATAACATGCATAATTACTTTAACTTTTTTAACATGGCTTAAAGCTCACAAAAGTCAGTTTTGTGTAATATAGGACCTTTTAATAGTACCAAGTTTTTAAAAGATTATCATTTGGAGTATAGTTTCTTTTGTCCATTCTGAAGGAACTGAGGACTAGACTTTACCAAAATCCCATATATCCCATAAGTGAAGGACCCTAAATCAGCTAGCTTGCTGATGTGAAATATTGGATCACTGGGGTCTATTGTCCTGAGCTTGTCACCAACATAAAATACCATCTTTGGTCAAACCATATTTTTTACACACACACAAATCTGCGTTTTTGATCTACGAGCCGGGCGAATGTGAAGGCACCAGAGAAGAGCTATACATAAAATATATAGTGTAAAGCCAACCTCTTGCTGTGATCGTATTTTTTTTTTATTTTTTATTTTGTTGTAAATGGACAGCTCATATTAATGGACATTTAAAATTTTACATCTTCAGTCCCTCAGCAGATTGATGTTAAAGAATCTACAGGCCAGGGAAAAGAACAGCAAAAATCAGATAAAAGTAAATGTAACACACCGGTACACTCACTATACACATGCTATACACTCACTATACACATGCTACACACTCACTATACACAGGCAACACACTCACTATACACAGGCAACACACTCACTGTACACAGGCAACACACTCACTGTACACAGGCAACACACTCACTGTACACAGGCAACACACTCACTGTACACACGCAACACACTCACTGTACAGACGCACTGTACACACGCAACACACTCACTGTACAGACGCACTGCACACACGCAACACACTCACTGTACACATGCTACACACGCAACACACTCACTATACACACACACAACACACTCACTATACATACACAACACACTCACTATATACACAACACACTCACTGTACACACGCAACACCCTTACTATACACACGCAACACACTCACTGTACACACAACACACTCACTATACACACAACACACACTCACTATACACACACACAACACACTCACTGTACACACACAACACACTCACTGTACACACGCACTGTACACACGCAACACACCCACTATACACACAACAACACTTACTATACACACGCAACACACTTACTATACACACGCAACACACTTACTATACACACGCAGCACACTTACTATACACACGCAGCACACTGACTGTACACGCAACACACTGACTGTACACACAACACACTGACTGTACACACACACAATACACTCACTGTACACACACACAACACACTCACTGTACATACAATTATAGAACAGTTAATTTTTCATTTGAAGTTAAAAGTTAAACCAACAACCTCTCAATATAAATGTAAATGTATGTAATTTCATTATACATGGTGACATAGTTGACACCTCGACCTTTGACCCAGCTTGCGAAAAATGCTCCCAATGTTGAGAGCTCTCATATATGAGCAGGCAGTGTGCCCGTATGCGTGAGGCAACCAATTTAAACATGGCTTACATCTTGCTTAAGCTGATATTTCTCCCTTTGGTGTACTATTGACTTTTATGCCACATTACCATAAGTTTGTTGATTTTGTAACTGTCCCTGAAGGCAGATTCAAAATTGTTTACTCAACAGCAAACCTTTCTCCACAATCTTTCTGTAATCTCAAATAGATATTCCAATGTATCTATCATGAATAATTCTCTTCACCTAAAATAGTCTGGCCCCAGAGCAGAGCTGTAACATATTAGTCTAATTAAAATCACGCCAAAGTCAGAATTTATGCTCGTCATTAGCTCACATAGTAATTGACTTTCCTGCAGGTTGGAGCCTATTCACCCATTTCGAGCCGCTCCATTGACAAACCATTATCAGAGCGTTTCTTGTTTGTCTCCCTTAGGCCCTCTCCTCTGCTCCGGCTTACCCGTATATCTGAGGTCATGCATATGCAGACGTATACTTACGCTTATACTTGCGTTAGATCAGATGAGATAAAAAATTTATTGTGGGGTTGTGAGTCATAGGACTGAAGAATACGTTCCAGTGATTGCTAGGAGAACATAAATATAGTGTAGCATATAATGGTGTTGGAACAAGCCTTTGGCCATGCATTAGTTATCAATCAGCTGCCAATGTTCAACTGTGTCAAACCAAACGTCTCCATTTCCATTACCGCAATGGCTAGAGGTGCAAAGTAAAGTAGATTTTTTAGTACATTTTCTCAAACATAACTGGAATTTGTAAAAGTCTAAGGGTGGATGTAAAAGCTGCAGGGGAAGAATTTGTCAAAGTAATACAAATTGTAATATTAAAGAGGCGGGCATCACGCAAAATCGACTTTTTGGAGCTTGCTACCATGTTATAACTCTGTTCCCTCATCAAAAACATGCCTGAAGAGGTTTTATCTGTCACCCATGCATGTTTGAGCATTGAACAGAATCATGCTAAATTCCTCAGACCACAAGCCTAGGTCAACTACGCTCCCACACAGCAACGTTCTATAAATAGACAAAAACATGATACAAAATGATATACTACAACTTCACAAACCTGATGCGATGTGCAGTAGGTTAATTAGCGAAATGCACACAGATTGTAATGCGGTCGTGCTCTGAAGGGGGGAGTGACTTGGTGTGGAGAGCTGAGGGAGGAGGGTCTCAGAGCAGGGATGGGCAAACTACAGCCTGTTGAGCTTATTAATCCGGCCCGCCAAACATGACCAAATTATGGTGCACTTCAGCTACATCAACCGTATATTACTCTTTTATTCTTTTATCAGCCCTTCTGTAAAAATGAGCTTATCAGAGAAAGGAAAAGTAGATAGTGAGTGCTGAGTGTTTAATATGGAGTGGACAACAAAATATTTTTTCACCAAAGTCCGATTAAAGGCAGGTTTTTTGCTGGCAATAATGTTGTGGTTTTTCTCAATACTCAAGGTTAAGTCCGTTTTATTAAGACCTGGTTTAAACCTCTTTACCAGTGTTGTCCTGTTTAGATCTAGTTTAGCTCTAGTGGTATTTGAAAAGCCAAATATTTTCTAGGGTGATGCTTGCTTTGAAAAAAACTGAGATCTACACTTAATATGTATTCTTGACAACTACATAACAGACTATTTCAAATATAGATTATCCTTTCTATACTTGGTTCACTATTTTGCTAAAAGACAAAGCAAAAAAGTCTATCCAATATTTTTCATGGTTCTTTATGTAATCTCCCGAGCTGTGAGTGAATCGTTTTTTGATGGCGTTTTGTCTCCTTCTCATGTCTGTATCGGCGAGAACTCCTACGCCCGTATGTGAGTGTGAACACAGCGGAGGGTAGGGTTACACAAGGAGAGCCATTACACCAGCCAGCCTTAATTACCGCTAACCATAGTCGCTGCTGCACTAGAGGAGAGGAGATGAGAGAGAAAAGGAGGGAGGAGGGAGAAAGAGAGGAGGAAAGGAGAGAGAGGGCGGATACAGGAGCAGAGACAGACCAATAAGTATAATTAAAAAGTCTATTTGAAACGCTGATCAAGTTTGTCTAATCACTTGCACAATGCTCCATTATATCTCATTGTATTTCAAGTGAACAGGAAATGGCGGAACAATTTTTACAGATGGATAAGAGATTGATTTTAAAGGTACTATATAATGCAAAATTAACTCTTTTTGAGCTTTGTTATGTTAGAATGTCGTTACCTCCTCATGACATCACAAGATGACTCCAGGTATGTTTCTGAAGTGGTAGTTTTCAAATTAACAACCTTCCTTTTACCTTTAGTTCAGTACAGATTGGCAATTCTAGGGCTAAAATCATCCAAATGATTCCATTGAATGTGTATGGAGTTTAAACACAGTGGAGCACTTCCTGTATTACCGCATGACATCACAAGGTAGAACACTGTTTTCAGTTTGAAAGAAGACCTCAGCTTAAATTTGCAGGGTTTGTGCATTAATCATGTTTGTCTGAAACAAAACACAGCTCCAGGTATGATTTTGATGAGGAAACATAACATGATGTAATGCTCAAAAGTTAATTTTGCATAATATAGGACCTTTAAAATCAATCTCTTATCCCTCTGTAAAAGTTCTTCTGCTGTTTCCTGCTCACTTGAAATACAATGAAATATAAAAGAGCGTTGTGCAAGTGATTAGACAGCATTTCAAATGGTCTGTCTCTGCTTCTGTATCCTCACTTTCTCTCCTCTTAATCCTTTATATATACATAGATCAGAAAATAGCGTAATATGGGCCCTTTAAGCTAGCAGGTTGTGGGTTTGATGCCCCGGGATATCTAACACATATCTTGAGACTAGCATAGTGGAGACTTGTGTTACCGTTTGTGTAACCCAGTTTTGTTGTGTATATGAGTAGAATGCAGAAGTTACTACCTATCCATGAGTTTCAGGGTAATTAGTGCCATCGCCATAGCAATTAAGAGTTCAAAACATGTCATGAATGGTCAGATGTCCTCAAAATGTCACCTAGAAACAGCAATTAGAAAGACCAAGGGACTGCACTGGGCACGATGTCCTCCTGGGATCCTTAAACTTGAATCAGAACTATTCTGCAAAAATTGACTTTTCAGAGCTTTTAATCATTTAATCATTTAATCATCAATTATAGTTATTCTCACCATTTACTCACCTGAAGTTGTATTTAGAGGTATTCATGCATGTTTGAGCAATCTTTTAATTGCTTATTTTCAAGACGCTATATTGTCGATAAATCTTCGTTTTCACTGCCACTACACTATACTTACTTCGTTCTCCAATTTCACTGTCTTAACCGGTGATATGGACAGGATTCGGAAGTGTAGACATTTTGGTACATTTTTGATATTTTTTATTTTTTTTAATCCACTTTGATGACATTTATAGCAATGTCAGCTCCCATTGGGCACCACAGCTTTCCAACTCTGCTTTATTTCTTTTATTAAGTTGTTTAGATGAATATTGTTATTTAAAATGTGTAAATTATAACATAATGATCCATAAGTGTCATAGATTATAACTACATTTTTGCACAATGCCTAAACAAAGCTAGAGACAGCCCTGAGTGGATGAATTGGTTCACAATTGCCTGTGTATGTCTCTCTCACCCTTTGAAATGATCCATTCTTCTGGTTTCTTCCCACTTAAAACCCATAGTTGTTGGTATAGACTCGTACATACCTACATACTAACCAACATACAAAATATACAATAGCTGTATGCTGTCAATGCTTGCACAAATGGTGTGCCATTCAGCTCTTTGAAAACCAGAGTGAGTCGTGACTGTCTCGTCTCAGGCTGATCTTCATGTAGTGTGAGATCTGTCAGCTGTCAAATCATAAGTGTCCAGTTCTGTTCAGTGTCTATGATAGAAAAACTACAAAAAAGCCATAGTTAAAGTTAGATTTTTTCTTATGCAATTGATCAATGATGAGAAATGAATAAAACCATCTATGTTAACACCAAGTATGAAACATACTCAGATTTCCTGGAGATACCGATCTTTAAGGTCTCTCAGACTCTGGTTCAGTCATGGCTGTCACGTTGTCAGCGGGGACATTTTGTTTGTCTTTTCCTAATTATCCGTCCTCTGTTGCTCGTCGAGAACAATGTGGCCCATTCACCACACTGCGCTTATTAGCAGAGATTTATTTCAGGTCAGTGCCAAATGAGAAGTGAAAATGACAAGTCAATCTTGCCGTATGAGGCTGTGCATGGCTGCGTCCTCTCCGCTGCTCACACAACCGCACGGAGCCATCATGTGAGGGCTCTCTGTAATATGGAGCTAATTGAAATGCCATGTTTTTTCTGTCTGATTTTTAGTTCTGGATGTCAGCCCTGGCAACCACCATCCCGGTGCCCTGTGGAGCTTTTATGCCAGTGTTTGTCATTGGTAAGTCACTGGCAGTTTCAATGTCGTTACAGTGAGGTATTATTATTATTAAACCATATACTTATTTTATCTTTTTTTTAAACCACACACATGCACATCACAATGGATTTCTAGTTTTTCTTTTAAAGGACCCATATTTCGCTATTTTCTGATCTATGTTATAATGTTGTTTCCTCACCAAAAACATACCTGGAGGTTTTTTTTCACATGTTTAATGCATAAATGCTGCATATGTAGGTTCTTCTCTTATACAGAAAACACTCTCTTCCACTTTGCGATGACATGAGGATAATGAAATCATTTGGATAATTTCAGCTCTGGAATTGCTAATCTTTACTGAAATAAAGACTATGGGTAGCTGTTAATTAGAAAACAACCACTTCTTGACATCACAAGGTGGAACAGAGCATTTTGAGCTTTGGAGACAGGCTAATAATCCAGGATTACTCAAACATGTGTGAATGAAACAAAACACAACTCGGTGTATTTTTTTGATGAGGTAACACCATTATAACATGGCTAAAATCTAAAGCTAAAAGCAAGAGTCAATTTTGTATAATATAGAACCTTTAAATACCAAGGTTCCTATAACAAATGAACATGTGCAATGAGCGATTTGCTCATGATATGATTTAAAATATTCCGCTGGCATCATGTTTGCGGGTTCTTCTGAGGCATGGAACAGCTGCAAAGATTAAATTGTCTGGTGGACATTTGTGGCTAGAAAGAAACTTTTAAATTAACTTTATATACATTTTTGTAATGTCTAAAATCACTGTATAAATTATTATTATAAATGCACAAAATCTTTCAGCCTGTGTTTTTAAAGTAACACAGAGTCTAGTGGTGATAAATCATCTGCACAATTCCATGGAAATAAAAAGTTAAAACCATACTTCAGAACATAATCCATGAAGTTAGATGAGTTTGTGATGTGTTGAATATTTTAGCCAAAAGCAACACCATTTCCATAGAAGAACACAGGCTTGTAGAGAGGCATGCACTCATAGTAGGGATGAATTTCTTTCTTTCTTTCTATTGCATTTCTTATAATGATCAGTGTGATTGATTTCCACCATTGTACTTTTACACATTGTGAGATATTCACTTGTATCATTACAGTATATTTACACCTCTCTGTGTTTGTGTGACCAGCACCAGACATGTCCATTTGGTGTCTGAGAGCAGCAGAAGTAGAGCCTTGGTCTGAGCCGATCTGAGATTCTGGTGTTTGTTTGTTCCAGGGGCGGCGTTCGGGCGTCTGGTTGGTGAGAGCATGGCAGCCTGGTTCCCAGATGGCATTCACATGGACGGCACCATCTACAACATCGTGCCAGGAGGGTACGCTGTCGTGGGTATGTTGTGTTTTAATGTTTACTCAAAATGTCTAAAAGGGATTTGGCCAAAATACTGTAGATGAAAATAAGAGTGGATTATTTGTATTATTTTGGAAATGTTTTCAGCCATGATACTGCAGGTTGCAGAAGGTCTCCAGTTTAAACCTCTGTCAAGTGAATGCTGTTGTCGTGTCTATGGGCACTCTCCAGTCACCGTGAACTCTGGCCATTTGGAATAAAACAGTAAAAGCACCATTTGACTTCATTAATCCCTCATGAGGAAAATTCACTCTCTGCATTTTACCCATCTGTAAATCAGCGCTTGAGGACCCATCTCCAGATTTTGGGATAGGCTTGGTTTAGAAATTAGCTGGTGGATTTTACCTGTGGTGCATGTTTTGGGTTGATGGGAGAAACCGGAATGCTCAGAGGAAACTCAACAAAATACAGAGACTCTACACACAAAGGTCAACCCTTTTTCCTGTGATGCATGAGTGCTACCCATGCCAACACTTTGGTGTAGCAATCCAGTATAGATTATATGAAAAATGAATTAACACAATATCTAGTTTCCATCCTCTCCGAGTACCTTCTTGTTTAGTATTTATTTGGGTGAACACATTTCACAATATGGAGTCAGAAGCGAACTAAAAGGTTTGCAGTGTGGAAGCTCTGTCAGTGTCTTGTCAGTCTTGTTGAAGTCTTGTCTAACGAGCTCTGAGTTGCTTGTCTACAGTCACTCTGATTAAACTCCTGTTACAGATTGGAGCTGCAGTGTTGGGGGAGCAGTGCTGATGTTGTTTTGATGTAGCTGATGACTAAGGCTTTTCTCAATCTTCGCATCGTTCATGTGGAGCTGGCTTTAAGCACTAAATGTCAGACCGGAGAAGCAGATGCCATCTTAATTAAAATACTGGGAAGAACAATGGTTTCCCAGCCTCCGCCACGCGCTTCCATTCGGGCTGACTTGATTATAGACTTTCATTGTGGTGTGTCTTATTCTAGTGGTATTGAACTCATCTGTTTTCAGCAGTCGCTCGTTCTCCCAGCGCGGCTCTACCTGCCTTTTTATAGCAATTTCGACTTGAGTTATTGGAGGGAAAGAGATGTGGAAATATTGAAGTGGCTGGGATTAAATTAAGTGAAAAGTTTATATGTGCTTTATACGTTTAAGAGACCAAGGAGTGGAGTGATCTTACTATAGGGGGCTAGGAGAGGGTCAAGAATTTTGTGGCATTTCAAGAGGGAGCAAACAATTTTAAATAGCTTTACCTATTATAGCTATCAGATCACTGTCACTTAAAGAACACATTTTGTGCTTGAGCTTGCTCTATAGGTATATTATATGACACCTGTGGAGCATTATGTTATCATTTGCACATTTTAAATTGCAATATTCATCTTGAAAAATCAAAAAAGTCTGATGCTGATTTCCACGTCAGAAAACTGCAGTGTCCAGTGGGAGCTGACATTGCCGTAAATGTCATCACGACAAAGAGCCATGGAACTGTTGTCCCTCCTATATATAGCCTCAGATTACACTAGAGAGCTACAGATTTTTTTTTTTTTTTGTGTCAAAATGACTGCATGACACTGCCGAATCCTACGCATATTACGAAAATACAATAATTTGTGAACGCAATAAGTACAGAGTAGTGGGCGTATGCCACCGCCCAAAAACTGAAGTTAATCGGCATTATGGCGTCTTGAAAATAAGCGATGAAAGATTGCTCAAGTATGCATGAATCACTCTAAATATAACTTCAAGAGGGTAAATGAGAAAGGAAACAACTATAAGATGGTTAAAAGCTCTGAAAAATCAAAAATGGGTCTGCTGTAACTGATAGATAGATAGATCTTAAATCAGTATAACGGAATACATTTATGCCTGCTCTTCTATGCTTGGATTATTTCACATTATGGCTTTAAAGTTGTCTACGTCTGTTCATGTCTAATATATGCCCATGGAGACAAGCAGGCGACATCACCGGGCCAGATAACAGGATAGATCTGTGAAGAGGTGAGCCCGCTGAGTGATTTATGAGTAGATATATTTTGGCTATAAAACACCTGTGATTGAGAAAATGCATTATACATTTAAAGCCATACTGTGGGACATTCCAGGCAAAGAGCCAGCATTAAAAAAAGAAATAAATGCATAGCTTAATGCACTGTTAAAGCTCAGTGTTATTTTAAGGTGGTGGTGTTGATTACAGATTGACTGATTGAGAGAAGACACAAAACACCGATGTTCAATAACACATTTTATGATAGAAGCTGCAGACTGAATATCTCAATCTGCCCCTCTGAACCACACTGTGAATGCGGCTTCATTAGTGCTTGACTTCTGTTACCCTCACCCTGCTCTCCCTCACCCTCTCTCACCTCTCTCCCTTAGGTGCTGCGGCCCTGTCTGGAGCGGTCACCCACACAGTCTCCACGGCGGTGATCGTGTTTGAATTGACGGGTCAGATTTCTCACATTCTTCCCGTGATGATCGCTGTGATCCTGGCCAACGCTGTGGCTCAGGCCCTGCAGCCTTCACTCTACGACTCAATCATCAGGATCAAGAAACTGCCCTACCTCCCGGAGCTCGGATGGGGACACCACGAGTATGTACAATTCACTCACTGCATTTAAAGACCGGGAAACTTGGGTTAATTGTTGACATGTGAATTAAACGACCTGTACTCAATTTTTGTCATATTATGAAGTCAAAATTTGCCTTGCCTCCAGATGCATGGTAAATGTTCAGTGGTCACATTTCTATTTAGCACTTTTCCACCTTCAAGGCACTCAAAGCACTTTACATCAAGTAACCACGTAACCATTCACACACACATTCATACACCAGTGTGCACAGACATTGGGGGCAAGGTTTGGATTTGTTGGGTCAGTAGATATGACCACTCTAACAATGATATTTATGTCAAGAGCTGGTTTCGAACCGCCCACCTTTAGATCAGAGAACGAACACTCAATCCAACTGAGCTGCTGTCGCTCATATTACATTACACAGATATATAAACCTATATAGCAAAACAAGCTCTTAAAGTTAAAATGACATTGACAAATGTTTTGTCTGTAAACCAGGAAGTAAGGCTGATGCCCTGTATGCATGCTACTTGTTGGCAATAATTATAGTGACCACAAAACTCTAACCTGGGCTCTGAAAGTTGTGAAAAATGCTTAGAAACTCATTGTGATGAATACTTGGGAAAATACATTTGGACAACTGCAAACAGGTCACATTTACTAGTGCTTTTTTCTTGTTTTTTAAGACAGGGTTACAGCACTTCTACAAAATATTCAATTTTCTTTTTGACATTTCTTACCGGGCTAAAAGTAGTGATTTGTTAAGTGAACCACCATGGGTGGCAGTGGCTCAGTGACATTTGCCTAAACCCAAAATTTGGCAGTTCAGTCTCAGCTATGTGGCATGTGAGTGAGTGAGCTGTGGTCTGAGAACCTGGAATGTAGACCCAGGGCAGTGTGGCTGTGGTATGAGCATATAATGGTAAATGAATACAACTATGTGAACCAGTTACCCGACTTTGAACGTGGCATATATATCCAAGGCATTTTTCTACTTTATTACTTTAGCCTGACATAGGGTTATATTCTGATCTATGTTATAATGTTGTTTCCTCATCAAAAACATGCCTGGAGTTGTGTTTTCTTTCATTCACATGTTTAACACAGAAATCCTGCATATTTAGGCTGAGTTATTGTCACACAGAAAACACTGTGATGTCATGTGATAATACAGGATGTTCTCATTTCTGTTTTTAAGCTCTATACACCTTCACTAGAATCATTTGGTTGATTTCAGCCCTGGAATTGCCCATGTGTACTGAACTAATGGTAAAAAGTAGCTGTTAACTTAAACTACAGCATGATGACATCACAAGGTGGAACAGAGCATTTTGAGCTTTGGAGATGCAGACAGACTAATTATAAAGGGTTATTGAAACATGTGAATGAAACAAAACACAACTCCAGGTATGTTTTTGAGGAGGTAACAACATTATAACATAGCTTAAAGAGTCAGTTTTGTACAATATTTGACTTTTTAAGATTGGTTCCTTATGTTCACCTAGTACAAGAATACTGTAATAGTGTAATTAATTGTAATGGACTTATAGGGTAACATTAGACAAGATTCCTGTTACTATCTTCTTCATCTTCATGCACTGATGCTGTTACATCTTTTTATTGATCCAAACCAAACTCAAATGTATTCTCCTCTACCTCAGCAACATCCAGATGCTTAGAAAGCGCAGGGCCCACATTACATAGGCTAATAAAAGGCAATAAAACTGGAGGCCTATATAATGTGCTGATATAGAGCAGCATCTCTAGTGGGCTGCAGTTTCATGTGTTTACCTGCAAACATGTTACTTTTTGTGGTGGAGTCAGCAAGTCCCATCCTCAATGCTTTTTCATCAAATTCAGCAAATCTCTCCGTGGGGTCCACTTAGTTTGACGAATGTGAGAGGAGCACAATTTTAGAGGTGTGTCTTAATAAACTGGTTATGTGCTATACCTTAATATGATCCCCACATTTCTGTCCCCATTTCTGGCACATTATCTTCTGATGCATGTTATAATGTTTGAAAATTGAATGATTTCAGCCCTGGATTTGTCAATCTCTGCTGAACAAAAGGTAAAATGTAGCCGTTAACTTGAAAACTACCACTGCATGACATCAGAAAGTGGAACAGAGCATTTTTAGCATTGGAGATGTAGACAGACTAATAATAAAGGATTACTCAAACATGTGAATGAAATAATGCACAACTCCAGGTATGTTTTGGTGGAGGTAACAGCATTATAACGTATAACATACCACAAATGGTATCAAAATCAAGTTTGAAATGTTAGCCTGTCACAATAACACATTTTGAAGTGTGACATATTGAACTAAATATAGATGATAAAATATAATATTGAAATTAAACCATAAGGCAGAATTAGCCCTCAAAAAGTATTCTAAATGTTTCCTATTGTTAAATATATAAGCTACAATAAATTTGCAACAGAAGTAGGCCTGTTGGAACAATATAATATGGGGTTAAAAATGTATCGCGTGTACAGTTTTGGGTTTTTTTTGTAAAAGTGGAGCAATTTTGAGTATTTTTGCTGTAATACAATGAGATTTTGGAAAAATTAACTTCTGTGGCTAATTATTGCTTCATTTGTTGCAGCTCATGCCATTTAATGATACTGCCAATTTAAAAACTGTTTACTGGGATTGGGACTGGGATTATCCTGCATTATTATTGTGTCCGTGGCTTAAAGTAGTTTAAATATTGTTTATCGCTGTGTTTCTCTGTAGCAACATTTCAGCCTTCAAAATGTGTTATCACTTCCCCCGCCTTTGTCCTGGCACCGCTCTGCTGTAATGTCTCATAATGTTCTTTTTCCTGCAGTCACTGATCCACAAACTAAAGCAGACTCCATCCGCATGGTTACAGCCCTTTTTCTGCTGATGTCCTTAGTAATTTTCCTCCTTCTTTATGTAGTTTCACATGTAAAGTCTCTGTGGATGCACGTTTTGGCCGCGCTGCGTTTCTGCAGCACATTTTCAAGCGTCAGAGACGCCGCAGAGCTGATCACCTCCGTTGATGAGTTTTATGTAATAAATACACTAAAGTCACTCTCTCAACCTGGTTTTGCAGCGTTCACAAAGACACAGGGAAAACTAAACATCCAAAGGCACTCACAGACCACAACCGACGATCTGGACGCACGTCCAGATTGTCCACAATGCGCATCGGAGGCGTTTGTCCTCAAATGCAAAGGTGTCCATCGCGTTCTTGACGTGTTTCAGAGTCTCGCTGCAGCATTGAACATTTTGGTAAATTTGGCTGAACGCATTCTGTCCTGTACAGGAGACACGGAACCTGCTTTAGCCAATCAGGACGCAGAACATGTGCCTGCATACACTGTAAAAAAAAGTGTGAAATGTGAAGCGCGCTATAGCGAGGGACCACTGTAATCAACGTTTTTGAGCTAATTTTTCATATTACTACATTGGATACCTGCGGCTTAAAATCCGGTGCAGCTTGTGCAAGTACAAAATTGATTTTTTTTCTAAAATTAAAGCATGCGACTTTTAATCGGGTGCGCTCTGTAGTCCGGAATTTACATTAGTTCTTATCGTGACAGGCCTAATCACAACACACAGGACTGGGGCAAAAAACGGTAAAGAAGGTTACAGATAGATTGGCAGTATTGTGTTTCATGAATGTAAATATGTTCACACCTGTCACATTGTCTTTCTTGTTGACGTGTTATTGTGTGTTGTTGTTAATATCTCGCCTGTTTTGTTTGCTTCACCTCACCTACACACGCTTTTACACCAGCTGCAGTGACGCACACGTGTTTCCATGTAATTGTTGAGCGCAGCTTGTTGTTATTGCCATTGACAGAACATTAAGTGAATATAATAGTTCAGATGCATCATTCACAAATTGGGAGAAATGACAAAAATGTAATTTCATCCTCCATCTGTTAATTATTGTTTCCCCATCCTGCCTGAATCCCTGTGGTCTGGCTTTGTTACGCTCTTATTTAAACAGCCAAGTTTTACAGTACAGCTCTATGGTCATTGTTTGCTACAACAACACATTTAATTACAGACTAAGTATCAGAATTCTTAAAGGATACAGAATGGAAATGATTCAGTTTCAGATCAATTTAAAAGGACACACAATGGACATTAATGCAATACTAGTACTCAGAGTAATAATTTAAGTGATTCAAGAAAAATAAATCAGAATAGAGCATCTTTCATGAACTAAGGTGGGTAAGGTCCACTTTATACTTTATGTATTACAAGGGAAATTTGTCTCTGCATTTGACCCATCTCTTCAGAAGCTTTTGGCTGCACAGTGCTCAGGAGCCCATCTCTGTGATCTTGTTGCTAAGGCTTGATCAGGCCTTCATTAGCTGGAAGATTTTACTTATGGTATGTTTTGGGTTGACAGGAGAAACCAAAGAGGCCAGAAGAATCCTACCCAGACACACGGAGAATTGGTCTGTCACGTTAACAAATTTTGAAATTTGCTATATCGCTACAGAGAGATATTGCGATAAACAATGCTATATAAAAACTACTTTAGGCCACTATTTAAGATTTAAATAATGCAATAACAGATATATAGCAGAATGTACCAATAGTTGGCCATAAAAGGGACTAATTCATCCCTCCACAGTTCAAATCTTATTGTATTACCAAAAGAATACCCAATATCTCCCCACTTTTGCCAAAAAATAGTATTCATGATAAATATTCAGGCTCAAAATATATTGTTCCAGCTTTCCTATACTGAATGATAAGGTGATATAGTGCTTATTGCGGCAGGCCTAAGGGAGAGCAAACTGAAAGGCGAAAGATCCTGTTTCCTGGCAGCTCTAAGTTTCTACCCAGATGTTCGCAACCCCTTCTCTGTACAAAACATTATATCTATGCTATATCTATATCTGTCTTGTATCTATACCATAAAATATGACGTAAAGGTAAAATACCAGACCTAAGTTTTATAAAAGCAACAGAGTGTGACAGCATTAGACCACTCTGCACACTGTGTCTACATCTAATTCTACAATATTGATCGCAAACCTGAGCACTGGCAATCCCCCTTTTGCCATCAGAAAAAGTGGTGTGCACTCGGCTGAAAAATGCATTCATTTACGTATTGGCAATTTGTCAAAGCTTGGAAGCATTTATATTAAAGATTTAAATGCCTCCTCTCATTTTTGGAAAACTGGGCACGTCAGCTTTTAGACCTAAAACACCAGAAGCATTTACTGAGAAAAACGTATGTATGCCAGGAGGAGCTGACCGAATATGTTGAAAGTAGACAGTTTCCATATTCCCCAGTACAAATGAGTGAGAGAAATTTTAGTGACATTTTACTTTTATTATGCATGTTAAAAAAATAACATTGAACACACACAAAATTAGCAATCTTTAGGGAAAATGGAACATCTTTAAAGGTCCTGTATTACTTAAAATGGACTCTTATGAGCTTTAAGTCATGTTATAATGTTGCTACCTCATCAAAAACATACCTGGCATTGAATTTTGTTTCATTCACATGTTTCAGTAACCCTTATTATTAGTCTGCCTACATCTCCAAAGCTCAAAATCCTCTGTTCCACCTTGTAGCTGTTAACTTGAAACTGCTTCACGACATCACCTTTTACCTTTAGTTCAGTAGAGATTGGTAATTCCAGGGCTGAAATGATCCAAATGATTCTAGTGAAGGTGTATGGAGTTTAAAAAAAGCACACAGTAATGGTAACAGCACTTAGAAGAAACATGCACTGTGTGTTCCACATGTGTGTGAAACTATGTTACTTCAGAAGCATTTCCAGTATACAAATTAACATCTCCAAATCTAAAATGCTCCTTTTACCTTGTTAGTTCATTAGAGATGGGCATGAAGGTAACAGCTACCACCTTTAGTTCATTTAGAATCATCACAAATCCAAATGATTCTAGTGAAGGTGTGTGGCGAGGACACAGTGGAGAATTTCCTGTACCACATGACATCACTAGGTGTAACAAAGTGTGGTCTGTTTGAGCAAAGTACTCAGCCTAAATATATGCATGGTTTGTGTGTTTAACATGTGTGAATGAAACAAAACATAACTCATTATAACAAGATCAGGAAACTGAGTAATATGGGCCCTTTAAGTCCTTCTCTTTTTACCATACCCCCTAAACAAGTGTCTGTTGTTTCTGGCATTTCTCCGCGACACAACACAAGAGGAGCCAAATCAGATTTGCACCATGTTGCCGTGGGCAGGTACATGCATGAGTGTGCATGGAGCTTGGCTGGAGTTTCACAAATGCTATACTGCTGTATCAGAGCCTAAGTATGGGTGGTGGGCGGACGCGTATGTGGGTGGGAGATGGATCATTTGCTGCCTGGAAAAAAACAGCTCGGAGGGGGCCATGCGACAGTCTCATTCCCCCCTATTCCCTGGATGCCTGCTTGGTTCTCATATGCACCAGTGATATAGCACATGCAGGGAGAAATAAAAGGTAAAAAGTGAATGAAAAATAGATTGGAATAGTGTCTTTGGGCACACTTCATAGAGCTGCACGCTATTAAATATAGATGAGTTGAGATGACTTTTTCCTCTCTGTGGCTTGGTGAGTTGGTTGTGATTTGGCGCGTCCGTTCCCACATAAATAGCTTCGGTGACACTTCTTCCATCATTTTTCATGCTCCTACGACTTTCTGAAATGCTGTCATTAAACAAAGATAATGTGATATATGCTGATGATAGATGGTGTTCACGATTCAAAATGCAAAGAAAAACAAACGCACCATAGCTTTGGCTTTGACAGTCGCTCAGTCATCTCGTCGTTCACAAACTTTGGGAAGAAAAAGTTTGTGATTATCAGACGTTACTTGATTATTGCAAAGAAATTTCTGACCTGCACTCTAGATTTTGTCTTGAATCATATAAACAATTCCTTAAAGGGCACATATTACGCTGTTTTCTGCTCCATGTTATAATATTGTTTCCTCATCACAAACGTACCTGGAGTTGTATTTTGTTTCATTTGCACATGTTTAACACACTGTCCCTGCATATTTAGGCTTAGTTTTTCTCTCAGATTGAAAAACACTATTCCACCTTGTGATGTCTTGTGGTAATACAGGAAATGCGCCACTGTGTTTTTAAACACCATACACCTTCACTAGAATCATTTAGATAATTTTAGTCCTGGAACACCCAATCGCTACTGAACTAAAGGTTGAAGGTAGCTGTTAAGTTGAAAATTACCTCTGCATGACACACAAGGTGCAACAGAGCATTTTGAGCCGTGAAGATGTAGACAGACTAATAAAAGATTACTCAAACATGTGTAAATGAAACAAAACACAGCACTAGGTATGTTTTTGATGAGGTTGTTACCTCATTATAACATAGCTTAAAGCTCACAAGAATCTTTGCATAATATAGGACATTTAAACTCCTATTAAAGTAAGTCACTTTTAAGTAAAAAGAAAATTGGATCAGCTCATACCATCTAATTTTAGTACATTGTCCCTAACTTAAACTGATAGTATGTAACTTTCTGGGGTTGGAAGGTCAACAGATTAATTCCATGGAAATAGAAATATAAAAGTATTTGGAAAAAAATGTCATGGCGAAGGATATGTTTTATGCATACTGTAGAATATTATAGCTAAAGAAACATTCCCATGGAGACCAGCAGAAGTAGGCTCTCCTTCAGGCCAAATGAGAGGAGATGGTTGCTCAGAAAAGGATACATGTTTCTGTATGTTTTTCAGTGCAATAAACATACTCATAATGAAAAATCATGCTTCATTTTAGTCTATTATTTTAAATTAAAGTAAGGATATGCCTACAATAACCTTTTGCCTTTAATTGCCCTCATGACACTTGAATATTTCATACAATTTTAATAACAACGCATGTATCCATCTGCTGCTGTCTAACAAGGACTGGGTTGTGGGGCAAGCAACACCCAGACCTCCCACTCCCCAGACACTTCCCCCAATTCTTTTGTTCTGTTATGATTTAGCTACTAGTGTACTGACTAATAACTGACTAAATAGAATGTAAACGTATAGTCATTTTAAATAGATAATGGATAACGAAGATCTTGGAGTCATTGTTTTATTTTTGTTACAGATGTTGGAATAATAGATTATTTGATTGATTTACATGTCACCAGCTCAAAATGCTCTGTTCCGCCTTGTGATGTCATGAAGTGGTAGTTTTCAAGTTAACAGCTACGTTTTACCTCAGAAGAGATTGGCAACTCTAGGGCTAAAATCATCCAAAGATTCTAGTGAAGTGATTTTTGGAGTACTTCCTGTATTACAAGGTGGAACGGAGTGTTTTCTATTTGAGAAAAGAACTCCGCCTAAATATGCAGGGTTTGTGTGTTAATTATGCGTGAATGAAACAAAAGACAGCTCCAGGAAGTTTCACCTTACCATCATATAAGCAGAAAAACACGAAACTACCTACCTCTACATATTATAGATGTGTTTTAATCTCCCACTGGATTGATATTATACCCCATTCTTTGGCGCAGATTCAACAGAGCAGGAGAAAAATCCATATAAAATCCATACAACCCGACAGTGTGTGACGGGCTCTCTCTCTACACATGTCCATCATCTCTATCTGATCTCTTATGAAACCTGCCTCTGCCGCAGCCATTGACAGCACCGGAGTGGCATTTAAACCAGTGCGGGAACAATTACATAAGCTCATAACTGGCGTGGGGGCGGTGTGGCCCTTGCATTTGTAATGGCCAATTAAGTGTTGGCTGAGCAGTCTGTGGGCCTGACAGCAGAGAGGGCACATGGGAGATCATTGTGTTTTCTCCAGATCTCTTCAAACACAACTTTATAGGCTTTTTCTGTAAACAAACACAGTAGAGGCAAATGTGTTTGTAGCTAAAGCAAAACAGAAGCAGAAATTGTCTCAAGTTGCCTCACAAAGTACCACCTCAGAAATGGTAATGTTTTAAAGTGATATTGGGTTGAAAATTAGCCTAATTGGCTTTCTCGACAACAGCGCCCAGAGAACCGAACTTTTTAGCTATTTGTCCAGTTGTATCTCTATGAGGTTGAATAGGCTGTACTTGAGTAACAATTGTTGGTATCTATACTTAAGTAAATTTTACAGTGGATACTTTTACCTTTAATTCTCTGCATTTGAGAGCAGGTATATGTACGTTCTACTCCACTACATTTTTAAACAGGACTGAAAAGTAAAAGTATTGTTTGAGACCTGCAGAAAAGGCTGAGGGGTTTATTTTTAGCACATTCATAATTTGAGAAAACAAAAATATACACAAAATTAAAACAGTTAGAAAAAAAACGATTGATTCAATTGTTTCTGTTGAACAAAATTCAGCTCAGATCTTTATCAGAGTCTCTACATTTGAAGCTGTATTAGATCTCAAAATCTGCTCAAAATACTTTTACTTTTGACTGTTTTTGTACATTTTTAAACAGGTACTTTAACAGTATCACTTGAAAAAATCTACTTGAGTATTTTTTTTACTCCACTATCTGTGCTTTTACTTAAGTAACATTACAGAGTACTTCTTCCACCACTGCTGGCAACATATTAAAGACTAAACAATCAGTTTCCCTAAGAGATTACTAAACTGTAAGTACTTACCTACCTGTTTTGTGTACTCGGGTTTCACAGGGTTAAAGCTTAACTTAAACAAGACCTGACTTAAAGTTGCAATCTTTGTTCATCCTATTTGTTTTTTTTTTTTTTTTTTTTTATTTCATGTTCATAATTCACTAATAAGAACATCCTGCTCCTCCTTATTGACATCTTTCTGTCATTTGTCCCTTATCAGTTTCATGCAAACTAACTAGACTAAGCAAAATGATTCGACTCAAAAGTATTATGAATGCACCCTAAGCCTGAATTAACCTGGGTCAATTAAAGTTTAAATCTATCTAAACCTGAATCAGTCTCAACAAAACCAAGGCTAACTTAAACTTGACCCCAACCCACCCAACCAGGATCATAATAAAGTTTGACGTCAAAACCAGAACTAACCAAGACAACTAACTGAGACTTGGTTCACCATGATGGGCTTAATTAGAACTAAAGCAAAAGTAAATGTCAAATTGGGTCTGAAAATATCTTGAAGAAAGTTAAAAATTCCCAACTTAATATGTGGTCTTAGTGTGGGACTTGCTCTAAAAAGGAATAAAGTAGCTTGTTTATAGAGGGGAGAGAAGTAGTAGCAATTGTGTTTCTGGAAAAATGCTTAATTGTAATATTGGATATATTGTATGCAATTTAAAACGGTTGAAAATGTGTTATTTCTGCACCTCTGTGTTTATTTGCATGGTCCATTCACGATTTGTACTATCCCTGGATCTCCACCAGTATCTTTACAAGCACATTTTAACACATTCCAGATGCATTGTTAAAATAGTGTCTGAATACTGACATATTAATTTTAACAAAATGAAAACCCACCTCTTTCCCCAGCATTTAATACTAGCAAGACAGGATATCTTAGTGTTATATTGTTCTTTTCCTGTGTATCGCGTTATCTGGATATTTGTTGTTGAAGCACTTTTGGCTGAAATTGCTTCAAATGTGCTGTATAGATAAACTTGAATTGAATCATCAGTCATACCTTAAAGGGCCCATGTTGTGCTATTTTCTGATCTGTGTTTTAATGTTGTTTCCTCATCAAAAACATACCTGGAGTTGTGTTTTGTTCACACATGTTTAACACATAAACTCTGCATATTTAGGCATAGAGTTTTTCTCTCAAACAGAACACACTTTGTTCCACCTTGTGTTGTCATGTGATAATACAGGAAGTGCTCCACTGTGTTTTTAAACTCCAAACTTGTTTTCCAAATGCATTAATTAAATTAACTATTAATGTATTAAATTTCAGTTAAATAAACAGCAAAAAAAAACCAAAAAACTTTGAACAAGGTTTACCCTTACCTATTTTAATAATTTGGTCGTGTTCAGCCGGCCAGATTAATATACCCAAAGGGCCGTGTGTGACCCCTGGGCCGTAGTTTGCCCATGTCTGGTGTAGACACTCTAATAATAAAATATACTAAAATGTGTGTGAATGAAACAAAACACAACTCCGGGTATGTTTTTGCGGAAGTAACAACATTATAACATGGCGTAAACCTCACAAGAGTCCATTTTGTGTAATGTAGGACTTTTAACCACTATTTGAGAACCATTGATATATAAACTATATATGCACGGTAGCATTGCTAAGTACATGGGTCTATCTTGACTGTGAATCTATAATCCCTGGCATTGGCCCGATCGCTGGCAGTGATCAGATGTGTTGCCCGGCCTAGTGGGAGGAGAGGCTCAATTAAAAAAAGAGCCAATCAGATCTGATCAGTGCCTCCCTCATCCCAGGGGAAATTAGTCCTGTCAGTGGTTGTGGCCAGTTCAGAAACCGACATTACCTTATTCCCTCTGATCCTCGCACAAATGAACGCTGCTTCGGAAAAGGCTGACTACGTGGGTGGCTTTGTGATGTTTTTTTTTATACATTTATGCATCAGGAACAAAGTAGAGAATTAACCTTTTACCCAGAGCTTCAAATAACTGTTTAATGCTCTCACTAGCAGGAGGTGGCTCGTTGCAGCTGTCCATGACGATGAAATTAATAGAAGAGATTTTAATGTAAGGAAAGCTCAGTGGGCAGGTTTATGCTTAATAATAATTTGTTTGTGATTAAACTGTCAAAAGCAATACATGCACCATCTCCCCTCTCGCCTTAGTATTATTGTAGTAAAATATAGTATATAAAACAGAGAATCTTTACATATATGGTAGTATTTTCAACTAAAATGTCTCCAATTACCGAGTGTGATATTGAAAAAAATTGATATCTCTATTCTTTATATACCATCCAATGATGTTAAGCAGACAATGTTATAGCAAAACATTCAAAAATTTAAATTTTATTAAAATGTTGCAGTACAGTATGCCCTTATTTATTACACATGTTTAAATTTTGCTTTTACCACATATTTTATTATGGTTGGTACTCAGTATTTTAGTTTTGTATACAGGTTTTGTATAAATGTCCAAAACAACAACTGTGAGTTATAGATATCTCCATATCTTATAAATACTTGAATTGAACAGTCAGTCATACATTAAAGGGCCATTTTCTGCTATGTTTAATGGTGTTTCCTCATCACAAACATACCTGGAGTTGTGTTTTGTTATTACAGGTAGAGGCTAGGTGGTGTTGAAAAAACTACCACTTTGTGACATCATGACAATACAGGAAGGCTCCACTGGTTTTTAAACTCCACACACCTTCACTAGAATCATTTGAATTTGCCCAGGAAATGCCAATGGAGATTAAAGGTAGGTAGAGGCTAATTTGAAAACTACAGCTTCATGATTAGGTAGCATTTTGAGCTTTGGAGATTTAGACGCGTAATTATAAAAACATGTGTGAATGAAACAAAACACAACACTGGGTATGTTTTTGCTGAAGTAACTACATTATAACATGGCTTAAACCTCACAAGAGTCCATTTTGTGTAATATAGGACCTTTTAACTACTATTTGAGAACTACTCAACTTTACACTTCTTCTTTCTTTTTAATTCATCATTGCCTGTTCATGGGTTTCAGCTTCCTGCTATATGCAACATTTTGAGGATTTTTTTCCCCATTCAAAAGCTAATATTTTGATTAAAATTGTTAATCGCTATGGCAGCTGTAATTCCTCATCATTCAGAAAGTCATGGATACTATGCTTGCTTACTCATTGAAACAAGGGCTTCTCTTACGTTATACTCTGGGGGGATGAGCGCAGAGGGAGGAGGAGGTTGATGGAACTGACTTTGTTTTTGTGGAGAGGTCGCAGTATTGAGTTGTCATCAGATGAGGAGCAGAGAGGCGGAGGGTTGGCCCGGGACACTGTTGGCACGAGAGGGGCGTTGGCACAGTGAGCTGCAGGTCTGAGCCAAAAGTGAACAGGAAATACAGACTGTGAGGGACTACTGTTCTGCTGAGGCAAAGTCCACCGGAGCGATTCACAGTGCGAATGACCAGTCAGCTACATTAAAAATGGAGGTCAGCTTCGGTCAAGTCAGCACTGAGGAAAAATGATACTGATGTATTGCTATTATCTTTTTCTACCAATTAGTTTTATGTCCAAACTTGGTGTCAAATTATATAGACATGATTCCTGGCAAAATGATATCTTTCTGTTTTTTATACAGCATGATATCACTCTGGTCCACACGTACTTCATTGCATCTCAAGCCTGGTCAAATCGTTCAGTCAGATTTGTTTTTTTTTTTTTTTTTTGGTGTGTTTTTTTGTTGTTTTTTTTTCAGTTACACATGTGAAACAAAGGAGCTCATCGATTACCTATGATTTACAAAATAAAATTTATCTCACCTCAGATTAATAGTTGTTCGCTTGGCTCATTGATTCTGCAGAAATCCATGTTTTTCAGCCTCTTCTTCATATAATCTATTTTAAAGACCTATTAATAGATCTATTAATTTGTAAACTTTTATTTTTGCAGAAAGTACAACATCCGTGTGGAGGACATCATGATACGAGACGTGAGGTACATCACTCTGAACTGCACCTACAGAGACCTGCACAATGTCCTGCTCACCGGGCATCTCAAGACTCTGGCTCTGGTCGAGTCCACCGGTAAATATGTCTTTATTCACACTGTTAAACAGTTTAAAGTCTGTTAAATGGCCTAAACAATGATAGTTAAAGGTTCACTATGATTATTCTGGTGGAGGAACTGTCACCTGGTTGTTTCCATGGAGAATGTTATTGCTTTGCCTGTAATACATAATATATTCATATCTTTTATCTGAGGTGTTTTTGTTACATTCTTGTGAGCGGGTTCGCCTCTCCACAGATCCAATCTGTAATTTGGCTTGATGGCGTCACTGCTGTTTCCATGAAGATAGATAGAAGTTTAATGTCATACTGTGGAACAATCCAGGTTGAAGGTCCTATATTATGCAAAATTTACTCTTGTGAGCCTTAAGCCACGTTATAATGATGTTACGCCTTTGAAAACATACCCAGAGTTGTGTTTTCTTCCATTCACACATGTTTGAGTATTCCTTTATTATTATCTCCCTTTATTATTATCTCTAAAGCTTCCAGTATTACCACATGACATCACAAGGTGGAAGTATTTTCAGTTTGAGAGAAGAAATCTGCAGGGTTTGTGTGTTTAACATGTGTGGTGAGGAAACAAGATTATAACAAATCAGAAAATATGGTAATATGGAGCCTTTAAGCATCTCCATGGAGACGAGCAGGTGGCTTAACGTCCATCAGAGAAAGTTACTTAGTGCACCTTAAATAAAACCTATGGACTTGTATTAAAACTGCACAAAATTAGGCTTACACTGAGGCTGGAATCCTGTACCACAGAATTTACTTCTTACAGTTGACAATTTTGTAATTGAAAAACTGCAGTGATTAAACTTGTAGTAATTTTGAGCTGCAGCTATTCAAATCTACTTTAATATATTGGTTCTGTGAAGTCACTACAGATGTTGCTGTTGGGTTTGTCTGATTCCATTTCAATTTTGCCTATTTACACCAGACACCCTTCCTTTAGGACTACTTTTCCAGAGTTTGATATTGTAATGTAGTTTCTAGTGGCTTATTGTTAGATCCAATATGGCTGAGTTTTGTTGACTTGATGACACTGATGTGACTGAACCACGAGTCTGTTCCAGTCTGTATCCAAACAAAGCCTCTCCTCCCCGTGGCGAGCTCATTAAAGCCTGATTGACGAACTTTCCCTGATCCTGATGTGCTCATGGCTGTTCTCCACGCCGCTCTCACTCCACATTTGGTATTCCAGGGGCGTCTCAATTATGCAATGATGCAGGAACAATTAGCTGCGGCATTTAACCAAATACATAATTAGCACGTACTGTCACAAAGACGATTACTTAAAGCAAACTGCACCAAACACACACATACACGCGCAAACACACACATGCATAGACAGACGCTCACACACGTGCACAAACTCCAGTGAGGCATGTTTGCTACACGCTGTGAGCTTATATAATTCTACTAAGCCTGCAACAGTGGCACAGACCTAATGTACCTTAAATATACCTTAGAGAAGTCCTTCTGAATAGGGAACATTAAAACAGGACTAAAGGCAGGCATTTGATTTTTTTTTTTTTTTTTTTCGTATGCCTGTCAATGTATGTATCTCTCCATTTGAACTGTGCAAGTAAAAGACACACAGTAACAGTTACTGATGTTATAGTACTAATAGTACTAATGAACAGGTCTAATTTGACAGGAGTTGTAGTACTTGATATTGAAGTATTGTATAAAAATGTATTGCATGTATTCAGATTTGTCTAGGGCTGCAATTAATTATTCTTGTAGTGTGAGTGTTTAGCAAGTATTTTTTGATTTGTTATTACGTGATTCTTTGTTGTTTTTTTTTGTCTTTTTTTTTTTTTTTTTTAATCCAAACAAATGTTGAAGCATGGTGACAGAAGGTTTCTAGATATAGTTTTTACAAGTGTATTACAACTACTGTTTATTCTTTTTGACAGTGTGTTTGTTTTAAAAGGTCTTCTCGCATCTTTTTTAGACCTTCATAGTCCACATAATGATCACGATGATCACTAGTAGTCAACCAGTCACTGTTATTAGAATTAGAATGAATTTCCTTATTTTATTATTATTTTATTTTTTTTCTCTCACTGGGAGCTTTGTTTAACAACAAAGTTAAATTAGTTGGTATTGCTTTAGTCCTGGTTCAGTCCTGTTTTATTCAATCCGGTTTTGGTCCTGTTTAGATGCCGACTCTTAAACCTTGTATTAACTTGTATTACCTTCTGCGTTCTCTCAGAGTCTATGATCCTGTTGGGCTCCATTGAACGTGCTCAGCTCCAGTCCCTCCTCTCACAGCAGCTCGGTCACCCCCGACGACTGGAATACATCAGGGAGCGCTCAAACGAAGAGAAGAAGAAACGCCTATCTGTAGAGTCCAGTCAGAACAGTGACGACTGCAGCCAACGCGCCAGTCAGGAAGTGCGCTTCCAGGTACGATATAATCAGTATAGTCAGTAAGCTGAGGTGAAGTCGTATCTTTCACATGCCTGAGAATGAGATGATGGGAGGTTTGAATTGCGGTTTTAGGTTGACTAATTGGGGTTAGGGGTTAGTCACACCTTGGCATAGTTCAGTGGATTAAACTAATAACAGATGCTCCTTACTGTAAACAAATGTGTTAGTTTCAGTGTAGTTAGCGCCTGTCCTCAGAGAGACGCCTAAGCCAGTTTCTTACCAGAGCTGCGTCAGAACTGAATAATGGAGTGAATGGAGTTGTGTTTTGTTTCATTCACACATGTTTGAGTAACCCTTTATTATTAGTCTGTGTAGATTTTGAGTCTCAAAGTGCTCTGTTCCACCTTGTGATGTCATGAAGCGACAAGTTAACAGATACATTTTACCTTTTGTTCAGTAGAGATTGACAATTCCAAATCTGACCTTATCCAAATGGTGTACAGAGTTTAAAGACACAGTGATATATTACCACATGACATCACAAGGTGCAACAGAGTGTTTTCCATGTGAGAGAAGATATGCAGGGTTTGTGTGTTACACATTTGTGAATGAAACAAAACACAACTCCAGGTCTGTTTTTGATGAGGAAACAACATTATAACATGGATCAGAAAATTGTGTAATACTGGCTATTTAACCACTAGATAAGACCTGGAGTTAATCCCATTGTATACTTCATTTAGAGCTGTTTTTGTGGTACTTGGTGTGAAAAGTTTAAGATTGCTGGGCCTATCAACTTAAAGCAACGCAAACAGTAGGGCTGGGTATCACCAAGAAGCTGCCGATACGATACGTACCTCGATACACAGTCCACGATACGATACGCATCTCGATACGGTGCCATTTCGATACGATACGATTCGATACGATATATTTCAAATCGATACGATACGATTCAGAAAAAAAATAAAGGCCTTCAACTTTACTTAAATGGTCAACCCAATTTTCACAAAAAAAAAAAAAAAAAACATTAAATGGTGCATTTATCGTCCATTTATTGAAGATTAAAAAACACAATGAAGTGCTTTTTGATTAATGCATGTTTCTAACTAGAGGGAGGAATTCGGTTGAAACATTTTTTCTGACATTTCTCGCTTCTCTTCACCTGTAAAGAGTAATGTCTGGGGGGAATATCAATATCGATACTAGGAAAGAAAGAATCGATACCGTATCGATTTTAATAATATCGATATATATCGGTGTATCGATATTTTAGCACACCCCTAGCAAACAGTGCCATGGCTCTACCCTCCTTGAGTCACTGACAACATCCTGTGCCAATGCAATCTATTCAAAAGTCGTTTTGAATTTCAGTTTGAATGTTTATACATCTATATAAAGGTGGAAGGTCAAACAACTTGTTACTTCCGTTAGGTTTGTTAAGATCAAATATAAAATTCAGAAGAGGGAGGATGTGGGCAACATGACTCAAGGTTGGCATCCAGATATTTAGTCATGCGCTTCTTAAAATGTGCATTTGAAAACAGAACCTTTTGGCAGACATTTGGTGATGTAGAACCAAAACAAAAGACACAAAAAGCCCTTTCTAATCATTTTGTGTTTTGGCTTATATAATAGTATTAGAATAAATTAAATGTTTTGCTCTTCTTGCCTTTTAATCAGGCCAAAGGTTTACTAGTTTGTAAAGAGTCTCCAGATAAAGCAGTTTTGGTGAACGATTTGATTCTTTTGTAGGCTCATATATAAAGACTCTCTCCATTCTCTGATCTATGTTATAATATTGTTTCCTCATCACAAACATACCCGGAGTTGTGTTTTGTTTCATTCACTCATGTCTAACACACAACCTCTCCATATTTAGGCTTCTCTCCAAAAGAAAACACTCTGTTCCACCTTGTGATGTCATGTGATAATACAGGAAGTGTTTTTAAACTCCATGCACCTTCACTAGAATCATTTGGATAATTTCAGTTTCAGTTGTTCAGAATCGACACTGAGGATGAAGAATTCAGTGGATTTAGTGATTTTGAGTGAGATCGAGAGTAAACTTGTTAGTTTTTTTTATGCTTTAGTTATCTGACTAACTTTTAATATCTTACGTTAACATACCAGACACATCTTCAGTTCACTGTCTATGCTTCATGTCACTGAATACGATTTAAATGTGTTACGTTAGCGTGCTGTATTGCTATTCAGCCTGTTGTTCTGTATTTTAAAGATAAATTGCCTGTTCTTGGTCTCAGATTTTGTAAAATAAAATTCCCCTTATATGCACTTACACTCGGGAGCGACTTATAGTTTGGAAAATACGGTAATAATAAAGGTCTACTCAAACATGTGTAAATGAAACAAAATGCAACTTCAGGTATGTTTTTGAGGAGGTAACAAAACAACATGGCTTGAAAGCTCACAAAAGTAAATAGTGCATAAATAGGACCTTTAATGTCAAAATAAGCGTCTAATTGTAAACCCATTTTGCCAATCGCAAACATTGAAGTTACACTAGGGCTCTGCTGTCATGCTAGTTTTTGTTAGCAGTGACAAGCTGTAAAATGTGGTCATAAACTCATTGTGGTGAATTATTAGGACACGAAGAATGATTTACGAAGTGATAAATGAGAACTGCCGCAAGCCGTTTGAAATGAACCTGTTACCTATATGTTTCCAAGATATAAGGTGCATCCCATTGAGTACCAGTACAGTTACACGCAATTAACAGTTACAGTGTTTGTTAAATACTTTCCTACTTGTATACTGCTGTTTCAGTGTAGTTCAGTAAATATTCTCTTCCTGTGTCATATCAGATAACCACTGAGGAGTCGTCCTTCAGTCCCACTCGCCCCACTCCACAGAAGCCCCTCAAACCGGCCTTAAAGAGGTCTTCAGTAGTGGAGAGACCAACTGAGCTCCCGACAAGTAAGACCCTCACTGTCACTATATTACTCTACACTACACTATTATGTAGAGAAGATGATGATTATTTAGTGATGACTGCATATATTGAAGAGTGGTTTATTAAAAGTGCACTATGTAACTTTTTGATGGAGGGTTTGTGCCTCTGCTTGTCAACACTAATGTTCCACAGTATTCCGCAATATGGCATTCAGAATATTTGTCCTGCAAGGTTAGGTTTTATTAGATTCAAAACCACTAATGAGATAACAACTCAGGTGCAGTATGTAACTTTTCTGGTGCACCTGCGTGTCTCCATGGAGATTTTATTGGTTTGCCTGAGATGTTTCACAGTCTGGCTTTAAACTTATTTTTCATTTATTAAACTGCACATATGTTGTAGCTCAAACACACCTTGCATTCTTACTGTTAGCCAGCTCGCCTTTTCACGTATCTGACCTGTAACTTGCAGTCTGATATGACCTTGTAAATGATGGACTCACCAGGTTTTGCATTCAGTACAAAGCACTGAACCCTGAACTAGAAGTTCTAATAGTTTGGTCTTTGGGTACTTGTATATGTACAGTTTTGGAGATGCCAGAATCGTACTAGTTTACATTTTGTGTTTTGTGCCCACTTCACTTCACACCTCTTTATCCAGAGCCTGTGTAAAACCTGTTCTGTCTTGCACAATCAGAGCCTTCGATCAGTCCTCTTTGTTCAGACTCCAGTAGCGTTAGCAGGGTGTCTCTCTCCCTCCCTCTCCCCTCCATCTGTCTACCCCCCCTCTCTCCCAAGCTCTTTCTCTCGCTCCCTCTCTCCGCCCTCTCTCCCTCTCGTTGTCTTCTCTCCCCCTCCTTGTCTCTCCATCTTTCCCTCTTTCCTCCCTTCTCTCTCTTTCTCTCTGTCCCTCTTTCTCTCCCGCTCTCTCCACCCCTCTCCATCTCCCTCCTTCAGTCTCTTTCTCTCCCTCCCTCTCCCCTTCTGTCTCTGTCTCTCTCTCCCTCTCCCCTCTCTCTCCATCTCCCTTCCTATCTCTCTCCCTTAGTCTCCCCTCTCTCTCTCCATCTCTATCTCTCTCGCTCCCTCAGTCTCTCCCTTTCTCTTTTTCTCTCCCCCTCTCTCTCTTTTTTCTCCATTTCTCTCCTCCCTCTCCATCTCCCTCCATCAGTCTCTCTCACACTCTCTCTTGCTCCCTCTCTCTCTTCATTGTTTCTCTCTCCCCCTCCCTCTCCCCTTCTGTCTGTCCATTGTTCTCTCTCTCTCTCTCTCCCTCTCTCTCCCCGCTCTCTCCTCTCTCTCCCCCTTCTTTATCTCTCTCCCTCAGTCCCCTCTCTCCATCTCTCTCTCCCTCCTTCTATCCTTCTGTCTATTGTTTTCTCTCGTCCCTCTCCTCCCTCGCCATCTCTCTCTCCCTTAGTCTCTTTCTCTCCCCAGTCTCCCCATCTCTCTCCCCATCTCTGTCTCTCCATCTCTCTGTCCCTGTGGTGTCAGAGGAAGTGTTGAGTGGTCCACTTGTTGGCACAGAGAAAACACAATCTGTCCCATGTGTACTGCCAGCTTTCAGACTGACCACTATCAATGGGCATTCAGACTGGACCGGATTCATGTTGTTCCTGCAAAGGCAAAAATATCATGACTTAACCATTTTTCACAACTTCAACTTACTTGATCGTAAGCCCAAACAAATGTTATTGCTTTGTCAGGAATTTTTCACAGTATGGCATCAAACTTGCCTAACTTGCAACTTTAACACAGCCTGCTTCCATTGAGCCAAGTTTAATACCATACTTTGTGCCCACAACCTGTTTGCCATTGCTTTGCCAGGAAAGTTACAGTTTAAGAAAAGTTACATATGGCATCTTTAATTATGACTAACCATTTGTCATTTTTGATTCGGTGTAGCATGGTTTAGTAGTACTTACAACATTGGTAATAAAACTAGCCGTTGCAGTATACAGTAGTCATTTTGGTATGTATAAAAACCACTGTACTTGTGTAAAAGCCCAAAGTCTGTAAAAAGGTTTGTTTCTGGAAGGGCATCTGGCATAAAACCAAAATCACCCCAGTATATACAAAAAGCAAATGGTAACCTGACAATGAATGTATCGGTCTTAGTTTTTTCATTTATACCAAAATGACTATGCAGTGCTTCAGAGTCCTACTGGCATCTTCAATTAAGAAAATTCGATTGAAGAATGATGCAAGTACGTCACAGTGGGCGTACACCAGTGGAGGTGAAAACGGGGATTGATCAGCAACATGGCGCCTTGAAAATAATTGATTAAAGATTGCTCAAACATGCACGAATCACTCCAAATACAACTTCGAGAGGGTAAATGAGAAGGGGAAACAACTATAAAATGGTTAAAAGCTCTGAAAAGTCCATTTTACATAACAGGTCTGCTTTAACATTACTATTAAAACATTGTGAGTGTGCTGTTACCAGGCACCGGTATCGTCCTTTTACATAACTTGGTCACATGTACAGCATATTGTGATTGGTTTTATAAGATGTGATGGTCAAACTGCGATGGCTTTTGAATAGAGGAAATGAACCCAGACATTTGATGCAGATAGCGGGAGATTGTAGTTGCATAACACAGCACTATTAGCTCTATCTACTTCAAAGCAGCCCCCATCAGAAACATTTACTTTGGATGATGGTCAAAGAGGTCAGAGCTTTCAATTTATTATAAAGGATTACATGTACATATGCCGCTCTGATGTAACTTTTAGCTTTTGTTTGAAAACAGGCAGCATCTGTTTTAGCAAGTGATTGTGAGTAGATTTCAGAAAATAGTATAATGATGGAGCATATTGGGGACACTAAATAATTATAATTCTGAAATAGTTAAAGCTGAACTGTGTAACTTTTTGTTGAGGGTCTATCCCCTTCTTGTCTCTCCATGGATATGTTTTTTTTTTTTTTGTTTTTTTTGCCTGGAGTGTTCCACAGTATGGCATTAAATGACAGCAGAGGATGCCACCAGGCCAAATTACAGGTCAGGTCTGCGGAGAGGCGACCCCACTCAGAGAAAGAATGTGTGTTTTTTTGTATTTATGCATATTTTTTGGCATTAATAACACCTGTAAAGAATAAATAAGAAATGGATACATTTAATACCATACATCTCCTTGGAGACTAGTTCATGGCGGAACCAGCAGAACAAGAAAACTTGCACAGTGCACTTTTAAACATTTTAGTAATACTATATTGCCGGTTTCACGCAGTCCATGTGAATGCATTGGGAGACTTGGGGACTTAGTAAATATGTGTGGGATGAATTTTAGAATTTTAAAAGAACAAAACAGTGCAATCAAATAGAAAGCTGAATACTCATCTTTAATCTTTGTATTCTAACGTCACCTTTTGTCTTGCAGGTCCAAGTGATAATTCAGGAAATGCTTTGAAGCACTTGTTTTGTGCCAGTCCAGACGCTGAGGCTTTAGAGGTGAGACCTGGACTCCTGAAAACACACACACATGCATTATTAATGAAAAATACTTTAGCCACAAAATCCCTGTCATGAAAAAGTACAGCCCATCAACTACCTTTATTGGCTGTTTTAATTTCAATTGACTAATATAAATGGATTTCCCCATTAAAAACTGGATCAAAGGAACAGTACACAATGCACAGATATCAGCCATGTATTTTATATCTCATAAAGTGCCAGTTATATTGCTGCAAATAAATACCACAATTTGCTAAATCGGCCTTCAGATGTAATGGCTCGAACTAAATCTTTCCTATTCTTGTGTGGCTTGCTTTCACGAAAAGACAGTGTTTCTTTTAGTGCAAAGGTGCCAGACTATAACTCAAGGACTAAATGCAGCCCATTAACTACCTTTGTTGGGCGTTTTAGTTTCATTTGGCTAATATTAATGGTTTAAGCTTGCATATCAGCAAAATTGGTGACTTGGAGAGTAATAATGATGATTTGATCAGCATCACATCTTATCAACAAAAAATAGACAACATTGCTTTCATTAAAGGTCCTATATTACAGAAAATTGACTTTTATGAGCTTTAAGCTATGTTATAATGTTGTTACCTCATCAAAAATATCCCCACACTTGTGTTTTGTTTCATTCACACATTTGAGTAAGGCAAGGCAAGTTTATTTGTATAGCACAATTTGTACACAAAGTAACTCAAAGTGCTTTACAGAATAAGAAAGACATTAAAATCACACAAATCAAAACATAAATAATCACAAATAAGCATCATAAATTACCATTAAAACAGAAGAGTGCAGAATAAAAACCTTTATAAAAAAAAACCTTAATGATAGCCTTTCAGTCATATGCACAGCTAAACATTGTCAAAGTAGAGGCCTGTCTCACATCTTCAGGAAGACTGTTCCAGATTTTAGCTGCATAAAACTGAAATTTAATCCATGTTTAGTCCTGACTCTGGGCACCAGCAGGACGCTGGTCCCTGAAGTCCTCAGAGTATTAGATGGTTCATATGGGACCAACATTTTGGAGATGTACTTTGGTCCTAGGCCATGGAGAGACTTGTTCACAAGCAGAGCTGCTTTTAAGTCTATTCTCTGAGCCACAGGAGCCAGTGCAGAGATCTGAGCACAGAACGTATGTGCTCATACTTCCTGGTTCTAGTCAGAACCCGAGTAGCAGCGTTCTGGATGTACTGCAGCTGTCGTAATCCTGCATTATTAGTCTGTCTGCATCTCCAAAGCTCAAAATGCTCTGTTCCACTTTGTGATGTCATGAAGTGGTAGTTTTCAGGTTAACTGCAACATTTTACCTTTAGTTCAGTGGAGATTGGCAGTTCCAGGGCTGAAATTATATGAATGATACTGTATGGACCATAGAGCACTTCCTGTATTACCACATGACATCACAAGGTGGAACGGAGTGTTTTCTGTTTGAGGGAAGAACTCATGTTTAACACACAAACCCTGTATTTAGACTGTGTGAATGAAACAAAACACCATTCCAGATATATTTTTGACTAGGAAACAACATTATAACATAGATCAGGAAATGGCATAATATGGGGCCTATAAAAAACAAAAACAAATAAAAAAAACTTACTTTAACTTTCTTTTTGTTTTATCGAAGTATAAAAAATTCTGTAATTATTTTTGTTCTGACTACGTACGTATTACTTTGACAATAATAATATGCAAAGTCCTATATACAGTTTGTTATACTATGCACTTTAGCTACATTCTCCCCAAGCATGAATAGAATTTTGGAGTTGACCTCTATTTTAAATCCTTCCCTACTTTGTCTCAGCTCCCGGCAAAGCTTAAAAGAAAACTCTTTTCTGCTCCAGCACTTTTCTATAATAAATTATTCATTTTCCCCAAGCATTGCAGTGAAATTCGATGCAACTGCTGAAAATTATTCCAAGGTTCTTAACGCTGTTTGTCTTATGCCACTGTAAAGAAAAACAACAACCTTTTGGAAGCCCCTATGTCTCCCGAACACAGGAGACCATCCAAACGAGTCCGGATATCTGTTGTGGTAAGAGCCGCCATATTGGGGCTGTCGACTGCCCCAAATCCGCCCGGCAACAGGTTCATCCAAATCAGCCAATAGTCATCAATGTCATTTCATCCTGGTCTTAATTTCAGCATTGCCGATGGACTGTGATTGGGCAAACGTCTAAGCCAGTCCATGTCACCGTGCCATAAAGAACTGAACAATCTTGTCCGACCTATAGCGCCACCTACTGACTATACTGACCATACGGTGATTTACTAAGCATCAGTTTAACTCAACATAGAGTCACTATGAAGCAAAGAGAATATTTGACCACTGCATCCAAACACAAGCAAAATAAAACTACTTTATTCAAATTGTGCATAGATTTAATAAGCTCTGTGCACAGTACCACACTAGCTAGCTCGCCATGTCTCAAAAGAAACAGTCACTTTTATTAAAATTGGAAAACATAAAATAAACAGCCTATTAAAATTCAAATTAATTAAAATAAACACTACCCAATTATTTTTTAAATGTAAAATACTTCAGTTTATGGTGGTGTTTTAATATTTCTTATGCCTCAAAATTAGCATGAACGTCAGCATTGGGACGCAAACAGCCTTCTTTCTAAACACAGAGGCGTGGCTCGGCAAAAATCTCATAGAGAAATACCTGGACAGGAAGTAGTGATGCTAGCAGTGAGGTTGCCAGGCGCCTGTTTTGTCAACTGTGATTGACCATAAGCCTTCATAAACCAGTTCTTTAAAAATGTACACTGTCAATAATGAATTAATGAGAAGTAGTTGTACCATAATATAACTTATTTATGAATCTAACTACTTTGAATGGCACTCAAGAGTTTTAGCATTCATATTAAATGCATGTACATTGAGTAATGTCCGTTATTAACAATTTACTCAGACTAATGCACTTATATAAATCCACATTTGATTAATATTGAACATAAAATATCAACATACTGTACAGAATTGTATTTATTTATTGTTTTTTTTTTAAAAAATCTTATTCTGAATACAAAATTTTAAGTTCAAATTGTGTTTCCAGCTTGAGAAACATTGAGTCAGTGGTTCTGGGTAAGTGGTCTATGAGGACAAGGTTGTTCAGTGAAGCATGACATCATCACCGTGTCACCCGAGGCGTCCAATCAGTGAAGCCTCCCAGAGCCCGGGACCCTTTAGCCCCGCCCTGATTCTGGAGTGACTCGGAAAACCCCTCTGCATCCCCTGGAATTTATAGAACAATCTTTTTGGGTCGTCGTGCCGTGTGCCGAATATGAAGGCAATAGAAATTAAACTGAAAAAATTAAAACAAAAAAATTAATGATCAGAAAAAAATGTATATTTTTATTAAGATAATTAGGTACTATTTGCATGTGAACGGGATTGAAGCATTATTACGAAATTCACATCTGACTGATTTATAATTTATTTTTAAGCTTTCGGTTATATCTCTGCAAATAAATACAACAATTTGCAAAATGCGCCCTCAGATATAATAATTGAAATTTTCCCATTCTTGTGTGGTTGAATGATTCGCAACTTTTAGAGACTTGCTGCTAATAATAAGTTATGATACACATGTAAAAAAAAAAAAAAAAAAAAAATTTCCAAACCCAATTTCAGTTATTTTGAAAACCATCTTGATCAGTTTTACCTGGGCCTGTCACAATAAATACAGTATCGACTTATCATTCAGCATATGAAAGTTGGATCATGTGTACTTTTTCTTTGCACTTATTGGAATTTTTTGGGTTTTTTTGGCTATATGATAAGATTTAAGGCTGTACAAGGTTGAATGAATAACTTCTATGACTCATTACAGATGCAAACTAACTACTAAAGTGTTTCAATCTGCTGTTTATTTAGTGCAGCTAAGCTCATCTTTTTTCTGTAAACGATTTTGTAGATTTAGAATAGTTTTTGTGGTTTTTGTGTCAGTGGCATAAATGAGTTTCAGCATTATTGTTTATGTCTATATTTACTGCAGCAAAATATGTCACTTCAAAATACATAATAATGAACACCATTATGCCACTGACACAATAACCTCCTTTTATTTAACCTTCTACAGCTCAAATTTTATCATAGTACAGAAAAGTAACAACAACGTCTCCACCAGTACAAAGAAAAAGTCCCCCATGATAAATACTGACCCCCATAAATGATTGTGCCATTTGTCATATTTTGCATGATAAGTCTATATAGAAATTATGGTGACAGGTGTTTATCAACATTCAAATAGATGCAACTTTCTCTTTTAGGGCTTACTTTTCCATTGCATTTGAGGAATAACTTTGCAATGATAATAAAAGTTAAAAAAGAAAATCTGTCAACTGAACAAAACGTTGTTGGAGTGAAGACGTTTCACTGCTCGTCCAAGCCACTTCTTCAGTTCTGGTCAGATTTCTTTTGGACACTGCCTTACATCTATCTGAAGGGAGGAACTAACAACACGGAAACTGCAAACACCCTATTGTGTACGGTTTCTGTTTGTATGCTAGGTCCGTTGAGCTACACTAAGGGTGCACTTTGAGTCATACTTTGCAATGAAAAATTATGATTCATGGTGAGTTCTCTGAGATATTGGAGATTATAATCTTAAAGGCAGATGTCCAATTACCAGGACAAGCCTTCTCCACCGATGCATGTCAATCAATAGACGAGGAATGTGATTGTAAATGAAGACAAAGTGTTACACAGAATAACTTTGGACATATGATGAAGCACAGTTTATACAGAAAATCAAACCTCATTATAAGTAATCTGATTTTGCAGCCAAACACGCCCCTTCGTTTGTTGTCGCCGATGATTCACGATTAATCTTAATTATTTCAATCATTTCTCTCACCACATTTTCTTATTGCTTTTGCCGTAGGAACCCCCACCCAGTTTAAAGGCTCTGGTGAGAATCTATCACTCTGCTAAACTTTGCACTGCATTTGAAATATGTTGCCACACTAACCAGAATGTGTATGCTAATTGCAGTTTTAACTAGATTTGACTTGTATTTGAGTTATTTTCGAGGCATGACTAGCCACACACAAGCTCAGCATTTTAATATTTTTTTTTCAGTTTATTTGCACTGAAGCGTTCACCAAACACATTGGTTAAACCCCGTTATTCAAAACATATACGATGATGCATTAAACTATGAGGTTGTTCAAGACTTCCATTATTCAGCTTGAAATGACCGGTTTAATGCCGCAGTAGTTCATAGTTTGTATTTTCTTGCTGACATGAGGTACTTTGTTTTGTTGTTTGGTTTTCCTCACCTGTTTTTGTTCCAAATTGAGAACTGTTTCAGCTGATACAAATTGCTTTTGTATTCTGATATGGCAAGGGGGGGAATTGAACTAAACATAAAATTGATTTGGGGAAATTTTCCATGGGTTAAAGCGGGACCACGACTTCAACTGGATTCAATTCTGACTTGAACTGAACTGGACTTGGCAAGACTAGTAATTGACTTTAACTTCATGAGATATAGTGCTCATGCCCAAACTGATTACGATTTCATATCTTAAGTTCAAGCCTGTTTGAAGAAACTATGACTTGAATAACAGTTTGGCTATGAAATGTAATGTAACCTCAAAACATACATGTTCTGGTATTTTCAAAGAGTGACGCAGTTAGTTACTAAAGTTACTAAAACAAATTACATCTGAAGGCAAGGTGTCGGAGCACAACTGTTCATATTTTTGTTAACAAATTAATATTTTTTAACAAAAAAAGGCTCACAGTGGGAAGAATAACCAAAATTTTTACTTAACCCTATAGCATCGGATGCTATCGGCGCCGATAGATTTGCGGACTTTCCATTACCGTAACTCCGCAACCAATTGTGCTTCATGTAAATTCAAACGGCATCTCAAAGCAGAGGCAGGGGGCTCTTTAAATATGTTACTGTCATTACGGTAATGTGCTTAGGTTGTCCCTCGAAGATGACCAATCAGAGCGCAGGTGCCACCGGGATTCTCCCAGTCAGTTATATGATACATCAAAGGAAAAATAAGGATGGATATGTAAAATAGAGGTAATTGTGTGAAAAAGTACATGCAGATACTTCCCTTAACATGATTTTTATGGCAAAAAAAGAAAAGTCTAGGTGAGCTATAATGGTCTATAATGTGCTCAGTCCTTAAAGGGTTAAGAGTACCATTATTTCCAACAAAATATTGTTAATATGACTAAAAGCATGTCAGAAAACTACTCAATAACAGTACCCACGATACCTGCGATTCCAGCTCTTACAGATGAATACCATTGTTGTGTCCTTGAGCGAGACACTTAACCCACCTCGCCCTCAGTGTCTGCGTACACTGGTGTATGAATGTGTATGTGAAAGGGCGAGTGGTTCCCTGATGTAAAGCGCTTTAAGCTCCATGACAGCTGGTTTAACATTGTCTACAATTACAGGATGCTCATTTCATATAACGCAAACATTGGCCACAAAACCATTAACATTGTAATGCAAATAACATAACAACAGTAATCTATTGTACCCTGACAGTTACACGAGAATAGCCTGTCTGATGTGAACAACAACCCATTAACTGAACACAGTGTTTCTCTATGATGCTCTGTTCCCTCTCCATGACTCTATTAGCTGTATTAATGATTTATACAGGCTCTACTTAAGGGCTCCATTAGTTTCACATGTCAGCGGAGATTATTGAAGTTTGTCCACAGTTCTCATCGCTCAGAGCCCAGTGCGGAGCGGGACATTTCTCTTCCCTCAGAGGCCAGTGTGGAAAACAGGAGCTGATAAATGACGGTGTACATAGAGGGCAGGGTTATGGGTTGATGGATTTTTCTGGGTAATAATGGTAGGATTTCAAAGTGGTTCAAGAAATACTGCAGCACTAAAGTAAAAGTATTGGGTACTTTTCATTTATATCTGTGGAATCCCTTAGTTGTCCAGGTATGATCCATAGGAAAATATAAATTCAATTCTGTCAGCTGGTTTAGTGACACTGCCTCATATCTAGCTGAAGGGAGGAGCTAACTACACTGAAGCCGACACACCTATTTGTATACAGTTTGTGTTTGTTAGCTAGGTCTATAGAAAAGCTGCACCCATTCACACACACATTCATATACCAGTGTATGCAGACACTGGGATCAAGATGGGTTAAGTGTCTTGCCCAAGGACAGAACAACATCTGTGGGAGCTGGAATGGCACCGCCAGACTGTGGGTCAATGGATCTGACCGCTCTACCAGTGTAAAGTATTGAAAATAGAAGAACTTGCATGCGTGAGCCATTGTGTCAAAGTAATTTCCCTTGTAGTAAAGTTTGTCTGGGAACATTATACAAGGAGAGGTACTGAAGAGTAGAGCTATTTAAAGGCACTATACGTAACTTTTCTGGTGGACATGGAGATGCTATTGCTTGGCTAAATCATGGAGACAAGCAGGTGATAGTTTGTAATATTGATATTTACAACAAAAAATGGTAGTTTCGAATCATGTGGTTTTGTGTTGTTCATACATATCAAGAACTTTCTAAATCTGTTCATTACAAATTTAGCTTTGTCTTACTCATTTAGGTATTGATACTGAAAAAACTAAATATCTAGTTTGAGTACTCCTTTGTTGGATTCAATAACCAGACCAATACTTTTATGATGTTCAATGGAATCACAATACTAAGTCCATAAAAAGTCCTAACGTCTTCCTTATCTCCTCACTTCAGTGTATTTTCCTGTGTCTGCTCCATGTGAACTCTGCCTCGTCAGTGAGAGGGAGAAGCCAGAGGGACTGAGTTTTATGGCCCTAATCACAAACAGTCCCACTGGGTCTGGTCTAAAGCTCATTATACACTTCTGTAAGCAACTAGATTCTCCGCTATGACTCTGTTAAGTGAGGTAGACAAATGCTGTGCAATTAAAAAGAAAAGCAGTTATGCCTGTGGCTTCATTTACACAGGAACATAGGAACTCAAAGCACAGTGAAGGGTTGTAAAATAACTGTTACCCTGATACTAATCAAACTAGTATCAAAACTAGCTACTCGT
Organism: Periophthalmus modestus; assembly: GCA_019594935.1. NCBI lineage: Eukaryota > Metazoa > Chordata > Actinopteri > Gobiiformes > Gobiidae > Periophthalmus > Periophthalmus modestus. Next base: position 5,014,776 of record JAIEZT010000016.1, on the reverse strand, counting down.
TCTTGGCAGATTTATTGAAAAAACATACACAAATTGGATAAAATTGATGGTTTCCTCAATAGTTTTAGGATTTTGATCTTTATAAGAACTAGTGTAAGACTACATGCTGATATTGAATAAATTGCTGTAATTTTGTGGCAAAGCAATTCAAGTTTATGTGCATAGCACAATTTGTACACAAAGTTATTCAAAGTGCTTTACAGAATAACAGACAAATAACAATACAAACTGATCAAAACATAATACATACATTATCGTCCACGTCAGGAAGACTGTTCTAGGTTTTTAGCTGCATAAAACTGAAATGCTGATTCCCCATGTTTAGTCCTGACTCTGGGCACCAGTAGGAGGCCGGTCCCTGAAGTCCTTAGAGTGTGAGATGGTTCATATGGCACTAACATGTTGGAGATGTACTTTGGTGCTAGGCCATGGAGAGACTTGTACATAAGCAGAGCTTCTTTAAAGTCTATTCTCTGAGGCACAGGAGCCAGTGCAGAGATCTGAGCACAGGACCTGAACAGCAGTGTTCTGGATGTACTGCAGCTGTCTTAACACTCGTTTGGAGAGGCCAGTGAGCAGGCCGTTACAGTAGTCTAACCTGCTGGAGACAAATGCATGCATAAGTCTCTCCAAGTCTGGTTTTGACAGTATAACATTGATTTTTGAAATGATTTTTAGATGGTAAAAAGCTGCAGATGTTGATTGATTTAATGTGGCTGTTCAAATCGGAGTCCATTATTACCCCTAGATTTCTAATCTGATTTGAAGGTTTTAGAGAAAGAGACTGGAGGTGACTGCTAACACTTTCTCTTTGTTCTGTGAGCCAAAGATGATGACTTCAGTCTCGTCTGAGTTTAGCTGGAGAAAGTTGTTTTGTATCCACACACTGCTCTGTTGGATGCAGTGGCAGAGTGAATCCACTGGTTCATATTCGCCTGCTGCCAGTGAGACATAGATCATAGAGTGTCGCCTGCATAATTTCGGTAGGACACATTATTGCTGTGTTTTAACTGGCCTAAGTTTTTTTTTTTTTATGTTCAGAAAAATTGGATTTGATTGTGTTATCGTGGACCAAGCCTTTTCCTTAGTATCGAAATAGAGTTTGAAAGAGTATTTTGTATTATAGCATAAAGTATTTGAAGTAATTGAAAGTTGTTGATTTTGTTTTTTTTTACATCACCTACACAACAACTCCCTTCTGCTCTAAAAGTAGCAGTTGTTGTGAATAAGTGAACTATTTTGGATAACTAATATTTATCCCTAATTGCAGTCCAATTCACATATGTCATACTGTCTAATTGTAAAGTGTGCCCATGTGGTGCTGGGTCTGTCCGGACGCGGGGGCAGATGGTGCATTATTAGCAGGTCTTTTTTGGGACGTGTTAAGTGGGCTAAGCTCCATATTGGTCATTATTATTATCATTATTGCCTTGCACTGAGCTAATTAGAGCTGGACCCCCGCAGCCCCTCTGTATGACCAACCTGTGGGCTTGTTCTGCTTGTCATGAGTTGCTCCAACACGTGGCAGAACAAAGCAGTCACGCTACAGGGAAACTAGGTCAGAAATTTCATGTTTTCGGGCTTGTAATGAACTCAGTCAATTTGGGATTTGGTTGTGAAGGTTATAATGCAAGTTTACTGTACCAGCATACACATTAATGGTCCTATATTATGCAAACACTTGTGAACTTTTAGCCATGTTAGAATGTTGTTACCTCCTCAAAAATATAGCTGGAGCTTTGTTTCATTCACACATGTTTCAATAACCGTTTATTGTAGGTCTGTCTATATCTCCAAAGCTCAGAATGCTCTACATTTCTTAAAAAGTACCTCTAAAAACAGGCGTTATTCCTATGAGCAGGGTTGCCTCTACACAGATCTTACTTGTAACTTGGCCAGATGGCATTTCCTGCTTGTCTCTGTTGAATGTTTCACAATACAGCTTTAAACATGGTTATATTGCATTTATTACATAACAATAACAAGTGCTTTTATTGCTCAGAAATACCTTGTAAAAACATATATTCTTACTATGAGCGATGACGCCTCTCCGCAGACCTGATCTGTAAGTTGACCTGGTGATGTCTCCTAGTTGCCTTTATGGAGATGGAAAGCTTAAATGCCATACAAACAACAGCATTCTAGGCAAACAAATAACCTCTTCATGAAGTCGAGGGCAAAAGTTCCATAGTGGATCTTTAAGTAGTAGTTATTAGAATCCCATTTAGCCCTATCTTATCCACCATCACCATGACCTTGTTTTTGTCCCTTTTTTTCTCTTTAAGTCCAAATCAAATCTCTTGTGCACCACATTTCAGCCGTCTATATCTCACTGCAGGACAAACAAACCCATAAACATTTTTCCTTAGATTTCCCCCTCTTCCCTACGGCCAAACTGAAATCAAGTTATTACTTCTCTCCTCCTCCCACGCTACCCTGTCTTTTTCTTCCTTTCAGACACACTGAACCGTGACCATTTTTCTTCTTGTGTTTTGGACGGGGTTTAATCTCAGTGGCTCAGCTCTACAGCATTGTTTTTTATATATATCTATGTATTATTTGACAACTTTTTTAATCCTCAATCATTCCTTTCTGTATCTTGCCCATCTTTCAAAAGCCTCTCCATTGTTTAGCATCAGTTTCATGTGTGAAATATTGATGCAGCCCAAATGGCATCAGACTTGTAGAAGTGATGTCGCCTCTGAGTCTCCCTGTCTCAGTATTTTTCTCATTATTTTCTTCCACCATCTTGTATTTCTGTTGCGATCTGTTATTTATGATGGCTGCTGGGCTGAAGTTTTTGGCACCGCTCCTCTGTCTTCTGTTTTTTTTATATAATTCATTTTCAATTTTTTGTGTCGCAGTGTAGACAATAGGAATCCTGCACGGAGTTTGAATGTAAAATAGTCTTGTGCATGTTGATTTTTCTAAGTTGAAAAATTTGCCCTCTAACACAATGTCTTCAGATTCAATAGTGAATCCATATTGCTGTTGTGTCCTTCACCCGGTTTGCATATTCATAGGTTCCTATTATGCAACATTTCCCATTCAAATGCTTTTGCTTTACGGTGTGATATTTTGTTTAATATTAGTAATCACTATGGGAACAACCCTAATTTTTCATGTTATGGATACAGAGGTGGGATAATTAAAATTGTCTGTAATACGGAAATAAAATTAATTGTTGTAAAAATGCAAGAAGAGGTGAGTAACAATAAAATGACACCACATAATCTTTCAAAACAAGAGTATAAAGTAACATTTCTGTGGTTCATTTGTGGTAAATGGTCACTTTTTTTTCTATCTTCACACACCATTGTACGCAGACACTGGGGACAAGGGGGTTTAAGTGTCTTGCCCAATGACGGCATTCATCTGTGGGAGCTGGAATCGTACCGCCAATCTGTGGGTCAGTGGATCTGAACACTTTCCCAATGATTTTTATGTCGGAAGAGGGATTCAAACCCCTAACTTTCGGATCAGTGGACAAACTCTTTACCAACTGAGCTACTATCAGTCATAAGATACAGGCAAATTGTACTATATTGGTGAAGGACTGCAAAAATATTATATGGTTAAGGGGCTAATCCAAAAACAGTGAGAGATATTTTTTTTGTCCATATTCCTTTATAGTACGATTTAAGAAATGCAGTATTTTTAAATTTACTTAACAATGGGAAAAAGGTTCAGCCAATTCAATTTGACCTTTTTGAAGTGTCTGAGTTCAGCATTTCCGTATCAGTTTTAGAATACACTTCTCCAGTAAAAGTACATTTTTAAGAGGATGTATATAGTGGGTTAAAATAAGTAAAGAATTTAGTCAGAGGTTAAGTGCTGTGTGTTGAGGCAGAGTGAAAGCACAGCGCAGGCCCCATTAACAGTGTCCTTGTGGATCTGATAGAGAATAATCAGAGGAGGAGATGAAACGCTCATTTCCCCAATCATTTGTGGAGACACAGTGAACTTATCTGGTGCAGATGGCTCTAATTCATTTTGACCGGAGCTGATTTTGGCTTGATATGCGATCTGTGCCGAGTGACAAATCTGCTCCACATCCCACTGCTTAATAGAAGACAAAACTGACATGAAATATCGCTGTGTCGCATTCCTCTTCCCATTGACTAAGTATGTTTAAATATGGGAAGCTTTGAAAATGATGAAGGCAAGGCAAGTTTTTGTATAGCACAATTTGTACGTACAGTAAGTCAAAGTGGTAAAGCAAGGCAAGTTTATTTGTATAGCACAATTCATACACAAATGTAGGTACACAAATGTTTCAACTGCCGTCCCATGGGAGGATTTATGACCGGAGTTTGTGGTTCTGTATTTGTTTACTTCCTAGCCTCTCCCTCACGGCTGTTAACCTTTCCGAACTGTATATAGTCTAGTTTCATTACCTTCAGACTGAAATAACTTCAGGAGGGCAGTCAAAATTTATCAAACCATGTATGAAACCCTTTTTTCATCAACTTTTGGCCAATAGACTGTATAAAGAAGTGGACTAAGGGAGTGTGGATTATCAGGGAGCAGGCGCTTAGCAACACTGTCCATAAAACCTGTTGCTAAGGCTAGTGACTAGTGGGAACAGTGTCTGGGACAGAAGATGCATGATTTGTTTGTTATTAATGTTCATATCTTGATTTATGGACACAATAGCAGAATAAGATTAGATTATGTAGAGCGGGCTAATCCAAATATTTTAAGACCAAAATGATGAGGCTGACTGCAGCAGAGAGCACAGGGGAGACAATGTAAAGTGAATTGGAGCCAGAGTCGATGGAGCTGGAAGCATACCCATGATCACTTCCTATTTGTAACACGGCGGCTAGCATGTTAACTATGTCCATTAATATTTACAGTCTATGTTTTGGACTGAATGACGGATTTCTTTTTACTTGTTGATTCAGCAGGAGTCGGCCATGTTTGTCAGTTATGTCTATTTTTCTCGTATTTTTCCCCCCTTAAGCCGCCATGTTTGTTTTGATACGGACTGAGCATGCATTTTTCTGATTGGCTAATCCACCTGTCAATCATGCTCATGTGAACTTGCACATCTTAGTAAAGGGAAAGAGTACAGTGTAGGTGAGATGAGATTGATTATTTAGATCTCTGTTAGCTAGGCCTGTCACAATAAGCGATGTATCGATTTATAGTTCAGTAAGTAATAGCTGGAACAATACATTTTTGGGCTCAGTATTTATCGTTTGCACTTTTTCTTTGCAACAATGGCAAGTTTTGTTATTTTAGTTGTAAAATTAAAAATAAGGTTTGAGCAGTAGAAGGCTGAATAAGTTGCAGCCCATGCCTTTTAATGATAATAATAAATAATAATACTATATATTTTAAAATTGGTTTACTGGAGTTAACCTGCTTTATTGTTACTGCGTTAGAGACATTACGTAGTTTCAATATTATCGTTTATCGTTATACTTCTCAGTAGCAATATATTGTTTCAAAATGCGTCGTGACAGGCCTACTATTATTAACCAGACAGCAATAGCAATTCTATTTGAAACCCCATATCGCAGTGTGACCCTCCTCACTCGGGTTAGCCCCTGAAGGACTCCTTACTTCTCTGCAGTAATGTACGATGAAAGCAATAAACAGCAGCAGCAAACCCAAGCAGCTGGGCCCTTTGTCATCTTGTGAGTGTGGGTCTTCATTATGAGATTATTGCATCGTACTTCTCTCTTGTTTATTGCATGTTACAGCAGACTGCGGGGGAAAAATTACAACTCGCCCCATCAACGCGAACAAGCGCAAAGGACATAAACTTAATTGTGTGTTTTACTGCATCAACAGAAGACCGTTAACCAGAGAGGAGCTGAGAATTGTCATTGGAATACTGCTGCTGCTGCTGCTGCTCTACTGTGATCGTGTCTATTGGATGCAGGCTTGGATAGTTGCCATTGAATTGTGATGCTGTGGTTGGACACAAGTGAAGATGGATGGCTATAGGAGACACACAGAGGTGGTTCACAAGAGCCTTTCTAATCTATGTCCGGGAAACAGCAGAGCAAGCAATACAACTCTATTGGTGAGGCATCAGCACTCTCAAGCCTCAATATTAAGTTAGTGCGGACTTGGATTCACTCTAGCTTCTATTTGAACAACCCTATTGCAACCTTTTTAGTCTAGAGATGAACTGCAAGAAATTTGAAATGGAAATTTAAGTTGACATATAAATCTGACTAGCATCTCTTTGAGGTTGTATTACTGGGGTGACAGTAGCTTAGTTAATAGTGTTTGCCCAATGACCCAAACGTTGGTGGTTCGAATCCCGCTCTCGACACACACTTGATTGGTGAGTGCTTTGAAGGTAGAAGAGCGCTATATAAAAATGTGACGATTTACCATTTTAAATCTATGTGTTGTTCTGAAATGGATGTGATTACTTTAGATTTAGTTAGAGGTGTACTGTGTAACTTTTCTGATGGAGGATAAGCCACCTGCTTGTTGCCATGGAGATGTTATTGCTTTGTGAGAAATCTTCCTCAGTATGGCATTTAAGTAATCTGTACCATGCTCGTCTCCATGGAAATAGGTCTGATGAGTATGTATGTTATAGGTATAGTATGTTTTTTTTCATGAATTTTCCCTTATAGTATGTTTTTCCATGTTTTTTTTTTCCCTTATAGTATGTTTTTTCATGTTTTTTTTTCCCTTATAGTATGTTTTTTTCAAGGCATTTTAGACCAATAAACCATATTGTAGAACATTTTTTTCTGCTGGAAGGTCCTCTACCTGCTTGTCACCATTAAGATGTTCCATGGTATGGGATTAGACTTATCTTCACGGAGACAAGCAAGTCACTTAGCCAGGTAAACTTACTGGTCAGATCTGTGGAAAGGTGACCACATCCACAGTAAGAATGATTGTCTGTGTAATCCTTCAGTTGCCCAGGTATGATCCATAGTAAAAGAAAAAATCAACCAAAGCAAAGATAAGTTTACTGTCATACTGTGAAACATTATGAGCAAATCAATAACCTCTCCATAGTGATAAAGCCTTCACGAGAAAAGTTACATAGCGTGCCTTTAAATACTGGAATATATAAACACATGTAGAATATTCTAATAGAACAGGTTTGAAAAGGGGACATAAAAAAAAATCTAGGTCTGTTCAGTGCGTGAGATGAAACCTGTCCTGGTTACCACTAACGGGATTAACAGTTGTCCTAGAAAACACAGCCTCGAGGTGTGTCTGAATTCTATTGTAGTTTATGGGCTGTATTTTGGGTTCGTTCTGCTGGAGCGACTGACAAGTACAAGCCCATCCACGGAGCATGTTATCTGGGCTGTCTAACCGATGATTGTGCCTGTCAAACAATACAAGGGCAGCGTGAATGCCGTGTGGATGAAACGTGGTTGGAGGGTTGCTATGTAAACGCATCAAAAAGAGATCAAATCGGGATGACGAGGAGCGCCCGGGGAACTGGGAGCATGTAGATAGAGACATGGGGGAGGCCACTGCATGTAAAGTGAGTCCTTACAGTTGAGGACAAAACTGCAGTATTGAGTTGACTACAGGGCAACAATCTGTTATATCTGCTAAGACATGTATTTTATTGATCACTATTGTCACAGCTGAAGTAAACAACGCCGATGATCTCTTTATTGTGGCACTTGTTGGAAGATGGGGACCTTTTGACCTCATAGTGTTACTGAATTGAATAATTGGTGTGAGGAAGTTTGGTAAATTGCGGTGTAACCATTATTCTGATTTATGGTGTGGCTTAGGTCATTTTCACACATGATGCTGCGCTGCTGTCGCTTTGGACTGACCCCTAGTTTAGTTCTGTTTACTTTACTTTTAGGTCGGTTTTGTTCACATACATCACGCATCATACAACCCAAACACGCACCATGAGGCACGTGATAGTCCATCAGTTGATCGCCGAACTTATTCCCATGACAACGCACTTCAAGTCAGAGCACGGTCGGCTGTGTTCACACTGCACTTGCTCATCAGATTTAGACATGATTTGAAAATGGAGGAAAGCCAAATGTTCTTTTATTTGGTGCAGACATCTTAAAAATCCCAGTTATTTAGAAAAGTTCCCAGAAGGGTAAAAAGACATACGTATGTGTGTTGAGTTTAGTCTGTGCACGTCTGGCCTGTGCTTGCATAATGCTACAGTAGGACACCTTTTTTCTCCTCTGAGCTGCAGTCGCCGAGGTTACCAACAGGTCGGCCACAAGCGCAATGAGGATAAATGAGCTCCCATCAGCCCCTAGGGCACTCCGTCTCTCTCTTTCTCTCTCTCCTTCTTTTTTTTCTCTCTCTCTCTCACTCTTTTTCTCTCTGTTTCTCTTTCACACTCTTTTCTTCCCTCTCCTTCTTTCTTTTTCTTTCTCTTTCTCTCTCTGCTGATCTTTCACACTCTTTCTCTCTCCACTCTCTTTCTCTCCATCTTTCTCAGGTACTGCTTAAGTCCTCAGAGGGTAAATACCTGGACTGGTCACATGACTAAACACATTGAAAGAGTATTTCACAGCCGAGGACTCCGCGTTGTACACAGCCCAGGAGAGTTAGTCAACATTGGAATTCAAGACTATTTACTCTGGCTGTCACGACTGGGCTGTACAGTGGAAAGATTCTTTACTAGTGCATGTGTATTGTGTAGTCTGCCCTGGCTTACATGTACATAGCTATTCGGCTTACGTCAATTGAAAGACTATTTGATTCCTTTTATTGTTACTGCCACTCAAGGGTGACACTAGCCATGTTGGTGGAGTGCTCGACCTCTGATTCGAAGGTCGGCAGTTCGATCCCCCAGGTGTATGCTGCCATTGTTTAACCAGCCTCGGCCCTAGTGATGCGTTTCCTTTAAATTTGGCATATTAGTGTTACTTTCAAAAGTTTTGACTAGATGTATTAAAATGTTTCTGACTTGTTTCAATACATTACCAGCCTAATTATCTGATTATTTTGCTAGTGCATCCTAAATTATGTTAGTTAGCTGTCTGTCTGTGTACATGACTCTCTGAATGACAGTGTAAATGGATGAGTTGTTCCTCAGTGTTAAGTGCTTGGAGTGCTTTGAAGGTGGAAAAGCACTCTATAAAAATATGATCACTCACCCATTCACACACATATTCGTAGAACAGTGTACAGAGACACCCCAGGCAAGGTGGGCTAGGTGTCTTACCCAAGGACACAGCAACAGCATTCATCTGTGGGACTGTACACTGCCAACCTGTGGGTGGATCAGTGGATCTGACTGCTCTATGTTTATGCCAAGAGCGGGACTTCAACTGCCAACCTTAAGAACAGTGGACAAACACTCTACAAACTGAGCTACTGTCACCCTCTTGGTCAGGTACATAGCTAGGGAATTGGGATTGAAACATCAGCTACCATGTATGTATTAAAACATTTGAAATAAGGGAAAAAGCCTCGAGGACTTGGGCAAATCTGTAGCACATTATATAGAAGTTACTGTATAAATCATATTGCTTGCTTCGACCAGCTTTAGTTACATTGCATCTATTGATCAATTTCATTTTTATTATTACTTCTTTGAACCTATCCACCTTTTCAGTTTGACACTGGAAACTTAGTGGGTTGAGCCTCATGTCGGTCATGATAATACAACAGTATCTTGTCCAAACAACTCCACACTACTTCCTCCCGGGGGTTGATAGTTAAATCCTACCTCTCTTAAACGGTCTCGGCTTGTCACTCTGGAAAGTGTTGTAACTCCATCATCCTAACGATCATCCTCTGTGTCATCTCATGCATCACGCCCCCGCTCTCATTAAATGTACTGTAGTTTCTGCTTCACTCACTCACTTCTGCCCATCTGTCTCTGAGCACTCGCCTCTAAACCAGGGTAGCTGTTTCATTTAGCTTTCTCTGCACTAATGTGAAGACGCCAGTTAAAATAGTAGTTACTTCCATTCATGACATATTGACTAGTTTAGATGGGATAAACATGTCTTTATTTTTACCTAAATGATATTATAACCAAAGACTGTATATATGAATGGAAATGGCTAACCAACTAGCCACCGCGGTCCAAACAGGAAGTGAGCATGGACACGTGTACCGATCCAATTCACTTTCTATTGAAAAAGCCTCGCCCCTCTCTCCCTAACTGCTGCTGTCAGACTCTTCATTTTGGTCTTAAAATGTTCCTGGTGTTTTTATTTCATGATATTTGTCCATAAACCAGGATATGAACATTAATATCAGACAAATCTGGCACCTTCTGTCTGCCTGAGGTCTTTCCACCAGCATTAGCAGCGGGTTTGATTGACAGCGTTGCTAAGCTCCCACTATCTGCTAAACCAGCGGTGCAGGTGGGAAGGGGTATTACCTTCAACAGCCTCGCTCAGGCTTGTTTTTTTGGAATTTGGCCCCTACAAATTGGCCCCTACAACTGCTAGTGTTGATGAGCGTCATTTGACTGGTGCCGAACGGTATGGGTGATGTTACCTTCACTTCGTGCATTTCTTTATACAGTCTATGGTTGTAACTAATCCAAAATTTCAATATAAGTTCCATATACAGTACTATATCCCATTAGAAATGAAATCCAATGGTGGAGTGTCAGCCTCCTGTTTGTTTAGAGAACTTATAGCTCTGCCTGAAATATTCCTTAGTATAGCAGTAAACATATCTTGCGTTGATTCCCATTGCAGGTGTTTTTACTGCTCAAAAATACATAAGATGCATTCTTAATTGTGAGTGGGGTAATTTCTCCACAGATCTGACCTGTAGCTTTGTGTGGTGGCTTCATAGCACAAAGGTCAGTTATGTCTCCTTGTAAATAGATCAGTTTAATGCCACACTAAGGACCATTCAAGGCAAAGCAATATCTCCATGGAGATGTACAGGTGGCAGACCCTCCACCAGAAAACTTGCATAATAAAACTTAAAATCGTTTCAACATTTTGTTCTAGACAGAAAAAGATGAGAGATTTGGCCTCACTGTTTCGATACATTCTGAGATGGCAGTAGCTCCAGTGCAGTTGTTTTGATGCTTGTCCATATTTTGTTCTCACAGTTTGTTCTTTGCTTTTTTTTTCTCTCTCTCTACAGGATGATGGCGATGTGGAGGACTATATGACCATGAGAGAGGTGAGAGTTCCACTTTAAAGACAGCTGTACAAACACCCACAGACTCCACTGGATTTAGAGACGGGGGGCAACGGAACAGCACTTCACCAAATACAGAAATCCAATAGAAAAGTGCCATTTATTTTAGGAGCTTGGGAATGTACAACAAAATGAAATACAGTTTTTCCACCCCTCAAGACTCCACAAGGTTACACAGTTCACGGATGCATTTGTAGCTTTAGAGAACCACTTTGAAAACAACTCTTTAAAATGGTATATGGGTTATACTATAATAAAATAATTTAAAGCTACATAATGGAACGTTTCCGGGGCAATGTCTGCCATATGCTTGAATAAATGCTAAACAGATGAGTTTAACACCAGGCAATGCGATTACATCTACATGGAGACGAGCAGGTGATGGACAGAAAGTTACATAGCGCACCATTTTGGATTTAACTCTAAGACATAACAATTATAAGTAAAGCTGAAGACACACTGCACGATTTTTTTTTCTCCATCTTTGTTATCTGATTTTCAGTCGTGTTTTCGTCACTCACTCTTGGACACACACTGGTAGAGCAGACAGTTACGGACACTGTCAGGGCTAAAATTTTATTATTACTAAAATGCACAAAAGCACTTTTTTTTTTTTTTTAATTGAGTTGCTATTTTGCTGCTATTTTGAACTTGATAGTGCTCCACCAATGAGAAGTCAGACCAATACACACTCTGTTCCACATGTGTTCACTCATAACAGGCTTACTGCAAATAAATCATTAATTATGAGGTAAAACGAGTTTATTTGTGATCTAGGCTTATTTCTATTTGACTGCAGAAATCATTCAATAGCAACCTACAGCAAGGATGACATTAGCCTATCCAATGAAGCAATACACTGTATGATTATAACGTTATTTTTGTGGAATATTAATTGCACTTTGTATGATAAAAGTTCTGTTCAGTTGTGTGTCACAGTGGTGTAGTACGTATGTATGCTCTTATGCAGTTAAGTGTGGACCCACAGTCTCTCTGTATCACACACTCTAGTTGTGTAGTGTTGACTCTCCACAACATTCTACATCTGTCACCACTGAGAGAGTCATGTAGTGTGTCCCCAGCTTCCATTTTATGTTTACTGAAGTAAAATTATATACAACACTTTATGTACTTGAATAAATATTGTACTGTATTGCAAAACTTTGACTGGCACTTGTTAAGCTTTTCAAGACTTTTTTCCATGTGATGACATCATCACTCTGTGACTGACGGGTCTCAATATTTCCAGAGTGACAGATTAGCCAGCGGCCTCATATTTTTGGATTTCGTATCATTTATAATTCATCCATCAACAGCACTTCTCATTTCCGCTCTGCCAGCCCTCTCTCCCCCTCTCCTGCACTCATCCTCACCCCAGACTTCTCCCTTTCTTACTTACTGGGAAGCACATATCAAAGTATTAAAAATAAATAAATAAATTACATTACTTATAATCATAGTATTTTGCAACAATGGAAATATATTGAGAAAATGGCAACATTATGTATTATGCAAAATTCAAAATATTACTTAAGTAGAAATATAAAGTAGAGGTCTAAAAAATGAAGTAAGAGTAAAAAAGTATTTAGGAAAACTACTATTAAAGAGTAGATCAGATTTATAATTTCAAGGGAATGTAATTTGAAGGACAAAACATTAGCTACAAATATAATTGTATCTAAATATTATAAACATAAAGCTTTTGTCACTTGTAGACAAAACCTTTATTCAAGTAAGAGTATTGCTACTTCAATAGAAATATTACTCAAGTGGGAAGTAAGCTGCTAGAAAAATCTGAAAAGTACAATTTCTTAAAGAGTACTATTCACCTCTTCTTATTCCTTTATTTTTATATTTGTTCCAGATTGCAGAGTGGGAGGAGATGCAGCTTGATGAGCAGGTCAACTTTAATAACTGTAAGATCGACCCCGCCCCCTTCCAGCTGGTGGAGCGCACGTCTCTGCATAAGGTCTGATTGGAAACACAATTCTAGACACACTTCTACAGATCTACAAACAGTATCTTACCTTTTTGTCACAACTATAGCCTGTAAATATATAAATTGACATAGCTGGATGTTCTAAATAAGAAGTGAATATGAGCTGGCTCCAGTTCACTTTCTGTTGAAAAACTGTGAACTCTTAAAATGTTTGTTTTGACCCACTCTACATGATCCTGTTATTTTTATTTAGCTATTGTGTCCATGAATGAAAATATGAACATTAATAACAGACAAATCAAGCATCTTGTCTCTCCAAGGTCAGTCCTGCTAGCGTTTGCAACAGGTTTGATTGGCAGGGTTACTTAGCTCTGTGCTAAATCAGTGGTTCATCAGAATTGGCTTTTTGGTTGCTATAATACTCGTTATTTTAGACTTTGTTTAGTATTGTTTTTTTCTTGGTTTAGTCCTTGTAATGCTTAAGAATTTGAGAAAATATTTGTCTAGATTAAGGAATACTAGAATACTGAGAGGGTAAACCTAGGGCCCATTTCATGTTAGAAATAAGTTGTATTTTTTCCAATGTAACACTTCAAAATCTTAAAATGTAATGTTTAAATATTTTTGGCCCAGTTTCTCAATAGAAGTAGGCACAAAAATCTCGACATCTCAAAGTTCGTGCTTCTCATTATTGCCTAAACACACCATTGCGCAGTGATAACTGTGTGAAATGGGTTAGGAAAATGTACTGCAAACTGTGAGCAAGGAACCAAACTTTAAGTCCCCTCTGCCACACTCATTTTCTATAATAACTGCCATCATGTATAAGAATCTGCATTAATTGCACATGTTCTGCTGTCCTGGTGCTCTTTAAAGAACATTGCTTGTCACAGTGAAAGACTAATGCCCTTTAAAGTATACTATTACACTAAATGTCAAGCCATTAGAGGCAAGTCTCTGTGGGAGTAGCTGGATTTTCTCATACGAACAACATGTTTTGTCCCCTTCTGTTTGATGGATAAAGGGAGAGGATTGGAACAGAGAGCCTGAGATCTGCTGTTGATTTAGATTAGTTACTGTTGCACCCTCCTAAATGCATTCCACTGTTCCGCATGAAGCAAACCTGGATTTTTCCTGTGTCTTTTCCAACAGCCATCTCTCTTATTCATGGGTTTCAGGCAAAGGATTTTGTGAAGATGTTTTCCCATTCAAAAGATACAATATTTTTATTTGAATTGTGCTATTGCTAAAAATGAGCAACGGTAATGGAACCACTCATCCATTCACACACAGATTCATACATCGGTGTGCGCAGACACTGGGGGTGAGGTGGGCTAAGTGTCTTGCCCATGGATACAATGACAGTATTCATCTGTCCAACCTGTGGGTCAGTGAAGATAACCACTCAACCGATGACGTTTATGTCGAGAGCGGGATTCGAACCGCCAATCTTCGAGTGGACAAACACTCTACCAACTGAGCTACTGTTGCTCACTAACACCTGGTGTGTGCAACATTTTGAGGACTTTTTCCCATTCAAAAAGTAGGCTATAATATTTTTAAATCACTTATCGCTATGGCAACAGTCCCAAGATCTCATCACTCTGAAATCCATGGATAGGTTGCTTTCATACTCTAGAACTGTATGATTGAGGGCGAGGCCTGTATACGCTATCAGAGATGATCCACAAATTTTGAACCTTATCAAGATATATTTAGTATTTACTGCACAAACTTGCCATTTTAATTCTATGCCAAGTTTAGTTTATTCGTACTGACAGAGCAGATGTTGATTTTTGTGCCGATTTCATAGTCCCAGTAATTAGGCAAGGCAGGTAAGCCAATTTTATTTATATAGCACAATTCGTAGAAAAAGCTGTTTCATTTTTTTTTTTTTTACAGAGATGTTAACCATAAACCAAGTCAACAAATCTACAGCCTGACAATTTCCGCCATAGAATTCTGACCTGTCCTTCAGCCCTATTTAAATTTACAGTGATTTTTTGAAGGTTGCGACTTCACCTGAATGCAACCTATTGTCCTTCATCTGTATTACTCATTCCCTGCGATTCCCTTCCCTCTCTCTCTCTGTGAATGGGCTTTAAACATTTATTAAAAGAAGAATCCTATGCCAATCCATCTTAGCTCCCCTCCCACGGCCAAGCCAATACTACGCACAGTCTCCAGCAGCATATTAAACAGTACCGTAAAATCTAGACTGTGTAATGCATTCTCCCTCACACCTGAATCCACCAGCCATCTGTCCCATTTGTTCTATCAATTTGTGTTAGAGCTGCTTTTGTCAACCAGTCTTATTGTAGCAGACAGATGAGAAAAATATAGTACGATTTCACTCCTCTCATCATGAACACAAGCTTCAGAAAGGTATGAAAAGACCAGGAGCTAAATTTTTACTTTTTTTTTTTACTATGCTTCAGCACAGCGTTTCTGTTTTGTGTACACTAGTGAGTCAATTGTATTAACTTTTTTGTCCTGGTTAGATGTACTGTGGCAATAGTGTAGTCCTATTTAAGACCTGGTTTAGACCTAATTTATACCTGAAATAGACCTGTTATAGACCCAGTTGAGATCCGATCGTGCTTGGACAGCCCAGTTTTGTTGAGATACATTTTTAAAACACTGCTTTAGAGAATTTCGTAAACTTGGGGCAACAGTAGCCGATTTGAGTGTTTGTCCACTGAGCGGAACGTTGGCAGTTTGAATCCCACTCTCGACATAAACATTCGTTTAACATTAGTTGAGCGCTGACCCACAGGTTGGCGGTGAGATTCCAGCTCCCACAGATGAAAGCTGTTGTCGTTTCCTTGGGCAAGACACTTAACCCACCTTGCCCCCAGTGTCTGTGTACATTGGTGTGTGAATGTTTTTGTGAATGGGTGAATGGTTCCTTGACATAAAGAGCTTTGAGTGCCATGAAAGTGGAAAAGCGCTATATAAAAATTTGACCATTTGCCACTTGAGTTCTACTTCTATTTTATCGTTAATGCCACTGAATTGCATTAAAACTATGGGAGAAAAGAGAGATGTAATTAAGGTTTTTAACGCAAGCAAAGTGGTCACTGTTCAGATTGTACTCCAGCTCAAATGTGCAACTGGCTCCATTCACAAGAGAGAAGCACAGATTATATAAAGAAGTGGACTAAATGAGTGTGACGTTACCCATTGGACAGCTCCAGCCAAATTAAGCTCATCAAGGCTAGCAGTTATCAGATCAATAGTAACTATAATTGTAATAGTTGATTGTTACAGACTGTTGTGCATTTATGTGTCACAACTGGAGAAGAAAAAATCACACATGTGCTCACCACAAACAATGTTTTCTGTTTTTCTCACTGGTTTTGTGCAGTTTGAAGCCTTAGTTGCATAATCAAATACCACAATGTATGGGTTTTTGGTACATGCATTTAGCTACTGTCCAAAACAGACATAAGAATAACTGCCCGTCTAGGGCCGCTGCTTGTTCTTTTTCTTATCACATTATGTGGATGGGAGTGTTTGTGATTGCATCCCTTTCTCTCCTCTCCACTGGGACATGTCTCTCTCAGATTACACTGCAGCACTCCCAGCCTTAACACTTACACCTTAATCCCTCTGGGCACTGCTCTCTTTCTCTGCCTCTCTGGGATCAATTTCACATGTCCCCGGCGGCCATTTTAGCTAAGCACATAGTCCCATTTAAAACGAAAAACGCTTCACTGCCGAAAGTCAGTTTTCCCCTTTCATTTTGATCAATCCGGTTTTTTGCTTTATTTTATTCTGTCTTATGAATACTGAAAGCACTTTTTAAAAATGTGTTTTTGATTTCAGTCGGTAACTTTTCTGATTGAGGGTCCACCACCTGTTTGTGTCCATGGATGTTAGTGCTTTGCCTGGAATTTTCCACAGTGATGCATTAAACATATCTATCTCCATGGAAACAAGCTGGTGACACCACCAGGTCAAGTTACAGGTCAGATTTATGGGGAGGTGACCTCTTTCTCAGTGAGAATGCATGTTGTTCGAGGTATTTTTTAGCTAGAAAATAGTAGGAATTGATTATATGTAAGATGGATGAAGTTACTCCCATACTGTGAATCCTTTTATATTAAAACAATATTTCCATACCCAAACCGGGAATGGAAATATTGTTTGCATAGTGCGGCTTTAAATAATACAGCCTTTTAAGGAATGTAAGTTTACATAAAAGTTCTGCGTTCAAAGTCTGAACTCTGCTCCAAATCACAGAGGATCACGATTTTAGTCTTTCTCTTATATTGAATTGTTATCTTTGTGTAAAGTTTATTTTGGCTTTTGCCTTCATTTGACCGTAGCTCCGCTGGTAGAGCGGGATTCGAACTGCCAACCTGATTCGAAGGTTGGCGGTTCGAATCCCACTTTCGACATAAAACATCATTGGTAGAGCTCCCATAGATAACTGTTATTGTGTCCTTGGGCAAGACACTTAACCCAACCTGCCCCCAGCGTATGTGTATCCTGCTGTATGAGTGGTTTGATGACTTAAAGCGCTTTGAGTGCCTTGAAGGTGGAAAAGCATTAGATAAAAATGTGACCATTTACCATCCATTCCCAAAGCTTAAACACTACAAACTTTTTATCATTGCCATTTAATACAAAAATGGCAAATGTATGTCTCCAAACCACATGCTTTTACTGACAGAAGATCCCAGTTGTTTCCCCTAATGTATTACCAATAGCATTTTGTTTCAAATTTATTTTATTAAAAGCGAATAATATCGCTTTCAATATACATTTTTTTAACACAATACTGACTTTTCACACACAAATATCTACCTCCAAAGTCCGAACTCTCCTCCAAACCACATGTAGACCTCGATTAAAACCTATTTGAAATGACAGAATCTCGATTAAAATCTGATTCACAGCACAGCCCTACCTGTAAGCTTTGCTGTTAGATTGACTGGAGCTGGGTCGAGGGGAGAGGAGGAGATGGAATGAAACTTTAATGACCTGTGCGTTTGAGAAGGCATCCATTGCATCAGGAAACTCATCATCCGAGCTTCACAACACTGAGAGACCTGAGATTTGAGTACGGCAAACAGAGAAAGGCTGATGCAACTTGATTTTGGCCAGAAAAACACTAATAAGTAGCCTTCCAAAATCCTTCTTTCACCACTATATTTCCACAATCTTGTACAAAAACTGCCTATAGAAAATTTACATCATTGACGTAATACCATAATCCATCTTAATCACATAGATCAACTTGATAGATGGATGGATGGTAGATTTCTTAGATTGGCTGGTTTATTGCAAGTGAATATCATTGCAATTTGAAGTGTTGCAAATATTACATCGTAGAGGCAGCAGTTATTTAGGTATTGGAATGTTCTCTGAAAACATAAAAAAATCTCTTGTCTTTTTAGAGAAGACTTACGGTGTTTTCTCATATCTTATAATGTTTTTTCCTCATCACAATTATACCTGGAGTTGTGTTTTGTTTCATTCACACATGTTTAACCTGCAAACCCTGAATATTTAGGCTGAGGTCTTTTCTCAAACTGAAAATACTGTGTTCCACCTTATGATGTTATGTGGTAATACAGGAAGTGCTCCATCTTCACTAGAATCATTTTGATGATTTTAGCCCTGGAATCTACTGACCAAAGGTAAAAAGTGGCTGTTAACTTGATAACTACCACTACATGCTATCACAAGGTGGAACAGAGCATTTTGGGCTTCAGAGATGTGGACAGCCTAATAATAAAGGATTATTCAAACATGCGTGAATGAGACAAAACACAACTCTGGGTATGTTTTTGATGAGGTAACAACTGTCTACTATGCCTTAAAGCTCACAAGTGTCAGTTTTGCATAAAATAGGACTTTTAAAATGTGCTTTGGAAATTGATTCCTGAGTCCTGATTTTAAAACATAAATTGCTAATCTAATTGCATTTTGTGTAGTCCTAATACATGCAGATATAGATATAGATAGATGCTTTATTGGTGGTTCTGATATATGAAAGTGATTATCAGTGCATTAGTTTGTTGCACATGGGCGTATATAATAAGTGAAGGCACAGTATGTAACTTTATGGAGGTGGGACCTGCATGATTCCATGGAAATAGGAAGTTAAAACCATACTTCTCCATACATTCTCCATGGAGATAGACACATTTTATGCAGCAAGTTTTTCAGTACAATAAAGACAATCAAAATTAAAAAAAATAAAAAAGAAAAGGGTATTGTGCTTTTATTGTAGTTTAGCTTTTGACTAAAAAGTTGCATCGTGTGACTTTAAAAAAGGGTATTTCAATTTTAAACCTAGCCCAAATTCTGAAAAATTTGACCAATAATATTCCAAAATAGAAACCTTATGAAACTTTCCTCCGAGCACCATGTTGACTTTATCCCTGTCCGTCATGTCCGACCTGTTTTTGACCCCATTTATGAGGCAGCTGTACGGGGTTAATGTGAGACAGCAGAGGTCAAAGGTCATGCATTGCAGCTGGGCAAAGTAAACAGACTTTGGCTAACTGCAGCTCCCAAACAAACAAACCTATAAAATGTCTTTTTTATGCACTTGTAATGACAATTTTGTTCATCACAGTCGGTTCAGCACCATTTAAATGCAATAGTGTTAATGGCCAAATTCAAAGGCTTAAAAGGAACCAGAGCTGAGAGATTTCCTATTAGGAAGAACAAGTAAAACCACAGTCAGACGATTAAGCTTTCGAGAGTGTTTATTTTGTTAATAAATGAATAAAATAACATTGCAGTTTAAGGAGCACTGTGTAAATTGTCTGGCTCGGAATCTGCTACATGCTTGTCTCCATGGAGATGTTTCTTTGCCTGGAATGTTCCACAGTATGACATTAAACGTATCCATCTTGCATTTATCAGATTACTGGTGCTTTTATAGTTTATCTTGGAAAATAGGCATTCTTACTGTGAGAGAGTTTGCATCTCCACAGATCTGACCAATATGTTGGAATGGTGGCGTCACCTGCTTGTCTCTATGGCAATGGGGAAACGCTATAGATGTATATTGGACTTTAAAATGTCCAAATTACATAATTATCTACAGTTGTCATAGATTATAGTTGTCATAGATTATACATAGCAGACGCAAGCACAATATGTCTCCTTTTATCTTCAGCCATGTTAAATGTGTATTTATATATTTTGCACATATAGTTTCCATGTATTTATACCATGTTTCTCCCTTGTTTTTCCAGACACACACCATTTTCTCGCTGCTCGGGTTGGACCACGCCTACGTCACCAGCATCGGGCGCCTCATCGGAGTGGTGTCTCTAAAAGAGGTACAAAACCACTGTCAAATCCTTCATTGTCCTTATTCAAAACTGCAGGAACAAGCAGCCTGCATTGTTAGCACTTTGGTAACTGTAAAATTACTGTCACTCCCACAAGGGGGGTACATCATCAACACAATATGCACAAAGACATTTCAGGTTGACAGTCTTTCTCCCTCCCCTCAGCCTCTTATGTACCGACCCAGACAATAGGCTGCTTAATACTGCTGTCTCTTCACTATTGTGCATATATGAAGCAAAGGCAGCTAGCAAACAACAGCTAACTGCTTCATGGTTTTGAATAAGACAGGAAATGCAGAGCCACTCACCCATCCGTGACATTTAGACATCTTTTGTTCGAAAAAAGCCAGTCCTCTCCCAGTGTCGGCCTGTCACATAACACCATATTACATCAGACTCGGTCTTATCAAAGAGGTGCCATTGGAGTGCATTAGGTTCACAGTACAGTGTTTTGAATGTTTTTTGCATATTCGACCATGGCCTGCATTCAGAGAGACCGTTTTGCAAATATTGTACTATATGCTTTTAGAAAGTGGAATATCTGTGTTTAAAGGAACCGTATGCAGGATTTTGATTATAAACCGTATGCAGGATTTTGATTATATATCCTATATTTATATTATATTTATATTTATATATATATATGTATATATATATATATATATATATATATATATATATGTATATATATATATATCTCCTTTATCATGGCCGATTATATATAATCCTTTATCATGGCCGATTGGTGGTTCACAGTTGGTTTAAGAGTGTGCCACCTGATGCTCTCCATTGTTCATTGGAAAAATCTTGACTAGCTGACTATTAAAAAAAATTGTATTTTGAAAATTAATCAATTCAATTTTATTTCTATAGCACATTTAAAAATTACTTCAGCTGACCAAAATTTTTCACTTAAAATGTCAACAAATATACAGATAATACGATACAGGGAAAGAACAATAAAATACCTAGCTATCCTGTCTAGCTTGTATTAAATGCCAGGGAGAGGAGGTGGCTTTTCAGTCTAGTCTTAAACTGCGTTAAAGACTAAGAGGATCTGACAGGCAGAGGGCGGTGTTCCATTGTCCAGGCGCTGCCTCTGGTCTTGAGTCTGGGTTTGGGCACAGCCAGCAGCAGGAGCAGATGACTTCAGGGCTCTATAGAGTATAGGGCTGCAGTAACTCCCTCAAATAAAATGGACCCTTAGAGTGTAGACATTTAAACACAATCAATAACTACTGGACTATACAGACTCTCACATATGCCAAAAGACCTTTTATAACAAAGACTCTTGCCATATTAATTCAAAAAGTCAAAAATTAACATAACAGTTTGTGTTGTTTTTTTTATTTATTTTTATCTGTAATACTTGCATTTTATATGTATACTATTATCCATCTAGAAGCCTTCAGTCACCATATTGCAACCTTTATTTGGTTCAAAATGTTTTTACAATATCTAGTGTGTAATGGAAATAATCGCTGACTAATCTAAACAATAATTCCTGGCTAGTTGGCTACTACATCAACTGTTTGTTGCAGTACTACACAAACTCCATATTCCTATGAGCTTTTATTTTATTCTGTTGTTTCCCAGGAATACAATGACATGGAACATTTATAACCCAATTGTACCACAACTTTTGAATTCACAAACTCTATTTAGACATTACAGAGGCCCATAAGTGCCCCATAATTCAGTCTAGAGTGTTGCACAAAGATTGCTTTTTTAATAACTTTGGCTTATTTACAATGCTGACTCCAATGCTCGCAGTGGGACATGGCAGCAGTCCCTCTTTATAATGACCACAGGAAATGTACAGGGATTTATTACTCTATGTTAAGCTGTTGTTTTCACGACTCTTCCCTGGCCAATTAAGTGTTTGCAAAATGCCACATATGCCACGAGCTGACAGCAGGTACAAACTTGGGAAAGTGCATGGCTCACTGTTTCTCAAAATAAGTTGTATTACTGACCTGGGTCCTGGCAGTGTTGACAATTCATTTATTTTAAGTAGATGCCTACCACCAACAGAATGTGTTTGTTTATTAGGTGCTTTGTGAAGTTTAAATTGAATCTTGATTGTAAAAGGGACTGCCTCCATCACTGACCACGGTTTATGTTGTAGCCCTCCCAAGACTCACAGTTAAAAAAACAGAAAAAATATAGCCCCTATTACCAAAGGGCAGTGATTGAATTAGTGAAATACTTAAAGGGCCAATATTACGCTACTTTCTGATCTGTATTATAAAGTTGTTTCCTACTTAAAGGGCCAATCTTACGCTACTTTTGATCTGTATATGTAACTGGAAAACACTCACACATGTGTTTTCTCTCATGAAAAAGCATACCTGGAGTTGTGTTTTGTCTCCACTCACGCATTTTTAAACACATAAACCCTGAAACATTTAGACTGTCAGCTCTGGAATTCTCTCTGAACTCAAAATGAAAACACTCAGTTCCAACTTGTGGATGAATTTGTGGTAATATAGGAACTAATGCTCCACTGTGTTTTTAAGCTCAGTGCACCTTCAGTCCAAGAAACATTTAGATGATTTCAGCTCTGGAATTGACAATCTCTACTGAACAAAAGGTAAAGGTAACTGTTCACTTGAAAACTACTGCATCATAACATCAACAGGTGGAACGGAGAATTTTTGAGTTTTGGAGATGTAGACAGACTAATGATAAAGGGTTACTCAGGCATGTGTGAATAAAACAAAACACAACTCCAGGTATGTTTGTGAAACAACATTTTTTAGAAAATGGCATTTGTCATCATATTGACAAGTGATCATTAGAAAACACTATGGTGTTTGAAAGCACTTTGAAACTTAATTTCTGATTTTCTTCTCTTCCCAGCTCCGTAAAGCCATTGAGGGCTCTGTGACAGTGAAGGGGGTGAAAGTGCGCCCCCCTCTGGCCAGTTTCCGGGACAGTGGCACCAGCAGCAGCGAGAACGAAGCCACAGAGCTACACAAACTTTGGGACCGCCACAAGAACGTGTCCCTGCCTCGCGAAAACACCACCTCCGAAGAATCGGACGAAAAGCCCCTCTAAAGAACAAACACCACATGCAAAAGGAAGAGGAGGAGGAAGGAAGGAGGAAGTTATGTCTCCCAGTCTCCCAAAGCTACGCAACATGCAAAATTCCTCAGGGCTTAGGATCTACATTTAATCCTATGGGTTCTCCAGCTACTTCAGCCTGTTTTATCCTTTCGTAACTCCTCTTTTTGCTCCATCTTATAAAAGACCACTCCACACCCTCCCTGCTCCATTGTTGTAGACTGTCATTGGAGCGCTGGGAGGGCTTCCAAGGGACTTCATGCATTCAAGAAGGGATATTTTTATTATCTGACTTTATATTATATCGAGCTGGTTTGATCAAATCTGCAAAAGTCTTGAATGAGTCTTCCATTTCAGATATGTTTGTACGTTTTGTGTACGGTTGAAGTTGCATGTTTTATCTAAGGCTAGCATAGGACTACTTTTCAATGTGTTTTTATTATCTTTAACTGATCAAATGCACTGGGTTTAACTGGACTTGACATTATTCTTTTGCAGTTTCTTCTTAAGCAATGGGCCCATACAGTGACGCTTGCCTTAAACACACAACTGCAGCATGATTTTACCTTTCTGTCATTTATTAAGACCTTAAGACGATGGCATTTTATATATATTTTTTTTATGTAACAACAAAACTAAGACCTATGCAAGTTGAGCCTTTTAGGTACTATACACTCCCTGCACTGTCTCCTGCATTTGACCCATCCTCTAAAGGACACATGTTATGCAAAATTTATTTTTTGAGCCTTTTGACTTATAACATTGTTCCCTCATCAAACACATACAATTCATTAATTGTGTTTATGAGGTCTTTTCTGTATATCAACGACAGGCTCGTTCTGTATTTCTGCATGCAAATCGTGTTCATTACAACTGTATGCGTGCTAAAATAGCTAGCTCTTGTTTGTTGTTTTTTTCACAGTGGTAGTAGATGTTGTATGGATGCTTGCGTTTTTGCTCTACATTACTATTATTATTAGGGATTACTTACAATTTGAAAGCATAAAATTCCAAAGCAAAAGGTGTTGAAGAGTGTATTTAAAGGGCCCATATTATGCTATTTTCTGGTCTATGTTATAATGTTTCCTCCTCACAAACATACCTGGAGTTGTTTTGTTTCGTTCCCACTTGTTTAGGTCCTCTGTTCACCTTGTGATATCATGTGGCAATACAGGAAGTGCTCCACTGTGTTTTTAAACTCCATACATAATCATTTGGATAATTTCACCCCTGGAATTGCCAATCTCTTCTGAGCAAAAGGTAAAAGGTAGCTGTTAATTTGAAAACTACCACTATGTGACATCACAAGGTGGAACAGAGCATTTTGAGCTTTCAAACTGTAGACAGACTAATAACAAACATGTGTGAATGAAACAAAACACAACTCCAGATATGTTTTTGATGAGGCAACAGCATTTTAACATGGCTTAAAACTCACAAGAGTCAATGTTGTGTAATATAGAACCTTTAAAGGCAAGAAACAATACAAAAATGTATAATATGTGTCCATTATTTCCATTTCTGCACACTGTTAAAATGACTGGATGACTATAGACCGCGTCCTGGGACTCGTAGCCTACTGTGCATGTTTTAGCTCAGTCACCTGTAGCACTCCTTTTATAGCCAAATCATTACATAAACATTACATGGACACACACTTGAACACCAGGTTTTCTGCCCATCTAAATATAGCTGGTAATAAGCGCTCCGGAGAAGGCGGTGCGGATGGAGAGGGCAGGAAGTGGGATGGAGGGAGGGAAGGAGAGAGAGGGAGAGAGAAAAAGATAGAGAAAAAACATGAAGACATCATTACCTACGCAGCTGTTCAGGGCCGTCGCATCAATCTGTTTTTGATCACAATGTTGGCTAACCTCTATTACCACACAGACACACTGGCCCCATAAGCGACGCTGCTGATATGATGTAACCTTGCTTCCTCACTCCCAAGCACACACACACTGCAAAAACACATATTAGTTAAAGGCTCTATATTACACAATCTTGTGGCACATCCTGTGAGCTGTAAGCCATGTTATATGTTACCATGTTACCCTCCTCAAAACATATCTGGAGTTGTGTTTTGCTTCATTCACACATGTTTGAGTAATCCTTTATTATTAGTATATCTGTATCTCTAAAGCTCAAAATGCTCTGTTTCACCTTGTTATGTCATGAAGTGATAGTTTTCAAGTTAACTGCTACCTTTTACCTTTTGTTCAGTAAAGATTAGCAATTCTAGGGCCGATAAATATCCAGGATTTGTGTGCTGGCATGTGTGAATGAAACAACAAAAAAACTCCAGGTATATTTTTGATGAGGGAATAACATTATAACATAGACAAGTAAATTGCATAATATGGCTTATTTAAAATAACTGGATTCAAAAATATTGATCCCAATTTGAATAGTTAAATTTTAGATTATAGACTTGTCTCAATGTGTTCTAAATTCATGCATTTTTTGGGTACAATTAAGTAAAAAAAAACGCCATTTACTTGCTCCACTTGCACGTAATGTAGTTGTAATCTCAGGTAAGGGAGATTGGGATTGATGAATCTGAATTCAAGTCATTTTAACTAATGCAGAGAGATAAATCACTACTTGGATCCAATGAGATTCACCTTTGTAAAAAACATATAGGAAATCAATTGGGGGCCTTTGGGGATTACTGCAGGCAAACATGCAATCCAGCCATTTAAAATCAACTTCATTAATCACTGCTGCTCATTCAGTGTGTGAGCCGCACTCTTCCACTTTGCACACGCTACTTTCAGATCTGATCCAACCCAACATGACGTATGAATACTGTGTATTTAATAATTCATGTCTGCCCTATAAGCTTAAGGCTTGTCACTGCGCAGTGCTTCCGGATAGAATAACACGGATTTGTCTTCCAACTTTTATGACCAGTTTTATTTTTGTACTTGTGTACGTGTTTGAATGAGCTGCCTTAAATATGCAAAACGAGCATCTTGGGGTTGACAGTGATTAGAGAAGAGACATCAGAGACTATAGGAAAAGAAAAATTCTGTTCAGTTAACTGTCAATTTTTCTTAAGTTCTGGATCATACCTGGACAACTGAGGGATTACACAGACATTAGCGACACTAGACCATTGTTCACTGGTTGCGTATGATTGTACAGTATTTTAATGGTGATGTATTCAACTTTTCTAGGAAGGGGTCTGCTTCTCTGGAGATGCTATTGCTTTGCTTGGAATTGAGTTATTCTGCCTTTATCTTGCCTTTACTCTATAGACTGTATATATAAATGGACGTAGTTAACC
This sequence comes from Periophthalmus modestus, assembly GCA_019594935.1. Taxonomy (NCBI): domain Eukaryota; kingdom Metazoa; phylum Chordata; class Actinopteri; order Gobiiformes; family Gobiidae; genus Periophthalmus; species Periophthalmus modestus. Next base: position 4,988,063 of record JAIEZT010000016.1, on the reverse strand, counting down.
TGCTAGCCGCCACGTTCCAAGTGGGAAGTGATTATGGGAGCGCTTCGGGTCCAATTTACTTTACAATGAAAAATTGTCAGCCCTCTCTGATGCAGTGAGCCTTGCCGTTATGGTCTTAAAATGTTAAATCAACATAACACAACACAAATCAGGCACCTTTTTTCCCCAGTGTCACTCCCGCTGGTGTTGCTTCGCGCTGAAGGGCTGAAGTCCACTTCTTTATACAGTCTATGCTTTACTCCTCAATACGTGGTTTTATAGCGCAAATAACTTGAAAAATATGCATTATACTGGAAGAGGGGTCACATTCCCACAGATCTGACTTGTAACTTGGTCTGGGGGCTGCCGTACTGTAGAATATTTCAGGCGAAGCAATAAAATCTCCATTGAGAAAAGCAGTTTGTCGGACCTCAACAAAAAAAGTTACACGGTGAACCTTTTAAAGCAATACAATATAGTAATACTACATGCTATGCTGCTACATGCATGTAAAAGTTCTTTAGAGATTTGATAGAGTGAAATTCCTAATGAATAATATGACCAAAATGGTATTGAAATCTGTTAGTTGACATTATAAACTACTTAATTTCATGGTGGCACAGTGGTTAGAACCCCTGCCTCTTAGCAGCGAGGTTACAGGTTGAAATCCTCCAACCAGCAGATAAACTGGCAAATTTCAAACAGTTTGGTAACAAAAGTTTTGATGATATCCTCAAATTATGCTCTGCCACTGGAGGGTGTATTTAAAGTTGTTTACATAGTGTAGCCTTGAATCAAACCAGACTCGTAGCTCCTGCATAATTCAAACTCGCGTATTACACAACACTGCACTGTGGCCTAGCTGCTACATGGGGTCTCACAACCTCTAATCTCAGTTTTGTCAGGTTTTTTTGTGGGTTTTTTTTGGATAATGTCACAATCACCTTTTTCCACTATCTCCGCGATTTCACTTTGAGATAGCAGCACTTTGCATGAGCGCGCCTGTGAATATCATTATGGACCAAAATGCTTCACTTCTCATTGACAAAGTGGGACCTATAGTGTATTTGTATGTATGACTTTTTTGTATGTGTGCATCAGGACATTTTAAGGCCCACTGTGTAACTTTTGTGATGAGAGTCGCCAAAATGCTCATCTTCATGGAGATTGTATTACGTTGCCTGGAATGTTCCATAGTAAAGCATTAAACCTATTTGATATTTATTTAATTTTACTTGTTTTAGGTTCCCAAATACATTTTACTGTCTTTCCCTCTGCCGCTACAGATCTGACCTGTAATTTGTATATTTGTGTCGCCTGCTCATCTCCATGGTAACAGTTGTTTTGTTTTTTTTGCCTTACTGTGGAACATTGTTATAACGTCTGCATGGAAACGTGCACGTAGCAGAGACCCTCCAACAGAAAAGTTACATTGTGCATCTTTAATGTTTCTTTCGATGAGTATCTTGTGATTTATGATTTATGGGGTTGGGGCTCTCACAAATTAATATATTTAACATCATGCCTGTAATATAAAATCACTGTAAATATGTAACTGACTAAATAGTTTTTAGAGATTTGATGTTTCTGTTTTATAAAATTGTTTTAATAATAACTGTTTTTTGTGTTGTTTTTTTTGCACTTTTGACCCGCTGTCTGAAATTAACTATTAAAATTCCTTGTTTTAAGATTTTTGTTTTTACTTAAAAGTTGCAAATCTCACATTTTTGGCGAGTGTGCCCTCTGCCAACTGTTGCATCGTGATTTTTTTCACAAACTGTATTAATAGAGCAACATTATCACAACTTGCCGCATATTGTTGAATCTAGTGATATGGGCTATTTTAATTAGCAGTGCCATATGCAGATACAAAAAGCTGTGATCACCTTATTTTCAACACGATAGGATTAAACATCAGTAACAGCTTGGCTCAGCTCACATTCAATTCAATTTATTTTTGAACAGCTCAAAATCACACCAGCAGTTGCCTCATAGGGCTGAACGTGAGAATTAATTTAACCAACAGAAAGTTAGAAAATCATTTTGGCTTATATAGTACTCTTCCAGATGCTCAAAGTTGCTTTAAAATTCCGTGCAGCGTTCATTCACTCCACCACTCGTTAGCCACAGATGCCCTGGGGTAGACTGGTGGCTGCCAATGTGCGCCATCGGCCCCTCTGACCACCACCAACACTCACGCACACACCACTTGCATACTACGCAATGTGGCTGAAGTGCTTTGCCTAAGGACACAACCATTTTTACCACTGCCGCACCTGGAATACTCAGCGGTCTCCCAAGTCCTAACCAGGTCCAGCCTTGGTCAGCTTCTGAGATCTTTGTGGATGTATTTTTATTTTTGTAAGTTTGCTTTTATCCCAGTTCATTTTATTTATTTATTTATTTATTTTTTTTACAATTGTTAACACTTTGGCGATAGGGATAGACGCGTTTGTATTCTATTTTTCTACTTTTACATAAACTAAACAATACAAAAGTACATAATGAGCATTGGAAAGACGCCTGTATATGTTAGTTGGAAAACAAAAATTGCTTTGCAGTTTGTTCACATGACTGGCTCTACTTTTGCACTTTCACGATGAGACAATAGAAAAACAACATAATGCAGCTTGAGAGCAGGTGTTTGGGTGGTGACTCGTCTTTGGTTCAATAAAACTAACAGCGAGTCCGCCCACTTGGCAAATTATCATAAAGGATCGCTTTTTATGTAAAACTAAAGTACAAACACTTACCCTGTCTTCCTTTGGGTATAAGTGTCAAACTTGCTAGCCCTGTTGCTTGGACCTCTGCAAACATGTTCTGAAATATGAATCGTGTATTAGTTTAGCTGTTCATATGTCAGTGTTCTCTCAAATGTTGCTCTTAAAATATCAACAAACTGGAACCAGATTTTCAATACACAGGCATGGTCTAATTTTAATCACAATATTTGTCATTAAAAAAACAAGTTGGATTATTCTTCCCGAACCATCTTGGCCATTCCTCAAGTGTGTGCACCATCTGCTCTGCTTTATTTTAAACTCTGTACCTGCAAATGCGTGTAATACCCTTCTCCCCATGCACAGAGAAGTATGAAGTATGTCAACGTGGTCTGCAATTATCACCATGGAAACAGGCCCAGTGCTGTCAAAACCAGCTGAGATCCTCCGCTCCGGCTCCAGACTCTGACTGTATTTATTATAGTCAAGTCTAATCAAGTGTCACTGTGCATTGTTCTAAATGTGTTTGTGTGATAATGCTTCTATATCACAGTTTGACTGATGGACTCCAGATAGACCTTCTGTAGAGAAATGTGAAACTGGGAAAAAGTATATGTACAAAGCAAACGTCAATAAATCACTATTTAAAGCAGACCTATTCTGCGAAATTGACTTTTTAGAGCTTTTAACCATGTTATAGTAGTTTTTCTCTTCTCATTTGCTCTCTCAAAGTTGTATTTGGAGTGATTCATGTATGTTGGAGCAATATTTAATCTCTTATTTTCAAGATGCCATATCAACCCCCATTTTCACTGCCACCGGCATACACCTTCTGCTCTGCATTTACTTCATTCTTCAGTTTTATTTTGTAATGATATGCCTAGGATTCATCAGCATCACGTTGTCATTTTGGTACAAATTTTAAAAATAGCTGCTACTATAGAGCAGATACAAGCACAATAGGGAGCAACGTTTCTGGTGAAGGGTCCACTACTTGCTTGTTTCCATGGAGATATATTGATTTGCCTAAACTGTTTCACAGCATGGCATAAAACTATCTTTACAGAGACCAACAGCTCTCAAGAGTATGTTTTTCAATGTATTATTTAACAAGAAAAACACAAATTTTGGAAGAAATGCAGGCAAAATAGGTTGAAAGCCATACTGGGGAATATTCCAGGCAATGCATCTCCATGGAGCACGTGGTGGACCCCATGGATTTTGCCACAGATATGGGCTTTTTCCCTATCATTTCTGTGTATTAGGATTAGTATACAGTATTGCACTCAACATTTGGACCCTAGAAAAAGAAACATTATGGGTCAAGTGTTTGGCTACATGACACAACAACACTATGCAATGGTTTGGAGTGGGAATTCAACCATGAAACCCTCCAACTACTGTCATTCCAGAAAAAAACTTGATCACTTTATGAACTAAATCACACAACAGACACTATTCAAATTAACTATAGCTATATGTGTCGCCTTTCCAGAGATGTGTATGTTTTGAATATGATCCTGTCCTTATGTCATCTGTGTTCCCCGGCATGGCCCCTAACCCTCAGTCTGTGTTATTAAGGACACTTGTTTAACATAAGAAGTGTCTGAGAAGTCAAATATCTGTCTCTCACTTAGGCTCTGCTGAACACTTTTCCAGTTTGGACTTTAATCCAGGCTGACAGACCCCAAAGCCCACCCCCGTGCTCCAGGCCTCTTATCTTGCCCCTTTCCCCACAATCCGGCTCTTCTTTGGGGCTTTTGATAAGACCAGGTCCTCACATGCTTGTCAAGGGGTGTCTATAATCCCCTCCTCAGGGCTTCGGAGATCACTGTTGTACATACATGCTTTTGTTACGGTAAGCCCCAAGGGTCAAATGTGGCACAATTCAGGAAATAAAATTAAAACTGTAAAAGTGTATTAGGATTAGGATTATGTTTTGTTGGTGTATTGTGGTGAACTAAATGTCTTATAAATTTAACTAAATGTAACCTATTTATTCTAAAAAAAAAAAAAAAAAAAGGTTTCAATTATTCATTATTCTACAGTTAATTTTCAGATAGCATTTTTGTTCTTTAGAGAAATAAAATTGAAAATCTCTTAATAATTTCTGTTTCCTGTTATAGACAATATTTGAATTTATTTCCCTATTCAAAATAAACATTTTGTTTTAAATTGGTGGTAAATTCAGTAGTTTAATACTTGTTTCAAATGGCAATAATCCTTTGACTACAAACATAATTTATTGTACAGTATCTTTTAAAAATTAGCAAACCAGTTCATTGCTACACGTTTTCCCCTTTAATGCGGTTTGAACTGTCCATCCTCTGGTTCATGGGCAAACAGTAAACTCACTGCACCACAGCAACACAAAGTATGATGAACATGAATCAAACCTGGAAACACGCATACAGACACAAAAGAAAAGTATTGGTAGTTTTAATGAGTGATCTTTTGGTGCTCAGACCGCAGCAGAAGACATTGCGTAAAAGGAGGTTGGACACTGGAGGTGGTAGAGGTGATGCTGATGGAGTGAAGGCGGCGATGACATGATGAGAAGCTGAGGGGGTGGTGCTGGGGAGGAGGCGGGGCATGCCACAAACTTGGGCGGACTGGGCGTTGATTCCAGGCAAAATTTCTGCTAGCCCTATTTCATATTTTTTGTTCATACTTTAGTATCAAGAAGTTTTTTCTCAGCATATTACATTCCCTTTAAAAATGCATCTCTGTGATCTGGTTCTCCTCTGTTTGATGGGCCAGCGATAAACCCACTGCACCACTCCCACCTTAAATAAAACATGAACGTGAAGTCATATCATATTCTATTTTATCAAGAAGTTTTTTCCAGCAGATTACTTCCCTTTAAAATGAAACTTCTTCTAAGAGCTGTGACAGGAGAGTCGTTCCACACATGATAAAATGCTCATATATTTCAAGGATGAATAAATGAGATTTTAACAAACCAAACTGACTTGTTTTTGTGTCTAACAGCTGTGAGCTCTTGGGGTGTTGTTTAGTCCCTCCCAGATGCTCCCAGCGGGACAGGACGTGCAGACATGGTGCACAATAATGCTCCAAATCATTTCACTGTGTCCCCGGTCTCTTTATACTCGGGCCAAGAGGGAGAGGAACAATACTTTTATTTATTTATTTTTAAATCTGGTGCAGGAGGCTTGTAGCTAACAGCTGATGTTCGACCAGCTTGATATCATTCTCTGAGAGCAATAAGGAATTTTCTAGCAGCAATAAAAAAGCTAATACTTTATAGACTCCATTCAGTTCTCCTGTGTTTTGGAGGAACCCATAAGAAGTGGCGCCCACACCCAGATAAGGGGAGAAATCAGTAAGTGAGTAAAGATTATTATTTTTATAGAGCGTTTCACAAAACTCATAAGGCACTTAACTCAAAAATACAGAGTTAACAATACAAGATTACAGAAAATGCAGTAAAATGTGTTAAAAGTACAATCCAGAGATCAGTGGTGAAAGGTAACGAAGTAAAAGAAGTAAAAGTACTGTTCTTAAGTACACAATTTTACATATCTGTGCTTTAAGTTAATTTTAAAGTGGATAGTTTTTACTTTTTACTTCACTATGTTTTTGAACAGGACTGAAAGGTGAAAGTACTTTTTTATTATTGTTTGAGACCTGCTGAAGGCTGAGGGGTTTATTTTTAACACGTTCACAGTATTTTTTTAGTAAACAAAAATATACAAATAAAAACAGCTAGAAAAACACAATTTATTCAATTATTTCTGTTGAACAAAATTTTGCACAAATCATGTATTTGAAGTGTGTTTTGCCCCAGTACTGCTATAAGGAACTCTTGAGGTCAAAATATGTCTGCTATGTACTGTCTGCACAGCGTTTTATTGTCCAATAATCAGGAAGTGGGTGTTAGCATGCTAGATGTTGTCCACTTTGGTCTCTGAAAGTCATGAAAGGTGCTTATAAACTCATCGCTGTGAATAATTAGGACGCTCTGAATGCATAAGGTAAGTGAGGAATAATTTTGCGCTACTGCAACCTGTTTAAAATGAATAATTCAGTTTTTAAAGTTTTTAAGACGGTAAATATCAGGTACAGCGGCTTTAACTGTGTATTTTAGGTAACACTTTTGTCTTTATTTATGCTTTATATTTTGTCTTCTGTCTGTCTTTCTGTCTTTGGATCAGGACTATGTAACGTTAAAAGCCTGTTGTAAAGTTCATTGGGTAAGTAGGCCGCTCTCTGTCCCACTGGGGTCGTGCGGAGCAGAGTCCTCCTTGGAGAGGCTGTGTTGTGTCTGACTTTAGCTGCAGCTGTTCCTGTAGTATACCTTCTTTAATATGCTCTTACTGTCTGAGAGGGGAGTCACAGAGGTGTTTACAATGATATGTGGAAGAAGAATAGTATCATGACCATTTCAGAGAAGTAGGTTACAGAAGTGAAGGATAACTTGGTTAGTATAAAACAATGGCAAATGTAAGAGTGAGGTGCTTAGTTTTTATTTAGAAAAAAGTCATATAAAAATTAGGTAATTCACTTAAAAAAAATACATATTGTGCTTGTGCCTGCTCTGTAGTTATAATCTATGACACCCTGGATCATTATGTTATGATTTGCACATTTTTAAAAAGCAAAATTTCTCTAAATTGACTTAATAAAAGAAACAAGTTCACTGACTTCTGTGTTAGAAAACTGCTGTAAATGGCATCACAACAAAGAGCTGTGTAGCTGTCAGCCCCTCCTATGGATAGATGCAGATCACTCTAGCAAGTAGGTTTGTTTTTTTTTTTTTTTTTTATTTGTACCAAAATAACTACGCGATGCTGCCAAATCCAAAGCATATCACTGATTAAGAAAATAAAATTGGAGAACAAAGTAAATACACCACAGTGGGCGTGTGCCAGTGGCGGTGAAAACGGGGCATCTTGAAAATAAGTGATTAATTAGTACACAAATTACAAAAAAAGCAAGTGCGTTATCCTTACTTAAAGCTGCATTGTGTAACTTTTGTGGTGGAGGCTACACAACATGTTGGTCTTTATGGAGATGTTATTGCTTTGCCTAGAATGTCTCACATTACATCTACCTTGCATTGATTTCATCACAGATATTTTTATTGTCAGTCACAGATGAGCTCGGAGTAGAGCCACTGCACTGCACACTAGCTCACTGAGTTTCGAATGGCTCCTGAGCGCTTCTTTAAAGGAGTGTCCCGGGCATGTCCAACCGGGAGGAGGCCTTGGGGAGACGCTGGAGGGACTATGTCTCTTGGCTGGCCTGGGAACACCTTGGGGTCCCACCGGAGGAGCTGCAAGAAGTATCTGGAGTGGGGGAAGTCTGGGGGTGCTGCTCAAAATGCTGCCCCCATGACCCAGCTCCAGATAAGTGGAAGAAAATGGATGGATGGATGGATGGATGAATGCATCGTGTTTTTATTGCTTGAAAACATCCATTCTTTCTGCTGGGCTGCCTCTCCATAGATCTGACCTGTAACATGGCCTGGTGGCTTCACCTGCTTCTTTAATGTGTACACTTCTCAAAACAAGGAAAATATTGTTAATTCAAATAGTTTGCAACTTTTCAGTGTATAAACATTGATGTAAAGCTGCACTGTGTAACTTTCTTCCAAAGAGTTTACACTTTTTTATTACGTGACTCCACTGGGGTAAATTAGCTTGAGACACAGAAAGTACAAATAAATTGAAATAAAACTTTTCAAAGTGAGGCATTGATTCTGTGTTCCTTTCATTAGTTCAAAGTGGAAAACCCTTCAAGCTAATAAAAGTTAATTTCCCCTTTTCTTCAGACAGCCGTGGATAGTGAACTATAGCAAAGGTCAAAGGTCAGTCTCATTGTGGTGAACAGGGCCCAAGAGGTTCTATTTGCAGAGAGCAGTTTCTATTGACGCTGACGACTAACACTCCATCTGAGCCCACTGCACCGCTCACAGACAGGGGGTCCATGTCCTCCGGGAGCAAGGACTTATGGGTAAAAGTGTCACCCACTCTGCCGTCATCCAAAACCTGAAGGACAATGAGACAGAGGAAGAGGAAAGCCATTAAAAAAGTCTATAGCATTGATTTTAAAGTAAACCCTTCCGGTAATGTCTGGTGAACTGAAACCAGCTACGATTTGTGGTAGACAATGACTAGAAAAAAGCAAAAAAGAGAGATAAGCTGACAATATAGTTATGAAAAGAACAACTACATCAGACCCAAACCAAGTCTAAACCAGTGAGATCAAGTGAGATTATATAGAATGAGCTATTATGGCTAATATGAGTAAAGTTGACTTTTAAATGTGTTTTATTATAACATTTACTTTTAGAACTTTTAATCAAGCATACTGTATTTTCTTTGCTTTGGTATGTGATGCTTGGTTGCTATGCCAACAAGGGTATGTGATGGCTCGATTCGTCAGTTACTGGTCTGTTTTGGAGACTGGCTTTAGTGAGTTGAGACTGCTGTACTTTGCTCTTGTTTTGGCCTACAGTAGCCCTTGTGTTCACAAAATAAACAACAAAAAGTTTTTTGCCGTGTTTCCTTACATCACAATGCCACACTATATTAAAGATGTTACTATACTACTAAATTAAAGATGCACTATGTAATTTTTCCTATCTCAGTGCATTGGCATTAAACTAATCTGTCTTACATTTATTCAGTAACTGGTGTTTTTCATTGCTCAGAAATGCCTTTAAAAACACACATTTTTACTGTGACCGGGATCGCCTATCCACAGATCTGACCTGTTACTTGGCCTGGTGGCATCTCCTACTTGTTTATATAGAGAAAGATATGTTTCATGCCTTAAAATCTCCATGGAGGCAAGCAGGTGACAGGGCACCACAAACAAGTTACCTAATGCACCTTTAAGCATGAAAAACATTATAATTTAAATTGATAAAATAGGTCAGAATCAGGTTTATACCAGAACTTATCAAAACAAAAAAAAACACAAACTAAAAAAAATCAATCGATATAGCTAAAAACATAAAATAAATTATGTTATCTTAAAGTAGAACTAAACACCTAAACTCCTCCTACAACATAGAAAAAAAAAAACCCTGCTACACTGGGCAGTACCTGGAGGACTGAAAGGGGAGACTGAGGAGGGGTCTGGGTATATAAGGGACAGTGTGATTGGTTTAACAGGTTTCCACTCTTCAAACACCGCCCCTGGAGCCAGGTGTTTGTAATCAGAAACACCTGGCTAAAATCATGACAATACTGCGTGATGTCACATAGTACTTGAAATTGCTAGTTTAGTGTCATATTTTCTATATAGCAGTTTTTTGTGCACTTTTGGGTGAAGCACTTTGGGAAGCTTAATTTGTATTTTAAATGTGTTAAGTACATAAAATTGAATAGAATATTTCCATTTTGAGTCTGTGTACCACCACCAGAAGCTGAGACCCACACTGATTACACCCAACACAGAGCTAAGACGTCTGGACCTATATCTAAATGAACAGCGACTGGCCCTCTTTGCAGACGTTTCTCTCTGTAACAGGGTTTTAACGCAAAAGCTTTAGCCAATTTGTGCTCTGACCTCCGTTAAAAGCTGCTTTACCCCTCCTGAGACCAGACCCGCTCCCACCACGGCCCTTTAAGTTTCATTACTATCAAACTGAGAAGAACGCTGCACAGAATGTCAAGGGAGGTGGGAAAGAGAGAAAGAGTCAGCATACATTTGTTGTTTTGGTGGGATTATGTAAGAGGTAAACAGCTGTTAAAGGAGCACTATGTAGCTTTTCTGGTGAAGGGTACGCTTTCACCAGAACAGCTATATAGCTTTCCTGGTGAAGCCGCACCCTTCACCAGAGATGTTATTTTGCTTTGAATATTCAACAGTGGTACATTAAACGTATCACTACTGTTTTTATTCTATTACAAATGTGTTTTTTATGCTCATAAACACCACCTTAAGTCAGTCCAATTCAACACATTTAAAAACAACGTCAGCAACCAAAAGTGTTTTACATAAAAAGTCAAAAAGTAAAAGAAAACACAAAAAAAAAAAAAAAAAAAACAACACACATTGTGAACGAGGTTGCCACTCCATAAACCTAATCTATAACTTTACCTGGTGGTGTCATCTGCATATCTACCTGGAGTTAAGATAAGTGTAATGCCATACTGTGAAACATTCAACACCAGCAAATAACATCGCCATGGAAACAGATGAAGGACCCTCCACCAGAAAACACATTACACATTAATTATATGAGATATTCTTAAGTATTAACAACAACACCAGAGACTCATTTTCATACGTTTTTTTTTTTTTTTTTCGAAACGCCACATCCATAGTACCACCCCTCTTTCCCCCCTCTCCCTCACCTTTGCAGCCTGTATGACGATGTGCTGGTGGTACGCCATCACGACCACATCCTGGGGCTCAAACTGACTGACATCCACCGACACAAAGTACACGTCTCCATGGCAACGCACCCCTCCCCCTGCTCCTGGACCGCTGATACTGCTCGGACGTCCCATTTGTGAACTGCCAAAGGAAACTGAAAGAGAGAGGGAGAAGGGTGGGAGGTGTAGATCGATGAAGGAGGAGAATGTATGGTAATGTAAACATGACTTCATACAGCACATGTCTAAAGGGCATCTGGAGAATATTGATGAGTTTATTTGCAAAGCGTGTATGTATGGTGAAAAGGCTGATTCGTAGTCCCGTACTGAAGCAAAAAATACAAGGTAATTATCGATTCTAATGGATTTTTTTCTGTCTCAATCTACATAATAATGTGTAACTGCTGATGTTGTTATTAACAGTGGTGGAAGGTAACAAAGTGCAAGTAGTAAAGTACTGTACTCAAGTAGAATTTTTAGATATCTGTACTTTACTAAGTACATTTTACAGTGGAAACTTTTTACTTTTATTTCACTTTACACACATCCTCTGTTGCATCTCAAGCCCGGTCAAACTTGATCGTCCAATTACATCCGTTTTTTTCGCATGTGACACGAAGCTCATTGGTCACCTATGATTTACAAATAAAATCACATTTATTTCACCTTCAGATTAACAGAACTGAGTGTTTTTCTCATTGATGCAACAGAAATTTGCTATGTTTTTCAGCCACCCTGCAATATTTTTTCCCTTATTTTTTTTTTTAAGGATGGATCATGCATGTCTCTGATTGGTTAATCCACCTGTCAATCACGCCCATATGAAAACAGCCAGATTCGCGGTGACCAGACTCACAATGTTTTCCAATTATTCTGCGCTCTTCATAAATATTAATATTGCATGTGCTCCTTACCTGAGTTTCCAAACGAGGAGCGGTTGTGCCAGCTGTAGGGGGAGGAGCATTTGGGTCCCCCGGGTCCTTCGTCCTGGAGCAGAGCTGGGTGGTCCACCGAGTCCAGGTAGGTCCCAAAGAGGGGGTCCATGGAGTCCTCTGCCCTGTACGAGCTGCTGTACCGGGCTGTGGAGTGGAAGGAGGAGGAGCTGCGACTGCTGGAAGTCAAGAGAGACATTATTAAAACAAATTCTGAATCTATGTGTCAACCAGCGCCGTGCTTAATATTGGACCATGGGGCTCTTTGTTGTGGATTTATATATAGGAACCAGATGCATTGTGGGTCAGTGGAGCAGTCCTTCCTCTTGCCTTAAATGGTCGTGGGCAGAAGTGACATGTAGTACTCCAATACTTACATGTAGTTACTTTTACTTAGCTAAGTTTTTTTTCTGAATAATAACACAACACAATAAAACACACACATATAGATGAACATTACATTGATTTAAATTGAGTAAACCATAATGACTACTTGACCTTTACCTTAACCATTTTCATTCACTTTGAACCTTTTTGCTGATTTAATATTGAAGGATGGTTGTCACGGGGACCACATTTTTGTCCCCATAAAGAAGGTTCGTTTCTGTGAATTCCATACAAATTGTAGTGATATATTTCTTGAATCATATCTACGTTATGAACTATAATTTCCACATTTTTAGAGGTCTTTTCAGTGCAACATCCCAAATATAACTTTGATGTTGTGTCAAAACGGTTGCTCAAAGTATCAGTCCCCATATATGTTTTACTCCCATATGAATATTTACTTTTTCAACTTGTTTGGGAGTAACTATACTTTTACTTGAGTACAATTTAAAACTACTGGAGCCTTTTCTGTGTCGTTGGCCTGATATTTTGAGCCAAGAATGTAACGGTTCCCTGATAAGGTCCGTGCAGGTCCCACTCAGCAGACAGAGGAGGGATGATAAGGTGAAGAGGCCTGAGGAGACGCTCTGGGTCAGAAATAGCTCAGTGTAGTGGTCAGCCAGTCGACCGTTTGACCGAACACATTCATGAAACTTTATTAATAATTCAAACAGGAAGAACAGGAAGTTAAAGGGCCACTGATCAGCTATGGAAAAACACACAGAGGGGAAATGTAAAGCAAGGGTCATGTTGAAAGTGTGCTCTGTGGTTGTGATGTTGTGATAAAGAGACAAAAAAAACAACTGAGAAATTATGTTTTATAATCATTTTGTGCTGATTCCAAAAAGTTATCTGAATCCCACATTTTTGTGATAAATAAGTTAGCAACACAGAAAGGGGTACCACTATACAAAGTTTAGTTCCTGAAGTGAAAATTTGAATACAAAAAAATCACTAGAATTGACAAATGCATACAAAATCAGTGTTGCGAAGAAAGAAAAAACTTTTAAGAATACAATGTTTGAGTAACTGTATTCCTGTACCATCAGTCTTTCATTTGGTGCCATTCAGAATACTATTACTTTTCTAAAATCTACGGAGTACATTGAGATCTATAATTACACAAGTCAAATGCAGAGTATAAGTGAGAAATGTGGGATTTGCCTTTGTGGTGACTTTGTGTCTGTAAAAAAAAAAAAAGTAATAATAATAATAATGATAATAATAATAATAAAGATAATAATCTTACTGAATGATGATAATTTCTTACTGAGTGACTTATGGTAAACACTTTTATATAGCGCTTTTCCACCTTCAAGGCACTCAAAGCAATCACCCACTCACACACACATTCATACACCAGTGTGCACAGACACTGGAGGGGAGGTGGGTTAAGTGTCTTGCCCAATGATACAACGAGCATTCATCTGTGGGAGCTGGAATCAGTAGATCCTAGGTTTATGTCGAGAGCAGGATTAAAATCAGTGAACAAACACTCTACCAACTGAGCTACAGTCGCCTTATCTAGTTACTCACATCTAATTCTTCAAAAGCATATTTCTACTGTTTTGTAACATCACTAATTTTTTTCTTCCGACTTAGTCACATGGTGACTACATCATTTCACTTTCCTCTGTATATTATGTTCCTTGAGACAAATCCACATGATGTACTTTCCATGCGGTAGTAGTCTGACCTTCCCTGTTTCTCTTTAATTGCACTGACATTTGCTGCCTGGACAGCCGTGCGCACTCTCTTCTCTCTTGCTCTCTCTCGCCCTCTCTTTCTCTCTCACCTGGACAGCCCTGCTCTCGCTTTCTCTCTCTCCCGCCTGAATAGCCTCTCTCTTCTGGATAGCCTCTCTCTCTTTCTCTCTCTCTCTCTCTCTCTCAGTCCCTCACTCTCCCCCTTTCTCTCTCCTGGACAGTCCTGCTATTGCTCTCTCTCTCCTGGCCTCATGTCTCTCTCACTCCCCCCCTCTCCTCTCTCTCCTGGACAGCCCTGCTCTCTCTCTCCTGGCCTCATGTCATCGGCGACATCCACATCTGTCATACAAATACTTTTACGGTATGTGCCCTCGCCTTCTCAAATAGGATGTAAAATAAGACATTGGACTAACCTTGTGTGCTATGTTCTATCGGATCAGACATTTCATGAGAGTCATAAAAGTAAAAAAAATATATTTGATAAAAGTAGCATACATCACCATGACAGTCTCAATGTGTGTACAGCCATAGCACTTGTAGCTGTCCTTGTGCAAAATATTATGTATTCATAGCTTTATTGGGGCATCTTAAAAAGGCCTTGAAAACACCTTGAATGTTCTGGTCCATGATGCAGTGACACAGGTACAGAGGTAAAGAGGTCTGTTCTGGTCCGCTGGGACTAGACCAGATGTTGGTTAGGATCATGTTGGTCCCCAGGGTCTAGTTTCAGTCCAGACCTTGGACAAATTCCTCATAAAAGTGAGCTACAAAGGTGAATATAGAACAAAATGCAACTTCAGTTTCCTCTTCTCCTTTACCCTCTCAAAGTTGTTTTTGGAGTGATTTGTGCATGTTTGAGTACTGTAATCTTTAATTGCTTATTTTGAAGATGCCATTTTACTGATTTTTTTTTTTAATATTTTTATTTGGTTGGGACAGTGCATGTTGATGAACAGACATGACATGACAGACATGAACGTAAACACGCCGGGTTATAGCCAGAGGCTAATTTCCACCCGTTGTTCCAAGGGCTGGGGTAGGTGGGTTAAGTGTCTTGCCCAAGGACACAACGACAGCATTCATCTGTGAGGGCTGGAATTGCACCGCCAACCTTCGAGTCAGTGGATCTAACCACTCAACCAATGATGTTTTTTATGTAGAGAGCGGGATTTGAACCGCCAACCTTCGGATCAGTGGACAAACACTCAACCTACTGAGCTACTGTCGCCCTTTCCCTTTCACTGTCACCTACACAAACCCACTTTGACGTACTTATTCCATTCCTTATTTTTCTTAATCAGCGATACACATAGGATTTGACAGAGTTGCATAGTAATTTTGGTACAAGTGAAAAAGTGTGATCATGAGCGTGATCTATAATTATCCATAGGAGAGGCCGACAGGTACACAGCTCGTTGTTATGATGATATTTACAGTGATGTCAGCTCCCACTAGACACCGCAGTTTTCTAACATGGAAGTCCGCAGACAAGTTTCTTTTATTAAGCCGATTTAAATGATTTTTGCGAATTAAGATATTAATTATAACATAATGATCCACAGGTGTTATTGATACAATAAGTCTTCTTTAACCATCTTGGTGATTTAGCAGGTTTCCACAATCTATAACCTTTCTGTGGATAATGTTGTAGTGTTTTGCCCAAAAGCGCAAGACCACTATCAAAGACTTTTGTCATTAAAAAGCAACAAGTGAGGGAGTTGTAGTAACAGGCAGAGATTTTGTGTCAATGAATGTCTATGGTCACCACAGCTAATAACTGTTTTTCCTTAAATCCCTATTCCTTTTATGAGCACTTTCACTAATGAATCAATGGGTAAGTCCCATGTGGCTCATGAGTCAGAAATAGATATAACACAGTGGGGTGTAAAGTTTTACATGGATTTTTACAACACATGCTCTTCCTTATACAACTCAATACATGAAATAGGACATGTGGATGTGTCTTGCACAAAGACACAACAACAGTACAGCATGTATTTGAGTGAGGCTTGAACCAGCAAACCTCCAGTTATGATGTTATCCACTGCAGCGCTGCTGACCTCCTAAAATATATAGTTTATTCAAATTAACTAAAGGTGCATTATGTCACTTTAATTAGGGTATCCACAACCTGATGGTCTCCACGGAGATGTAACTGCTTTGTCTGGAATGTTTAAGCATAAATGCATTTAAAAACGTGCTATCTTACTGTAAGTGTGCTTACCTCACCACAGATGTGACCTGTAACTTGACCTGGTAGTGTACCCACGGTTATTGCTATATAGTGGAACATAGGCAAAGTAATAGTGTCTCCATGGAGACAAAGAAGTGAGTGACAGAAATGTTTCATAATGCACCTTTAAAGGGTCTGTATTACGTTATTTTTCCTATCTATGTTGTTATGTTGTTTCCTCATCACAAACATACAAACCCTGCAAATTTAGGCTTTTCTCTCTCAAAATGAAAACACTCTGTTCCACATTGTGATGTCATGTGGTAATACAGGAAATTATGTTTTTGATGAGGCAACGACATTATAATATGGTTTAAAGTTCACAAGAATCCATTTTGAGTAATATAGAATCTTTAAAAGAAGAAAAACATGCCCATACTACCACACCAAAGTTTGCATTCACTTCCCCTCCCTCTCCCTTCGCTCCACGGACCAGGTCCCTCCTTCAGGCCCCTCCTTCAGGCCCCTTCTTCAGGCCCTTCCTTCAGGTCCAATGATGTCATGGAAAAGTGAAAGACTAATCACAACCAGAGCCCCACTCAGAGATCAACGGCTATTAGTCACGTGACCGCCGACCCTCGACCTGGCTATAACTTCTTGATGATGATGTCGCCCTGGTAATTACTGCAGGGTTTATAGACTTTATGGCACTAGATGTGAGGTAACGACTCCCCATAACAATAAATGAAATACAAGGAGATGAATAGACACTTTCCACCAGTGCAGAGGGAATTATCCAGCATAGTCTATCATACTTATATATTAGTAGTTAAGTATGTGCAAATTACTAGACAAAGTACTGTATAAAATTCAAACTGTGTCCACAACTCATAGAAATGTTGTGCGTGTAGGAAAAGTGGGAAATTATTATATAGGCCTATAGTAGAAAAGTAGTAGGCAATAGTATTTATATAAATACCCCTACGTACTGTTACTTTTATATTGGTGGAATGTAAGGATGTAAAAGTAGTAAAGTGCTGTACTTAATTTTTAGGTAAATTTGACAGTGGATACTTTTTACTTTTACTTAACAACATTTGAGAGTAGGTATCTGTACTTTCTACTCCACTACATTTTTGAACTGAAAAGTAATAAGTACTTTTCAAATGATTTGAGAGGTTATTTTATCATGTTTGTGGTATCATTCTAAAGTTTCCGTGTTCAAGCTTTAAGCATTAAGCAAACAAAAATAAATACACAAAATTCATGAAAAAAATGAAGAAATTAGTTCGTACTGTTGCTGTCGACCAAAATATGAATCATTTTTAATCAATATCACTACATTTACACTTTAACAAATGAACAACACATTAAAATCTGTGTGAAATACAAACTAACTAAGTAACTTTTTACCTTTATCTGAATATTGAGTTCTTGAGTACCACTACAATTTATATTTAGTGGATAATTAGTGACAGTGATAATATAAAACATAGCCTAGGTATATGTGAGGACTTTAGTGTGTTCACTGTCTTTCAGTGTCTGTTCTCCATGGAGATATTTTTCCGTTGCCTAGAATGTTCCACAGTGCTGCTTTAAATGTACAATCAAGCAGGTGACATCATCAAGCCAAGTTACAGGTCAAATATATGGAGAAGCGATACAAGTCAAATATATTTTTAGCAATAAAAACAGCTGCATCTACAAGAGTAAACTGCTAAATGGTCACATTTTTATTTAGTGCTTTTCCACCTTCAAAGCACTTTACATGAAGGAACCACTCACTTATTCTCACACACATATACACCAGTGTACACAGACACTGGGGGTGAGGTGGGTTAAGTGTCTTGCCCAAGGACATGATGACTTCTTCTGTGGGAGCTGGAATCGCACCGCCAACCTGTGGATCAGTGGACTAATGCTCTATCAACTGATTTTCTGTCAAATTAATAGCAGATAAATATGCTTAATGCCATACTGTGTGACATCCCAGACAAATTAATCACAAGTCTTTGGAGATGAGCAGATGGTGTACACTCCTCCAAAAAGTTAGATAATGGACCTATAAAAAAACATGCTAAAAATAATAATAAACAAATCACACAACAGCTTTTGTGCTTTTTTAAAGAACAATACCAATATTTTATTAACTCCAAATAAGTTCAGATGCAGCAAACAAAGAGAAGTCCATTTCCAAATTCAAGGTGGCAATATTCAAATAATTACATTCAAAAGAGCCAAAAGAGGAAAAGAAGAAAGACATGTCTGAGAAGGATGACTGTGACAAGATGGCGGACATGGAGGAGGTGGTACATTCATTTCATTGCACTGCTGAGTCCTGTGTCCTGGTCTGTGTCTATGCTGCTGTATCAGGGTGGATCATGTATTACTATGGGTTGTATGGCTTTGCTCTTTGCTCTCTTCAGCCCTTCTGAGTTTCATGGTGTGCCCCCTGGAGAACTCTGGGACATTTTAATTAAGACAGAAGCTAAAGTGGGTTAAAACTCTCTCTCTGTGTGTGTATAACTCTTTCTCCCTCTGTCTCTCTCTCTCTCTCCAGCTTTCTTTCTCCCTCCCTCTTTCCTTCTGTGTTTCTCCCTCTGTCCCTATCTCTCTTTTCCTCTGTCTCATTGTCTCTATCCATCTCGCTTTCTCCCTCCCTCTCTTTCCTTCTTACTTTCTCCCTCTGTCTCTCTCCTCTTTCTCCGTCTCTCTCTCCTTCTCTTTCTCCCTCTCTCGCTCCATCTCTTCTTCTCACTGGCCAAATTAACATTAGGTCTAATTGAAGTCCTGAAGCACTCTTCCCTCTTGTGTCCCCATATGCTTCATTGGAGTTGGCCTTGTCCTTAAGTAGAACAAAAAAATACATTAATTATTTTTGGACTGTGCTTCTAATTGCATAAATACGATCCAATAAACATGGTTATTAAAGATGCACTACGTAACTTTACTCGTGGAGGGTTCATCGTTTGCTAAAATTGCGCTAAATTATTATTTTATTTTTTTTTTTTTTTCCATGTATAAGTTTTACTTTTACTTAAAGGTTCTGTACCTGTTTTTTCCATGCATTTGAGTAAAATTCGTCTTATACTATAAAAGCATTTGTGTGCTGTCTGCATCTAATTATAAAGCATTGTATTGTTGGATAATTACAAGTGTGCAGTTAGCATGCTAGTTGTTCACATTGTCGTGGGGGCAAAACTCCGCTGTGGTCTCTGAAGGTTGTGAAAAGTGCTAATAAACTCATCATGGTGAATAGTTAAGATGCTCACAATGCATACTTTAAATGAGGAATAACCTGCTGACAAATGTACTTTTTTTTCGTGCTTAAAGTACAGATTTAACAGCAGTACTTTTACTTGCAGTCGAGTCCATCATTAGCCATGTAACTGTGTGTCTTTTGTAAGAGAAACTATCACGCCCAGGTCTGACACAGCACTATCTGTACCAGTCACTTCAAATCACTCAAAGACAATGAGATCTGACGCTTTGGGCTTATTGTCACATATTTGAACTTTTATGGCACCAGCCCTCCACAGATGTCCCAGTGATGTACAGGACACAGACAGACAGGGGACTGAGCTGCCTTTATAATGAAGGGGACAGACTGTGTGCAAAGGGAGCACTCTCATGTCCTTTTAGTTACGTAACCTGCCCCTGAGGACGGAGGACAACAGGGAACAAAGAGGAGCTAAGCAAAAATATGACATGACCGATACAGCCAATGAACAGAGAGACAGGGGTTATGTTAACGGGGTTTTTGTAAGTCATTCTTTCAAAAATTAACTGAGAGAATTAAGTGTATTTTACAGTTTACTAAAATGTCTGTTTTTGGTCTGTATTTATGTGCAGGCATTACTTTTTACCTGTTTTTAGATTGAGTTTCATTGAGTCTGAAGATATAAAACACTGTGATAGATGGTTAAGTCGTCTATGGCTAGTTATGTTACAGTTACAGGTTAGCTCTGTGGAGAGGCGATCCAACTCTAATGCATTTTTTAGCAATAAAAAAATGGCTGCATCTGCAAGTATAAAATGGTAACATGGTCACATTTTTATATAGCGCTTTTCCACCTCATAGTACTGAACAATTTAAAACAAAAATCTATCTTTTGAATGCTGAAAAGTTCTCAAAATGGATGAACAGGAAGCTAAAATTTAAACAAAACATTAAGGTCAAATTCACATCTTTAAATTGGGTTTATAGTTGTGGTTAATCACTATTTTCTACTAAATATTATAGTTGTTGTTTATTCAAATGACAGAAAGAAAGTTTTTTTTTTTTTTTCTTTCATACTCTTGTACAAGGGTACAATGACATCAGGAGGGTACCAGAACCACACCCAACATTTACAGTCCTGTCCCCCCAGAGGACATGGATAGAAACGGGAGAGACTAGACCAAGGACAAACTCCCGCGATCGGCCTGGGACAAACCAAAATGCGACGGGGGCATGCAGGAGTTTGAGCGACAGCTGCTGTAAAGGAGGCGGGGATTAATGTTAACGACAGTATGACCTGGATGTCGTGAAAGGCACAGCTTTGATGGTTCCCCCTGAGTTGTCTTTGCCAACTGTCCAACTTCACATTTTACCCAAGTCTGTGAGAACTCATTGTGTAGAGTGTGTGTATATCATCTTTTATATTTTATTTTATAGCACACAACAGAACATTTAGTTGCAGTTCTATACGTAGCAACCAAAAGAACTTCTCCTGACACCATAATGAGCCAGAGTTCTATCTCAGAAAACATCTAAAATAGTTGGTTACCTTGAGCTATACTAACTTGCTCGTTGCATCAAATCCATATTGTTTGAGGAGATAATCATTTAAATTAGTTTAAAGGCATACTATGTAATTTTTCTAGTGGAAAGTCTTCTACCTGCTTATCTCCAGGGAAATTTTCATGGCATTAAACGTATATATATTTCTATAGAGACGAGGATGTTACGCACCAGGACGAGTTAAGGGCAGATCTCGTGACGTGACCCTGCTCACAGTGCGAATGGATCTTTTCAAGGTATTGAGTTGAACAAATGCAAGATACGTTTAATGCTCTACTGTAGAACATTTCAAGCAAAGCAAAAACACCTCCATGGAGACAAGCACGTGGCTGACCCTTAGTCACAGAAGTTACATAGCGCACCTTTAGTGGAGTAAGAAAACAACATATTTCTAAGGTTATTCCACAAACCTTTTTGAATGGCACTCTGTCTATATTTGAATAAAAGCACCAATGAAACGTTCAGAATTCTCCGGGCGACACCACACTGAGTTAAAGGGACGTGCTGCATCAGAGGGAATGGTACTGTACAGTGCAAGCAGAGAGCTCGCTGACATCTTTAATATGAACTTAACCACAATGAAACAGCTTTAACACATGGAGAGAGGAGGGGTGAGGTCTGTGCTTTCAGTATCTGTAGAAAAGAACACAGTTTACTCAAACACTCAAACACAGATGTACAGGCGACACTGGGTGGGATGGTCCATGGGTTTCCTGAGATTATGAATGAGTCTCCAGAGAACCTCAGCTCATGTCCTTTAAACAGAGGTGGGTACAACAGCCAGAAATGCACTAGAGTGATCATGTTATTTCATTATCTACCAATGGAGAATCCATAAAACACTGTGCACATTTGAAAATAAAATTTGAATATGTATTGCATTTTTGTCAGTCATCAGAAAGATATTGTTGTTTATAGACTTGACTGACATGGGAATACTTACAGTAAAAACTAATGTTACGTCCATGTAACACATACCAAGGGTAGATATTTTTTATGTGATAGAAAGACCTTTTTCAAAGCAATTCGTTAACCCACTCCCCACCTCTGCTTATAAACATGCCCCAAACCAAATGTGTAGAATAAAAGGCAAAGCTTTTTTTAGGAGTCCGATGAAGACAGCATTATGACAGATGGCATCACAGTATCCTCTTTTGAAATAAAAAAAATCAAAACTTATTCACATTTTTCTCAGTAGACAATATCACACAGTGATAATGAAGAGAAGGAGAAATCTACAGCCACATTAGCTTCGTGCAAAAACCACATACACTGGCACGCCAGAGAGGCAAGAGATCAAAGCAAGACGATGCATACAAAAATATAGAAAATCTCCAACTCTGCATTCACAGAAAAGTCTTTCACATCACGCGCCGTCAAACCTCACTAAAGACCACTTCAGGGACATTCTGTGTTTGTCTGCGTCGCCATGGCTGCTGCGAGAGTGGTTTAGACATCCGCCAGTCGATAATCAGTGGTTCTGAATAATGTCGACATGTCAGTGATAGAAAACTAGTACAATAAAAGCATACCCTTTTCCATTGTTCAATTTATGAGAAATCTTTTAGAGTTTTATATTTAAAATACATACTATACCCTGTCACTTTAACACATTCCAGCATTAGCTCATAATTAGAAGTGACAGGTGACAGATTTGGCATACAGCAAGCCATGCCAAAAGGATGCACTTTTCTCTTGCAGGAGTCGGGCAGGGAGAGGCTGCAGGCTCCAGGATGCTTTGTTGCCTGCTCCTCTCCCGGGGCACACTATGACATGATACAAATCGTGCTTAAGACTGGGTCAACCCATCATTTGCACTTGCAAAACACATGCAAAGAGAAGTCAGAGTTTACAGTTCCGTCCTTCAGTCAGCCTCCAGGGGGCGCCTCACTTTGGGAGTCTTTGAGAATAGGCACAAAAACCTATCATTGCCGTACTAAGACTACGAGCAAGTCACTGGACTTGAAAGAGGCCTGTGTTCTTGTTTCACATTGATAAAAAAGATTGTTTGGACGCTTTGAAGAAAAATATGACTGACGTCAGTATGGACAAAGCAGGTACCAATCAGGAAGTGGAAATGTTCCAAGTAAGGCAAAGACGGATGAGTTACGTTCACTCTGAAGTTAAACATGCACAATGTTCAAATGTCTCTACACCTCTTTGTTTGAGTCACAGTTCAGAGCTGGACTCTCATTGGCTGTTTGGGTTTCCCACGCGCACCTCTTCCTCCTCCTCTTCATCCTCATCTAGAGACACCACTCCAGAGGAGGCCACGTCTGACACCCTTCGGCGCAGGGCGTACTCAGCGGGACTGTCCCCTGCTCTGCCCCCCTCTGTCTCTGTGGGACACACTGTGTTCTCATAGTCTTTACAGGGGCTGTCGTCGTCTTCTCCAGGAGACAGGTATGTTTCTGAGTAGGACACAGAAAAAGGAGAGTCCTGTCCCCCTCGTGCTCTCAGGCCCCGCCCCCCTCCGCAGGTGTGCCCCGCCCTCTGAAGGCGGGACAAGAGCTCTTCGCCCCCCTGTAGCGCGGACAGGATCTTAGCGGCCAGTTCGGCGGCATTGCCGTGGGAGTGGTTACCGCGGCTACTCCCCAGGTCTCGGAGCAGCGGGTGGTGCTCGTCCAGACTGCAGAGGCTGGAGCACAGAGTATCTGGAGAGCCCGCTGTGGGGGAGGGCTCCCCACTGCCCCCCTCGCCCCCGGTCCCCTCACAGCATGGCCCCCGCACGCCCAACTGCTGACAGATCTGACTGTGGATCAGGTCCTTCAGGTACGGAGGGTATGACGGCACGTCTGCAACACACATAACAAGAACATTTAAAACTTTTGTCCAGATGAATTTAGATGTAAAGCAGAGAGCTAATATAGACATTCAGACATTCATAGGCTCCTGGAGATCAGATATCATACCAGTAATGTGCAAAATGAAATTACAAAACAATATTCTGACACTTTCATGTGCCCCCTTTTAAAACAGGCATCTCTCTCCCTGCATTTTCTGTGATCCGTTTAGTGTGGTTTAGCAGGAGCCTGTGGACGCTCTGTCTGTGTGGAGGCAGCTAAATGGACTGCACTGAATATTAGCTGTGTCAGTGCAATCAAGATGAAAGCCTTCTGTACAAACACTACACACACGCCAGGTTCACGAGCTTTGTGTGGACATTACATAGACTCATATTCATTTTCTGGAGCCTAACTCTAATCTTAAACAAATTTACTACTGCCCTAACCCCAACAGAACTTGACCGCAGGGCATTTTTGAAGACCTGTAATTTTCTGACAAATATCATAATTACAATTAGATTTAAAGCATAATCAAAAGCTAATCATGACCAGGGGCATTTGCGTTTGAGAGATTACATAATAAGGCATGAAGGAGACCGCAATCTGGATATTATGTTTAATACAAAGACTTTACACCTGAAGAACTGCCTCATTCGTAATTTACAAATGACAAATAGCTTTTATGCTTCAATTATGATTCTTCATGTACATCTAAAACATGCTGTTGATGTTGTAAATCTGAGACTTGTATGTAAGCCAAATAGGTCCATATAACTGCCCGTCTGAAGCGGTTTGAGTCCCCACAAGACTCGGTAAACACGTACACACATAAGCTTGGGCAGAGACACAGAGCGTATTTATAACGCGCTCACACCCTCCACACACGGGCCCTGTCTGTCTCTGCAAAGGAAATCATATTAAACTTGCAGGAGGGATATCAAATTGCGCTGAGGAACAAAAAATGTCGGCAGAGGATGAAAACTAGGGCACTGGGACAATGGGAGCTCCACAGAGAAGAGGAGGAGGAGGAGGAGGAGAGTGAGGAAGGACTGTGGGCTAGACAAACACCACGTAACTGCTGCATTATTGTAGCTGTGGAAAATCATTAGGCTCTGATCTGTTGACAAAAGTAGCATTCCTGACCCATTATTTTCAGAAAGGAAATGAAACACAATAAGATACAAGTATGAAAGTTTGTTGTTTCTATATTTGTTGAAATGTGCTTCATAGGGCCCATATTATGCAATTTTCAGATTTATGCTATAATGTTGTTTCCTCATCACGAACATACCTGGAGCTGTGTTTTGTTTCATTGATATGTGCTTAATATATTTAGGCTGTGTTCTCCTCTCAAACTGAAAACGTTCTGTTCTACCTTGTGCTGTCATGTGGTAATACAGGGAGTGCACCACTGTGTTTTTAAACTCCATGCACCTTAACTGGAATCATTTGGATGATTGGTTGTTAGTTAAACACAAGCAAGTCTGCGATACTTTTTAAATTGAGAGATTATATACTTGGTAAGGTACACTACGTAACTTTTGTCCTCCCATTTGTCTCCATGGGGATGCAATTGCTTTGTCTGTAATGTTCCACAGTGCAACATTTAATTTATTTAGCTCCATGGAGACAAGCAGGGATACCGCCCAGCAAAGTTACATATCAGACCCGTGGAGACGTGACCTTGCTAATGGTATTCATGGTATTTTTGAGTAATAAAAACACCTGTATTGAATAAAAGCAAGATAGATTAATTTAATGCCATTCTGTGAAACATTATAGGCAAACCAATAACTTTACAATCGAGACAAGCAGGTGACCAGAAAAGTTACATAGTGGATCTTTATTTGGCACCACTACCTTAATACTAAAGAAAAGTGCAGTGGCTAAAACCTCTATTGTAAATATATGTGTTTTATTCTTATTCCCTGTGCTGTTTACAAACACATTGAGGAGGCATTTGTTATACCTGTGCTCTGTGTGGAGGGCTCGTTGGCAGGCAGAAAATCTTCATCGTATGAGTCATCGTTGGACTCATCCCCGTCAACAGAAGACCAGGCCCTCAGCTTAGCCTCTGCGATGGCAAACTGCTCCGCCACACCTGTGGCAACACAAACAAATAAACATTATGTACAAATGAACCGAGCCAGAGGAGGCAGTGAGTACGGGGTCGCCATAGAAACAAGCTGCAGAGCCAAAGATGGGCTGTGGTCGGGTTGCCAGGTCATGATGCTATTTTTCAGGGTGGTGGCTCGCTGTTTGTTTATAATGCCAAGTGCACAGGGTTGAATTAAAACTGGATGTTCACATTTCAGACAGAGTTCAGATCCAGGCCATTTGATGTTGTGAAAAATACACATTGATGCTGACGTTGATGTTGAATTGTACTCCTACTATGTAACTTTACAGGTGGTGGGTCCATCACCTGATTGTCTCCATGGAGACAAGCAGGTCATGTTATAGAGCATATCTGTGGAGAGACAATCCTACTTATAGTAAGACTGTAAGTAAGTTAGAGAGTAGACCTGCTTAATGAGTAACTAATCTTGAGTGGTTTGATACCACTTAGCAAGCCTCATTTGTCCTGTGCTTGTATAGTTAGCCATTTATGCTAACAGGCTGTAACTGTATTAGCCTGCGTGATCCGTGTACATTGATATGGGTGACATGGGTGACATTACCATCTGCGCATGCTAAGATATAACAAACAGTGGGAGCTGCTTTACATGAGTCACCTATGTGTGTAAAGGTCAAAGGTGCTGTGTAACACCCTTGTAACATATCACTGAATTAATTAAACATCAGCATGTGAAAGGAGTGAGTGTGTGTATGTGTATGTGTATGTGTGTGTGTGTGTGTGTGTGTGTGTGTGTGTGTGTGTGTGTGTGTGTGTGTGTGCGGGTATTTATTACACTGGAGATTAAAATCTATATATACTTACACCATGGGAACCTATCTCCCTTATGGACAAAGATCAGATCACCGTGACTTAAATCCATGTATTATTTAACATGATTCAAACTAAAAATATGTAGTAGAAGTAGTAGAAGTAATAGTTAAGGATAAGCTCAGTCTCCAGGGAATGCATGTGAGTCTATGTAATGTCCCCAAAAAGCATGGAAAAAGTGTGTGGTCTGCAAGTTATCTGTCACTGGGTCTAAATGAACAAATTTAAGTGATGAAAATGTGATGCTATGAACAATACATAAAGAACATTAACCCCCTCAAACCCTAAGCATAGCCATTCATCGTGTATACAGCAGCTTTTCAAATATAAATCACCAAAACACTAACACCTAATAAGTCTATACTTCCTCTAAAGGTTAACTTTTGCCAGTACTTTAAGATAATACTTAACAGATACTTTAAAACTATTGTAATTTCAGTTTTTACCTCATAATGATGCAGTCCTACCACTAGTATGTGTTCTTTCAATGTAAATCACAAACCACCCTCACTCTGTTTTGTATTCCTGCTGTTCATTCCCTGCTATCGAGCGTTTTGCATTGACTGACACTGCACCCTGACATGCTTTAGGTCTGCAGCTGCCTTGTTCCTTCGAGCTCTCCCTCCTCATTCCGATTTAAACCCTCCTCCTCTTCTCTCCAGCGCAGTGTGTCCCTGTAGTCTCTGTGTGCTTGGGCAATGCTCAGTATTCATGTATGGGTCCCATAGAGAGGCATTGATCTGCTCATTCATCCGCTGCTATGGCTTTTGGACCTTGTGCATTCAAACTCGAGTGTTTTAGAGATTTGGAGCAGGCGTAGCTCTTTAGGCTGCTTATGAAATATAAAAAGCTCTTTGAATTCAGAGACTGGGTTCACCTGCTCTGCTTTCGATGTGTAAGTGTGTGACATAAGATTTCTATTATGGCTATGTGTCAATATGTAAAAATTTCCATAGTTTATGTACAGTATTCTTCTTTCTTTACTACATCATCTTCAGGCACTTGAAAATGTCGTACTGTCACTTCCTGGGTCCACTTTAGACTAGGAGCACCCATAGACTGTATAAAGAAGTGCTGGTTTAGCAGGGAGCGGGTGCTTTGCAACGCTGTCAATCAAACCCGGGAGCGACCTCTGGGAAAAAAAGTGCCTGATTTGTCCGTTATTAATGTTCATATCTTGACTTATGGACACAGTAGCAAAATAAAAATATCAGGATTATGTAGAGCGGGTTAATACAAACATTTTAAAACCAAAATTGTGAACCAGAGAGAGGCAGTTACAGAAAGAGGAGCGACAGTGATTGAATACAAAGTTAAGCCAAAGTCGATGGAGCCGGAAGCTCACGCTCACTTTCTATTTGAAACGCGGTGGTTAGCAGGTCAGCGATGTCCATTTATATATATATGTACAGTCTATGGGAACACCACATAAGCTGCAGTTTTTGGATAGGTTAAGGTTGAGGCACACAAGTTCTTCAGGAGCTAGGGGAAAAAATATCAAGATGGAGGAATAGCAAATCGACAGCAAAAAAACTCAAAACGCTAAAAAACCTTGGAATCAAACCCGGATTGCTAACCATAGACATAACCCAAACTTTTCATCTTATAATTTGCTAATAATGTATTGAATATGTATGTGGATTCATACATTTCAAGACACCAAAGCACTTTTCATTGTATTTTTCATTCACTACACTCCCTAACTATTTGCCCCTGGGACAGACTGATGGAGGTAAGGCTGTGAATCCGCACCATCGGCCCATTCACACTCCTACAGACTACAAAAGAATGGACTTCATCAGAGAGCAGAGATAAAGGTCTTTGAAAAGCATCACTGAAAATAAATAACCCAGAACAGAGGTGGCACACACTGAAAAAGTGCTCCGTCATGGTGGCTATAGCCAGCAGCAACACCTTACTCTGCAAATTAACCTTGGGAGTGTGCAAAGAGAGAGAGGGAGAGATGGAGAGGGAGAGAGAGAGAGGGAGAGGGAGAGAGAGAGGGGGAGAGGGAGAGGGAAAGATGGAGCGTGAGAGAGGAAGAGAGACAGAGAGAGAGAGAAAGAGGGAGAGATGGAGAGAGAGAGAGAGACAGAGAGAGAGGGGAGTGATGGAGAGAGACAGAGAGGCAGCGAGAGAGGGAGAGAGAAACAGGCAGAAGGAGAGAGAAAGACAGAGGGAGAGAAAAGAGAGCGAGGGAAAGAGAGATGGAGAGAGAGAGGGAGAGAGAGAGATGGGGAAAGAGAGAGGCAGAGAGAAAGAGAGAGGGAGAGCGGAAGAAAGAAAGAGATGGGGAAATAGAGAGGGAGAGAGAGAGATGGAGAGAGACGGAGAGAGAAAGAGAGAAAAGAAAAGAGAGAGAGAGAAAGAGAGAGATGGGGAGAGAGAGACAAAGAGGTAGAGAGCAAGAGAGACAAAGAAAGAGAGTGAGAGACAGAAAGAGAAAGGGAGAAAGAGAGAGTGAGCAAAAGAAAGGCAGAGCAAAACGAGTGGGCAGAGTAACAGAGGAGATAGGAGAGTACAGGAGGAGGTCAAAGAGGATCAGAGGGTGATCATGAGACTGGTCTTGAGGGTATGAAAACAATTCAGAGAGATATGAGAGAGATAAAGTCTGCCTTTTATCTTGAATTGTACGGAGTTAATTACAATGAAGAACATCACTGTAATCCACATATTAGGATGAGTTGTTGAGTGAGTTGGGACCCATCTCTAGATCTTGAATCGTGTTATCATGACTACCTTACTGGAGGACAGTGTTGCCAGATCTATTGGGGCTTTTTAAGAGCTGTTGCAAGAGAAAAATACTGTCAGTGTGTTTGGTCAGAGCTATTTTCCATGTACAGTGTGTTAATTTTAGAATAATCCTAGTAAAAATCCTGAATTTCAGTCAGCTTCTATTCTTGTTTTCGTGTGGGTCATCGGAGGAGCACGACTCTCACACAAATGAAAATTGTGGAAAATGCTGTTGTATGTCTGGTGGATTTTGGGTGTTTCTTTTTTGGATGTTCTAGAGCAGGATTTGTCGCAGAAACCTGGCAACCCTACTGGAGAATTTAACCTATTGTGCATGGTTTGGTTGACAAGGAAAAAGTGTCAGACAGCAATTACCGTTACATCAGAGCAGTGACAAATAGTGATGGGACAGATCTGGAAGAGAATTGCAGTGTGATTGTGCACACGTTTGGGGCAAAAACATGTGTTTCCATATCCAAGCCTGATCTCGTTAGATCCCAGAAACTAAGCAAGGCCAGGCCTGGTTAGTGGGATGGGAGATTGGTGTCATTGTGTCCTTAGACAAGACACTTCACCCAGTATGAAAGTGGTGTGTGTGTTGGTCTTGGTGTTGG
The DNA here is from genome assembly GCA_019594935.1 of Periophthalmus modestus. Taxonomy (NCBI): domain Eukaryota; kingdom Metazoa; phylum Chordata; class Actinopteri; order Gobiiformes; family Gobiidae; genus Periophthalmus; species Periophthalmus modestus. The sequence goes on along the minus strand of JAIEZT010000016.1, from coordinate 4,957,952 downwards.
TGGAAGGGGCCATGGTGCAGATTGGCAGGCTCACTTCCATCAGTCTGTCCCAGGGCAGCTGAGGCTTACCACCACCAGGGTATGAACTGAATGAATAATGCACCAAAATCAATTTTGAGTGTCTGGAAAAGCGCGATAGAAGACACTTTTTTATTTATTTTTTAAAATAAATGATGAGATGGGGTAATCCCTCATTCATCCAGGAGTGTTCCAAAGTGTAGAAGGTTTCAGCAGTAGTCATCTGCACACTGCTTTTGCCTGCTTTATAAAATATGTCAAAATATTGTCTGGTCTTGTTCTTGTTTACCTTATCTCTCTTCTGTCCTGTCTTGGGGGTTATTCAATCTCATTCCATCCCTAATGCCAAAGCAGAGACAGGTGTGGCATTACCTGCTGCGAAGCGTGCCTCCTGTTCCCCTTCGCTCAGGTCGGAGTAGGAGTTGAAGTCGGACTCTAGCGCAGGAGTCTCCATAGGCTTACACCAGCCCTTCCACTCGATCAGGTGAGCTACGCGGCCCTGCGCCATGGCGGTGGGCTTGGTCACATGGTCCTTCACCACCTGGGAGATGCCTGAAAACAACACAGAAATATGAGGATCCATTCACTTTTAAACACGCAGGGCTAGGAGCTTCTGCAGAAATGGGAAATGATGTATTGAGTTACATAGGAGGTGTGCAATTCCTGGAGTAACTTTATAAATAAATTATACTTCAACATAGTTTGACTTACTGTGAAAAGGAAACATGTTACCTTCTTGTTGCAACTTTTTCTGACTGAAGTTTTGGCTACATAGCATATGTAGCTGTTTTGTGTCTTTGTTTTGTAAATTTGACAGGGACGTTTTGTTGTTATTGTTCAGTTTATGTGTAGAAGATATACTGATGTGCACTAGTTTTAACATAATTAATTTCCAAGTCCATCATATGCACATTACTGTTTATATTTTTGCAGTAAATTACTACCTTTTACTTACAATAAGTGTGTTCACATTTGCATACAGACCTCAAAGTTGTGACTCACTGGGTCTAAACCAGAACCTAAACTAAACCCTCACCAAACCAAGACTAGAAGTGGATCAAACCAAGACTTAACTGGGCTCAAACCAGTACTAAACAGGGGCAAGAGTGAATGCACCCAAAGACTTAAAGGTACACTCTGTAACTTTTCTTTTGGAGGTCTGTCTCCATGGAGATGCTGGAATATTTGACAGTATGGAAAGTTGGTGATGCAAACTGATCAAGTTATAGATCTGTTGAAAGTTTTCTCTAGGTATTGTTAAGCAGTAAAAACTATTAAAAAATGAAAAGTGACATACTATGGGGCATGACAAGGCAAAGCAATAAGTTTGAAGTTGCACACCCTTCTCCAGAAAAGTTACATAATGTACCTTTAAGGAAGACATATTGTTCTTGTGTCTGCTGTATAGTTATAATGTATGATGTCTGTCGATCATTATGTTGTAATTTGCACATTTTAAATCGCAAAATTAATCTAAAATGACTTAATAAAAGAAACAAGTCCACTGAATTCTGCCGTGTAACTGTAGGTCCCTCCCATGGATAGCTGCAGAGCACACTATCGAAACAACTATAACATGGTTAAAAGCTCTGAGAAGTTGATTTTGCATAATAGATCTGCTTCAAGTAATATTAATTTTAAGGTGCTTACCGTGCAGAGAAGACCTCGCTAACGCCGCTATCTCCTGTATGGTCAGAGCTCGTCTTGATTTGGGCAACATTTCAATAGTATCGTCAACATTCACCTGAAACAAAAAATGAAAAAACATTTTTTTAAAAGAGTTCACTTGAGGAGACAGTGATGCAGGAGCAGTACTACAGAGGGCTGCAAAAGTCTTGACAGAATTCTGCAGTGAAACTCAAGGGAAAACCCAGCAGCACAGGGACTCCGCTTTTCAAAGGACTTCAACCACGTCTTTGTACTTCAAGGCCGAGAGAAACTATGTATTTTTAATCAATGTATTCCCCTATGAGTCACAAGCTGCAGAACAACAAATGCAAGATATCGACAGATAGAGGGAGAGATGGCCACTCAGCAGTGCAGTTTTTCCATATGTTTTAGCCTGCAGGTTTTATTAGACAGAGCAGATGTAGATGTGAAAGAGAGAGTGAAGAGTGAGGAGAGGCATTCAGCTAACTGATGAAGCTGTCAATCAAACTCGCAATGCTGAGGCTGACAGGGTGCATATGTGCTACTGCCAGTATACCAGACTATTGCGCAGTACAAATCAGTTTAACATTCTGAGCTTTTGAGAGACTGTTTTCTAATCAGTGATGAAATGGCATTAAATGTAAATATGGTATGGTATGTTTTTTATTTATACAGGGAGAGTGTGCAATAAACAGTGACCACATTTTTTTAATCTGGAAATAGATGGACCATAAGGAAGCACTATGTAGCTTTTCTGATAGGGGGTCTGCTACTTGCTTGGCTCCGTGACGATGTAATTGTTTGACCAGAGATGTTCCACGATATGGCATTACACCTATATGTTTTGCATGCATTCAATTATTGGTGTTCTATTGCTAAAACATACAGAACTAACTAATCTGACCTATAATGTCCTGGTGGCGCCACCCGCTTCTTTTCATTAGTTTAAAGGGGCTATATTGCGCTATTTTCTGATCTATGTCATAATGCTGATTCCTGATCACAAACATACCTGAAGTTGAGTTTTGTTTCATTCACATATGTTTAACACACAAACCCAGTGTATTTAGAGTTCCTCTCTCAGAAAACACTCTGTTCCACCTTGTGATGTCATGTGGTAATACACAAAGTGCTCTGCTGTGTTTTTAAACTCCATACACCTTCACTCGAATCATTTGGATGATTTCAGCACTGGACTTCACAATCTCTACTGAACTAAAAGGTAGCTGTTAACTTGAAAACTACTAATATGTGACATCACAAGGTGGAACAGAGCATTTTGAGCTTTGGAGATGTAGCCAGCCTAATAAACCAGGATGACTCAAACATTAGTGAATGAAACAAAACACAACTTCAAGTATGTTTTTGATGAGGTAAAAACATTGTAACATGGCTTAAAGCTAACAAGAATTAATTCTGTGTAATATAGGACCTTTAATGCCTTAATGCGGAACATCCCAGGTTGTTACGGTTATCAAACGAGGGTATGATCATTGCATCAGATTTACATAAAGGTTCCAGACAAAAGCAGAGGAGTCAGGGTCTTTGGTTAACTTGCCTGTAGCCGTCTGAGCAGTGTTCCCTTCACTTGTGCTGCTGGTTAAATGAGCCTCAGCTCTAATTAGTGAACTAATGGTTTGTTCAGGGAGCCGGCTGTCTCCTCTCAGGATACAGCAACAAGCTACAAACTGTTCAATTCAACTGGAAGACGCATACAGGTGCAAAATCAAATCACGATATGTAAAGTAGACGTAGTAGAAAATTCTTGTGTAAACATTTATAGGTTCTATATTATGCAAAATTGACTCTTGTGAGAATTAAGCCATGTTATAATGTTGTTACCTCCCCAAAAACGTTCCAGGTTTACAGCTACCTTTTACTTTTTGTTCAGTCGAGACTGGCAATTCCAGGGCTGGAACTATTCAAATGATTCTAGTGTATGGAGTGTAAAACACAGTGGAGCACTTCCTGTATTACCACATGACATTATAAGGTGGAACAGAGTGTTTTCTGTTTCAGAGGAGAACACAGCCTAAATATGTTAAACATGTGTGAATGAAACAAAACAAAACTCCAGGTATGTTCGTGATGAGGAAACAACAGTATAACATAGATCAGAAAATTGTATAATACGGGGCCTTTAAATAATATATTAAAAGAATTGCATGACTTTGCTTCGAGATGTTACAAATGTTGCACACAGTATAGTATTAAACGTTTCTATCAAACTTTTATGTCATTATGAGTGTGAGCGGATACACCCCTCGTCACATTTGACCTGTAACTTGACCTGTTTGTCTAAATGAAGACTGATGATTTTAAGGCCATACAGCAAATCCTTCATCAGAAATGTTACGCAGTGCCCCTCTACATACACTATGCATAAACATTTGATTGATGATGATTATGATTTAATATAATCTGGTACAGTTTTTAGTCCAAACCCAGTGTACTATGTGTGCCACTGTGCCATGTTTGTAGAGGCCCGATTACAAGTACAACAAGACTTCTATAAAAAGACAGGGATGTTTTGTTCTTCTCAGAGAAAGTTCTAATATTGAAAAAATAATTGCAGCCCTTGCGATTAGACAATAGCGCCAACTCAAATTTTGATTTTGGTTCAAATGCGCTATACTGTCCAGTCCTACATATGTGTGAGAGAGAAGCATATGGCAAAACAAAGCCCCCACTTCTCTCCCTTTCTCTCTCCCTTATCTGTCTATCTCTCTCCCTCCCTCTTTCTCATCTCTCTGCTCCCATCTCTCTCTTCCTCTCTCACCTCTCTCCCTTTCTGTCACCTCTCTCTCCTTCATCTTTCTCCCTCTCTCTCTCCCTCCCTCATCTTTCTCCCTCCCTCTCTTTCATCTCTCCCTCTCTATCCCCCCCTCCTCTCTGTGTAGCCTTCACAGTGGGACGTATCGAATGTTGACATCGTCCTTTGTTCACAGGGTTTTTATAGTGTTAGCTGCTCCTCACGTGGGGATCACCGTGGTGACGGCTAAGGTCCCATGCACGGAGGGAGCAGCGTGTTACCTAATCGGGGTCACCACCCTCGGCTGACTGCGCGCTTTCATAGTGGTGTCAGGTGAACAAATACATGCAGACACCACAGTTTGTAAGGAAGAGGAACAATAAAGTGATTGTGTGGCTTTATTTTGCTTTCAAAGTCATTAAGTGAGGTAAGAGACGGAGAGGTAAGCTGAGGCAGGTAAAATGAGGGCAACTGGTTGTTTATGTTAAAGGGGCACAGCGGAACTTTTCTGCTGCAGTTGTCCGCAGCCTGCTTGGAAATGTTATTGCGTTGCTTGGAATGTTCCACAAAATGGCATTGAATTTCTTTAAATGTCATTATTTCAACAAAAGAACCAACCAGGCCAAGTTACAGATCAGATCTATGGAGAGATGAGTTTGATCACACTAAGAAAGCGTGTTTTTACAAAGGTATTTTATTGGGGAAAAAAAAAAAACTAAAATAAAAAACTAAATAATACTAATAAAATACTACTACTACTACTACTACTACTACTACTACTACTACTACTACTACTACTACTACTACTACTACTACTAATAATAAAAATAATAAATAATCATCATCATCATCATCATCATCATCATCATCATAAAATAATCAATTGATAAACAAGTTTAATGCCATGCTGTGAAACATTCCTGGCATAGCAGTGACATCTCCATGGAGACAGGCAGGTGGCAAATCCTCCATCAAAAAAGTTACATTGTACACCTTTAAAATGATAGAATAAACACATTTTAAAACTTGAGTACCACAAAATAGCACCCATACCGAGCCAGACTCAAAATCCGGCGCAACATGTACCCTCCATCAGAAAAGTTACGCAGTGTACCTAAGATAAGATAAAACCCATTTAAAGATTTGAGCTCCACAAAAGCAACCATAGTACCAACCTAGACCAATCCAACAAGAACTTGAAAACTTCTTGCTTTTCCTAACTACTTCAAGAGCTACAAACGAAAGATATCATGATGTTTTTTTTGACAACTTTGCCCTGTCAAACTTAACGGTTCAACATACCACTTCAGGAAATAACCCGCACATATGCTTTAGCTGACGGCCCGCTACATTTAAAGGAGATGGTAAAGCAGCCAGCCGGTGTAATCCTCTGGTGCCATGGAGCTGCTCGGAGATCAGAGCAGGATAATCTGGCTCAGTCCTGACAGATCCTCCAGGAGGCTTTAGACTGGTTGGTTTTAAAGCCTAAGTCCCCCACCCCAAAGGACAATAGTGCTCTTTTGTAACTATATGCCCCACAAGAACATAATGTGTAGGCAGGTTTTTAGTGAAGAAAAGTTTTGGAGATAACTTTGGAAGTGTATTTTGTTCAGATAGAATAATGGTCCTCAACAGCATGATGAAAAAAATTACTTTGATGATTGATTACTTTGTCCCTGTAACAATATTTGACCCATTCTTCGAAGCCGCGGGGGTAATCTGTTTGGCATTAAGGTAAACTCCATAACTCTGTTAATGCAACTTGTAGCTTGTTTCCATGGAGATGTAATTGTGATTATTAAGGTCACTACTAAAAAATGTGCGTGTGACTATTTTAGATGTATATATCTTTTAATTTTGGTGGACAGGCCGGTATCTGCTTGTTTTCATGGTGATGTTATTGTTGTTATCTGTCTCCATGGAAACAAGCAGGCAGAGAAGCAGGTAATACTTCCCGGCTAAGTTACAGGTCAGATCTGTGAAGAGGAAAGCCTCACAGTAAGAATGCCTGTCTTTCAAGGTATTTTGTTAGCAATAAAAATACCTGTAGTTGAAGAAATGTAAGGTAAATAGATTTAATGCCTTAGTGTGGAACATGCCAGGCAGAGCAAGAACATTTCCACCGAGAGAAGCAGGTGTCACTCCACCAGAAAAGTTACATACTACATAGTGCACCATTTATTTAAGTAAAGATATAGATACCAGAGCAAATACTCAAGAAAAAGTATCACATGAAAAATCTACTTTAGTAAAAGTATTAAAGTACTCCTTTAAAAATGTACTTGTAAGAGTAAAAGGTAAAAGTATTTTGCGTAGTCATATAAGACTTCAAATGTATTGATTCTGATAAAGATTTGGGCTGACTTATGCTCGACAGATACAATCAAATCAATGTTTTTTTTGGTTTTGTTTTTTCTGTAAATGTTTGTTTGCTGAAACTATGAATGGGTTAAAAAAAAAAAAAAAAAAAAAAAACCCTCAGTCTTTTCAGCAGGTCTCAAACATTAATAAAAAACACTTTTACTTTCCAGTCAAGTACAAAAATGTAGTGGAGGAGAAAGTACAGATACCTGCGCTCAAATGTATTGAAGTAAAAGTAAAATGTATCCACTTTAAAATGCAATTAAGTACAGATACAGTACCTAAATAATAATCATTTTTACTTAAGAATAGTACTTTACTACTTTTCACCACCACTGACTAGAGGAATAGGGACCTTTTTAAATGATGCTTCTTCTCATCATAATTATAACACTACACTTACGGCACTGCACCATATTGCTCTTTTGAAAAACAGACACGGTTCAGACACTTTCCTAGACAACATTTGGCCTTGTTTTAAAAATTCATGCGGGTTACAATCCACTTCTTCCTCCCTCCTCGCTGGCAGCTGCTGCGTATGGCACAGTGGGCTGGGTCAACGCCCGCTTCCCCACTGGCCTACTGAACAGCGCCAGAAGACATGCGTTACATCAAAGGAAATATATCTCCAGTCTCTTGTTGAACATAAATAAAATGGGTCACACATGTTGTAACCATTACTGTCTAACTCTTGGTTTCGCCCACACATGCAAAGAGCTGGAGGCTGAACAACTGTATGAAATGGTCTAGTGCACTCTGATATGAGACAGCAGCTATGGCTTTAAAATACGTGGTGAAAGGGCTCTGTACTGGAATAATGAAGGGCAGAGACAGAACATCAAGAGTAACATGGAGAACAGTGAAGGAAATAGAGTGAAGGAACTGACTGGCGTAGCTGCAAGGCAAGTGTACGTGAACATATGGAAGGGAGTTTACCTGGGATCCAGAATACACAGTTCTTTAATACTTAATACTTCATGAGGATGTGAGTCTGAATCTACCTGTTTTCAGATGGGGGTGACTGACAGGTGGATTGGCCAATCAGGGACACGCATGGTCTGTCACATCAAAACAAGTATGGCTGCTTCCAAGGCAAAAAAAAAAAAAAAATGCGATCAACTTTGGCTCCATGCCCTCTGCAGATCATTGGTCATCTCTCATTTACAAACATAGACTGTATAGATAAATGGACAGAGCTAACTTGCTGGCCACTGCGTTCCATATAGGAAGTGAGCATAGGCGTGCTTCCGGCTTCATCCACTGTGGCTCACTCACTGTTCACTTTCACTCATTTTGGTCTTAAAATGTCAGTATTGTCCCGCTCTGCATGATCCTGGTGTGTTGATTTCTCCATTCCGTAATTCAATATATGAACATTAATAACAGACAAATCAGATGCCTTCGCCGAGGACGCTCCTCGGTAGCATCAGCAACAGGTGTGATTGACAGCGTTACTAAGAGCTTGCTCCCTGCTAAACCAGTGTTGTGGGTTTCCTTCAACAGCCTGGCTTTGGATGGGATTAGGTCTTTGGTTGCTATGTTACTCGCGGACGCAACTCGGCTCCAAATTCACCCTGTAATTGCTAGCGTCGGTGAGCTTCATTTGACTGGAGATGAATGCTGTGGGTGACATCACACTCACTTAATCCATGGTGCACAGTCCATAGTGTAATAGTCTATGGTAGGTACCAGAATGATGATGATAGATCTCAAATGTTGTTTTGGAGATGAGATAAAATAAATAAATGTATAGTTTTTAAAAGTTCGCTATATAACTTTTCTAGTGGGGAGTCTGACACCTACTTGTCTCTATGGAAACAGCTTGCAATTATTGAAAAAACTTCAGATTCGGGGTCAAACCAAAAAAAAAATCAATCCCCCGCTTACTACAGTCAAATCAGTTCTGAAGTTTTGAACAGGAAATCAACAAACATGTTTGTATTATTAAGCCATTTTAGATCAATGATTTACAATAAACAGAATATAAACTATCTATGTATGTTACAGTTTAACACAAAATACCTGAAAAATAGCAAAATGCAAAATGTCTCCTTAGAATAAACCACAAAAATCTAATTCTCATCCTACAATGACATATTTTTCCGCATTTGTACACCTTTATCCAGTCCCATTCCAACAAATCCACTAAAATTCCCATCCCTGCTGTACAATAACCTCTCATCTTTTTACTGTGATAGGAACATTTCTATGGTAACCGGTCGCCATGGCACAGCTCCAGTGATGATGTCACGCTCCGAGCACCGCGCTTCCTTCACAAAAGGCAAATTAATGAGTCGCGTGTGTTCTGTGTGTTTAGGTTCAGGAGGCTGCTTCTAAATCTGGAAACCCAAAAGGGCCATCCTTCGTCATACTGGAAATTATGTCAATTTTTGGCTCTTCTGAAAATCACAGGGATAAAATTATAGGAGTAGAACATATGCCACTTTAGAGTAATGAAGTGAATTTTCCATATTCCATGCACAATTCCCATGGACTTATAACACTTGTATATTTTTTGGGCTAACAGCTCTAATATATAAAATCAATAATAGTGAATAAACCAAATCTTATTAGGGCCTTTATAATATGATAAAATATTATGTAAAAATACTGATGCATTTTAATATTAAAAGGGGCTGTACCTGCTTTTTTCATGTAATAAAACACATGTGTTTTGCTCCAGTACAGATGTATTGTTAAAACAACATTCTGCATCTAATTATAACACATTTTTGGTGTCCGTGAACCAGGAAGTAATGTTGGTGCGCTGTTAGCATGCTAGTTGTTAGCAGTGTCCCAGTGAAACTCAGTTTTAGCCTCTAAAAGTTGTTAAAAGCGCTTATAAACTCATCGTGGTGAATAATTAGGATACTCAGAATAAAATAAGTGAAGGATAAGTTTGAACCGACACAAGCAGTTTAAAATGAACTAGTCCTGTTTTTCACATTTTAAGGACATCAAATGAGGTACAACCCCTTTAAGTAAATTAACATTACTTTTTTTTTTTATTCTTCTCTCTTTGTCCTTGCTAGAATGAATCAGTTGCATGCTGATTTCACATTTTCCATCAGATGCCCATCCTTGCTACCAGTCATACAATATGCCTATGTCTGGACTAGGAACCGTTATTAAAGTGTCTATAAGGACACAACACCATTATGTATATCATGTGTTAAAACAGGAAGTGCTCCATAATGTTTTTTTTTAACTCTGTACACCTTCACTAGAATCATTTGGATAATTCTAAGCCCTGAAACTAAACAAAAGATAAAAAGTAGTTGTTCATTTAACTATCACTACATGACATCACAAAGTGGAACAGAGCATTTTGAGTTTTGGAGATAAAGACCGACTAATAATAAAGGATTACTCAAACATGTGTGAAACAAAACACAGATCCAGGTATGTTTTTGATGAGGTAACAACATTATAAAATGGCTTAAAACTCCTAAGAATTAATTAGGAGTTTTAATATATGACCTTTGATGAACTATACAATACCATCAAATATACAGGGATATGAGTCTTCAGTCTGCCCTATTTGACCACATTACATCAATAAGTAAATATGCTCTTTAAGACAAGACCATTACAGCTCTCACACTGTGCTTATGCTTTAATAATAATACACAGGCACACACCCATGGTTAGAGAGAGCCTGCTTTTTTTTTAATGCTATGCTAATCGTCAGTGGCTGGCTCCCGGTAACACCTCGCACTCTGCCCCAGATGGTGCTTCAGCGGTGGGTAAAGGAAGAGAAGAGGAGGGGGAGTCTCCGTCATCACTCATCACCATCGCTAACATTCACACCCTATTTTCTGCTCTGTACTGCTATGCGTCTATAGTCAGATATGCAAAAGCGTTGGCTCAAGTTAAATGCAATGGGATTTTATGTAACTGAAAGATCTAAGAGGAGGAACTGACTGGTTTATACAGAATCATGGCGGTCAAATGTCAGTCTATGGAGTCTTAGTCTACCAAAATTTGCATTCATCGATTTATCATTTTATATAGATTATAAGGGTTTATATGGGACAACTACAGAAAGGAGAAGTGAGTGAGTGACTTAGCCAAAGATATGGTATTTACAGTACACATAAAAAGGCAGAATAACTCATGAAGTTTAATCTATCTTTATATAAAAACATTGTTTCCTAGAACTTTTTTTCTGTATAAATAGTTGTTTTTGCATGAACTCAAATGCAGTTGTTGTCTTTAGAGTGTAGTTTGGGTCAGATAGATAAGTAATAGTTTTGCAAGCTTTTGCCACGCCCCCTTTTTAGTCAATTAATTGATCAGCAGGACATGTCTTTAGTTGACCAAGAATTTCTTTAGTTTCTGCAGCTCTAATATCTACTTTCAATACCAGTTTTAGGATCAGTTAGTATCTGATTTTCGCTACTACTGACAACCCAACTGTCCAACCACCTGTCTGTCTATTAAAACATATGAAAGACCGATTTGGATAATAGCAACCATCAAATTTGAAACACGCACTTTAATGTCAATTTCTCAATTTAAATACCCAATTTTTTACTGCGTTAAACTGCTTTAATGATATCTGTCAATCAGGTCTGCATACATTTTAAGAAAGGTACCGAAGGGATATCATGTTTCATTTTGTATTTAGCAAAATGTGCTAAATACACCACATAATTTTGAAACAAATTTCCAAAACATTCATCTTTTCTCTATTGCATATAACTATAATTATACAAACCTCCAATAATTTACACACTGAGTTTTTGAGCCTAATTTAAAACTAAAATGAATGCGAGCCAGCTTTGAAATGCACATTGATGACTTGATTAATTGGGTCATTATTAAAGCAGGAAGGGTGGTAAAATCATTTTCTGCTTCGTGGGGCAAATGAGTGCAGTTAGACACTGTCACCTTTGATTAGGCGCTCCTGTGTGTTGACAAGCCACAGAACTGGGATCTGGTGTCTGTGGGCCGTAGCATGCACAGGATCCACTCCACAGCACTGGTTTTGGACCTCTGTAGTAATTAAACGGCCAAGCTTCTATGAGCTTACGTTTGGTTAACAAGGTATAGGTCTGCAGAGTGAGAAATTAAACTGAAGGATAAGGTTATATAATGTTGGTAATGAATCCCCAGTAAATGTACATGTAAGCCGATGTCTAGGTTAACTATTTAGAGCATAAAACTACATCTGAAAGCCAAAAACCCTACAAAAAACAAAAAACTCAACTCAAAAATCTTACTAGCTCATTTATTTGACTAAAAACCTCTCCTATTATGCTTTAATTGACTTAAATGAGTTCATAACCATTGGATTTGATCTATCCAATTTATTATCTTGACTTTGAAGTACCAATCTGTTAGCTAATCACCCATTTGAACACGCTTTACTACGAAGCCTGTCGATGCTAAAACTAGCAACCAAACAAGGCAGATTAAATTCATGAGTCACAAGTTGAATCTATCTTGTATTTTTTCTGCATAAATAGATGTTTTTTGCATGAACTCCCGTGTAGCTGTAGTTTTGTGGGTGCAGTTTGGGTCAGATACATAGAGATACGTAATAGTTTTGAGAACTTTTGCCACATTCCCTTGTAGTCAACTAATCGATTGGCAGGACAACTACTGCTCTACTTTACTACTAACGTTGTCGATAGTAAAACTAGCATCAAAACAACATCCTCACTTGAGCAAGTATCGATACTGAAATAAAACTTTATCAGAACTAGTTTAAGATCACATGGGAATATAAAATAAAGTACTATTCATTTGTGTTGAAAATTAATTTTTGTTATGCTGGTATCAAAATCTGTACCGAGCCTATTCCCTAGTATGACAGGGTTTTAAATGTACATATTGTGACAACGCTATTTATTACATACCATTTCCATCAGATGGTTGCATATAAATAAGGTCTATAATTGTTTCGCATTCAACTGCCATTTTTCAAGCTTAAAGGGGCCATTTTACACTATTTTCTGATCCATGTTATAATGTTGTTTCCTCATCAAAAATATAGCTGGAGTGGTGTTTTGTTTCATTCACACATGTTTAACACACAAACTTTGCATATGTAGGCTGACTTCTTTTCTTAAACATAAAACACTCTGTTCCAACTTGTGATGTCATGTGGTGATACAGGAAGTGCTCCACTGTGTTTTTAAACTCCATACACCATTTTAGACCTGGAATTTCCAACCTCTAGAGTACAAACGGTAAAAGGTATAGCTGTTAACTTGAAAAGAAATGGAACAGAGCATTTGACTAAACAGACTAATAAGGGATTACCCAAGCATGTGTGAATGAAACAAAACACAACTTCAGATATGTTTTTGACGTGGTAAGACATTATAACATGGCTAAAAGGTCACGAGTAAATTTTGCTGCATATATGACCTTTAAAATAATAACTTATTTTACTACACCTATACATTTTCAGATACAGGAAAAGCACCTTGCTGAAGTCCAGTACCCTCAGAGGTGCAGTAAGAATGAGTCTATGAGCCAGGCTGGTCCGAGTGGTCTCCAAAAGTGTGAGATCAGACAGAGAGCTTGCCGTGCTCCAGTCCACCCTCAACGCCGCATCCCCTGCCACTGTCAGAGAGAGAGCCACAACAAGGCAACAAGACCACTGTGAAATACCACACTCAACATGGTTTCATAAAGGCCCACTGATGGAACTGATGGAGTGGAGACAGCAGTCAGATCAGGCATAACTTTATGGCCAATGACATTAGACAGGTGGGAATTGTGGGACGTAGTAGGCAACAAGTGAACTTTTTAGGCATTAATTAGACAAAACTGACTCCTGTGAACTTTTAACTCTGTTAGAATGCTGTTATTCCTCAAAAACATACCTGGATTTGTGTTTTGTTTCATTCACACATGTTGAGTAAACCTGCATTATTGGAAATGGATGTGCCTTAGTCCTGGACACATCTGCTGCAGCCTGTCCGTCCATGGGAGTGGATCTCTCCTTCACTGTGGTTCTCCTCGAGGTTTTTTGGAGTTTTTCCTTGCCGAGAAGGAGGGTCTAAGGACAGGGGATGTTCTGGGACAGTTATCCATTGCTTGTTTTCTGTTGATTAATTTGCTTGTCTGTTTCTGTTTCATTGTTGATTTTCTAATTCTGTTGGTTAATCAACTCCATGTTCAGCCCTAAGAGGCGACTGCTGTCATGATTTTGGGATTTACAGAAATAAATTGAATTGTATTGAATATATTATTATTATGTTTTTTAAAAACACTTCCTGTTTTACCACATTACATCACAAGGTGGAACAGAGTGCGTTCTGCGTCAAACCAGAGCTCAGCCTAAATATGCAGGATTTGTGTGTTAAACATGTGTGAATGAAACGAAACACAACTCCAGGTATGTTTTTGATAAGGAAACATTATAAGATAGATCAGAAAATAGCATAATATGGGGCCTTCAAATTTAATTATTAGAAGCAGGAAAAAGGAGCAAAGGAACAACGGGGAAGGTCTGTCCTCTGGTTGTCTCCATGGGAATGTTGTTGCTTTGCCTGGAATGTTCCATGGAATGGCATTAAACCCAACTATCCTATACTTGCCTTCATAGAGGTAGAAGTTGAATGCAATAGTGTGGAAATTCTAGACAAAGCAAAAATATCTCTATGGAGACAAACAGGTAGCAGACCCTCTACTACACTACACCTTTAAGAAAGTGGCCTAGTAGTCATATAAAATTACACTTATGTAGCCTTAAAGTTATGTCTGATCGAACTCTCAACCACGAGTTCTAAAGGATTGGTTCAATCCTTTTATTACCTCAAGATGTTTGTATCGCCATGCCAACCCATGCCTGACCCCAACAGCAGCCGATGGTGAATGATGACCTTTAGAGAAAATGTAATGTTGCCATATCTCACTGCATGTTCTTTTAAAGGCAACTGAAAATGGTGAAAAACAAGGCAAACCAAGATTTGCCAACTTCCAGTGTTAGAGGAGTACAATGTACTCACAATATAGTGACTAAGGTATTAATGAATATATACCTTTAATGCAATACAATACAAATATTATGGTGCCATCTATTCCCAAACCTCGGAGACCAGGACCTCCAAAATAGCCATGAAGCCAAATCAGGTCCCCCATTGTCGAATGAAACATGTTAAATGAGAATTATTATATGTTTGAATAGTTTGTTGTGTGATTGGACATCTATATAAAAAAATGATTCAGTATAGTGTCATAACTTGTAAATGAGACTTTGAGACCCACTCATCTAGGTGTCTAGGTGTTTCGTGTAGTCCTAATTATGCCATTTCAGACTTTGGATATGTTTCTTGTTCGTTTCTTATTATAAATGTAAAACTAGGTACGTCTTCAAGATCTTCATTCTGTAAGGAACTTTGAAGTAGCGAATGCAAATCCCACCAACTTGTTGTGTGGTCATTATTAACTTCTGATTCTGAATCTTAGCAAGTTATGGCAATATTTAGTCCAGTCTTCCCTCAGTCATATGGTACAAGCAGGCTTTGGAAATGCACAGCCTTGTAAGGTGGTCCTTATCTTATGGTAACAGATAAGTGTATATCAATGTGAGAGCTGTGCATCAGATTACATTACACTGGTGCGAGGAGCGTCCAGTGAGATAACCTGATTACAGTGTGCCCATGCTCCCGTGCAAGCCATGCCTCATCATGCAGCAGGTGAGGCCCATCTCAGGAAGGAGCTGAGTGGGAGAAGGAAATGTGCTCTTGGCTTCATATGGGGTGAGCAAAACAAAAGCACCACTACTTTTCATATTTTAATATTTTAAAAGCTTTATATAGAAGTACTACAGATGTCAGTTTCAGTTCATTAGAATTCATTGTGTGTGCAGTGTTCAAACTATGATATAGTGATTAGAGATAGGTGGATTTTTCAGTTTGCCAATATATATTGGTTGATCTGCTATCAGGATTTACTCTCCTGCCTAGGCCGATTTGGTTTGGGCTCATAAAGCTTTATTTTAACACTTTAGTGTGATGGTGGCGTTCACAAAATGAGATTACACTGCTCTGTTATGGGTTAGTAGTAAAGACATGGTTATGGATGTCTAAAAATTATTTCTATTGAGAAACTTTTTCCTTATTATAGTTAAATTATGCAGAGCTGTAAAAAGGTATAGAGAATTTTTACGCAAGTATTAATTTCAAATCATATATTTATGTGGAAAAATATCGGGCCAAAAATATCTTATATATGTTGCATTTATTCAATTCAAATTAGTGTTTTATTGCTGAAAAAAAAACATGCATTCTTGTTGTGAGAGTACTTGCTACCAGCCCAATTTAAAAATCAGATTTGTGGAGGTGCATCGCCTGCTTTTTGTCATGGAGATTAAAAATTTTAATTTAAAATACGCAGTCTACCTTGCATCCAAACAATGAGTTGAGTTACACGTGCCCAGACTCACTACAACCAAACTCCTGTCTTACCCAAGTCACCTCCTCGACACGTCATTGGACACATCACCAAACAGACAAACTGCAAATGTCACTGACAAGGCTGCTCTGTCACAGCACATGTTTAACCTTTCATATCCACTGTCTCTTCAACTTGCCGGGGTAATATGGAAGTTTGTCTACAGAAGTTTGGGGGCCCAGGGCAAGAAGCCTCACCTGGGCCCCCCTCTAATATAAATGAATAGAAAAAGGGTCCAATTATGGGTACTTAAAACCCTGGGGCCTGGGACAACAGACCACTTTGGCCCCCCCGTCAACTCTCCTGCCAATTTACACAGCATTTCAGCACCGCGGACAGCTCCTGGTGCTGCATGGCTGCAATAGAAGCCTTTTCATTTTAAGAACTATAACAGAAAACAAGGGTAATTTTAATGAGCTAAAATCCAAAGATTTATTGAACCAGGACCACACCAGGATTAAATTAGGACTACATGACTAAAATGGGGTAGATCAGAAATACAGGGCTTAGCTAAGATAAAATTTAGACTACTACTTTAGTACTATTCAAACCAGGACTCTCTAACCTTTCCGCATTTCAGCACCACGGACAGCTCATGCTGCAAGGTAAGACTTAATTTTAAAAACTACAAACGAAGAATTTGGGGTAAACAAGCCGAAATCTAATAGGCTTAAGTCAAAAGAGTTATTAAACCAGGACTAAACCAGGACTAAATCAGGATTAAACCAGGACTACACTAGGCCTACACCAGGACTACACCATATTTTTGAACCAGGACTAAAGCAGAATTACGATTACGACTAGTGTTATTCTAAAGCAAGACTATTGCAACGTCTTTAACCTTTAACCTACTGCATACACTGCAATGCGTTTTAGCACCACGGACAGCTCTGGTCACACACTACTACAAAACACATGGATTCTCACACTGCTCAGACAAGAAAATATTAGATTCAGTAGGTGCCATCTTTAATAATATGACAGGAGTAACTGAACCATGACCCAAATGTTAACAATAGCAGGACCAAACTTAACTAATAATTAGAATGGTAGTCAAAGCTAAGGAATAAGATAAGGCTAAACTAAAACTAAACCAGCATTACAATTACTTTAGACAGACCTGGAATAAACTACTAAAAATATGCTATTTACTTCAACCTTGATCATTATAATGAAATAAAATAAGAGCAAAAAGTTATGTACCATCTTCATTTGAGTATCCCTCTTGTTTATCTAGAGACATTATATCCATATATGCAGCTGTACTGTGACACTTTTCTCTCATCTCAACAATACTTTCATTGACCCTCGTGGCCTAGATGCCCACATGCAATGGCCCCAGAGCGTCTGATCTCATCGCAGCCAATTAAACGGCACGTATTGAATTGTACTGGTGGGCAACATGAGCTGACTGCGCTAAACGCCACGGCTCTGACCCAGTGGGGGTGAGCGATCGCTCTTGATATCGGTCTATTTGAGATGGTGCCGGCAACTAATCGAGCGACTTGTTCTTTTCACGGACAGTAACTAGAACCGGCTCCCTGCGGTGGAGGGGAGAGAGAGAGAGGTGGGTGGGGAGGGGAGGGGAGAGAGATGAGGGAGCGAGAGAGAGGAAAGAGGGTGGAGATTGAAGGGAGAGAGGAAAGAGAGAGGAGGGACAGGGTTGTGGGAGAGGAAAGGGAGGTAGAGAGGAGGGGGAAGAGAGAGAGAGATGAGGGAGAGAGATAGAGATGGAAAGCAAAGAGAGAGGGGGAGAGATGGAAGAGAGAGAGGGGGGGGTGGGAGAGAAAAAGAAAAAGTGGATCAAAATAGATTGACAGACAGACAGACAGACAGATAAATAGATAGATGTGAGAAAGAGTGATGAGGGAGAGAAAAGAAGAACGGGGGAAGAGGAGAGAGGCAAAGAACCATGAGAGTGGAGAGAACGAGATTGCAAAAGAGGGGGGGGGGGCTGAGACAACAAGCACTGACATTTAGAGAGGTAAATACAACTTCATCTTTAGATTGTGTGGATTTTAAGAGTGTTTTGGGGAGACAAAGAGCAGAGAACAGATAAGTGGGACGGTGGCTGAGGTTCTGGCACTGGGTTCAACTTTTGTCGCATTTCTGGGTGGCTGTGACGCCCACTGCTACTGAGAGGTCACCCTAGTGGCATTGAAGGATGGGTCAAATGAAAAGGACATATTTCCCTACAGGGACAATAAAATGTTTCTTAACCTTAAATTGAGTTATGGATATTTGTTTGAGACCTCATCTCCACTGCTCTGTGTCAGCCTACAGTCACCGAATACTGAAGACGTGTAGTTGTTAATGCGGCACTCGCTAATAGATTTCTGCACTGCACAGGCTCCATTCACAAAGCTTGCATTCTCTTTGGTCCTTTAATCCATGGCCTCTGCCGCACTGCCCCCTTAGTCAGCAGAGCCATGCAAATCAAGAGGCAAGAGGCTATAGGAAACACAGCTGACCAGACACATCCAAGTGTTCATTACAAAGCTGTTTATGAAGGGAATCATTTTGGACAAAACAATGGAACAGGAAAGCCCGATTGAATTCTCTTTATACATCTAAAGTGTTTCAATTATGTAACGAGATAGTTGAATTTGACCCAATGGTTTGGCTGCATTGAGAAAAACAAATGTTACAGATTTTGCTTTAAATTGTACAGTAAAAATACGCTACAAATCAGGCAAATGTTGATTGATGTTGTTGTCTTTTTAACAGCAAAATATTTGTCAAATTAGAAGAGTGGGGTGATATGCCAAATAATTAATACCACATTTTTTTGGAGCTAGATCACCATTTTAATTTGATTTCACGATTCACGTACACTTATCTTAGCATTGCCTTGAAGACGGAACTAAAGTCAGCTGCTCCTGCCGAGTGTACGCACTTCTCTGATTGATTAAATCCACCTGTCACTCACTCAGTCTTACAGAAACAGGCCAATAGGAGGAGAGGACGAGGAAAGGAATGTCCCTTAATTTGAGCTGAATGAAACATAAAATCACATGATAATTTTTCTTTAAAATAATAGTTCGTCACAGGGAAAAGATTACAATTATAATTGTATTGCTATATCGCATTTATAATTCAAATGTGTATAATTTGTTTTTTAGTTTGTGCAAGATTCTCGTGAGCTCTTGTGATGGGAACATACCTTAATAGGATGAAGTGCAGACAGGTCTCACATTAAGAAAATAAGACTAAAGCACACTGAGGTATTTTTGCAATGTTTGTGATTAATTTCTCTGCAATGATCTGGCACTCTGGCAATTAATCAAAGCCAATATTTAACATCAGACTGATTACACTACAATTCATTCTTAGATTTAAGCTTTTAGTTTCAAGAGCCAAGAAAAATATAGACATCTTCCAAATCCAATTACTAATAAGGATCCGGTTCAGACGATGCTCAGGTTTGTTTTGTCTCCACATCTAACACCTCCATCACTGCTCTTCTGTCTCTTGTGACATCAACAGAAACGTGAAAACATCCGTCACACCATTTAAATTTACAGCACGTGTATGCTCAATTATGTTTCGCGTATTTATTTTTTTGCCACTTCTGACTGACGCACACGACGCACGCACACTCGTCCGCTGTCTCTGTAGATGCCGTTGTCGTGGAAACTGCAGACGGACCTCGGCTTTAAAGCATCGTTGTTTTTTCCTCTTTCTCTCTCCATCGCTGTCGGAAACAGACGAGTGGGAAGAAGGAAGCCAACAACATAATTTAGGTCAGGAAAGCACGCACTAGAATCGGCGTAATGTCTGAACTACCAGCGCCGATTCGTATTAGAAGGTGAACAGGTGTCCGCTGCTCCTGACCCACTGTATTAGTGAAGACGTGTGCTAATAATAATAGAATAGAGCACGTATTTGACACATTAAGGGGACGCCATAATCACCAAACCGCGCCAGAGCCAATCCATAGCCGTCAGCAACACATTGTTAACACATTGGATAAGCATTACAAAAGCTATTATCAGGCTTATTTCATTTGTTGCGCAAAATCACTACAGTCAAGTATCGAGTTAACAGGTGCATAGACAAGGAGAGACAAATTCATGTCTACCAATACACCAGAGAATGAGTATTACGCAAAGCCATGAATGACACACGTATAACCTACGATGTGTAGGGCATTTCATAGGGAGACTCTGGTGTAAATTACTTAATATCCAGGTGGGTGGCCGCCCTGGAGCGCCAAAGGTCCACGGCTTAAGCAGGTATATAGGCAGAAACCAGAGCAGCGTCCTTTCGCGACATTTAACCAGACGGTAAAGCGAGATTAGACTGAACGCGAGGTGTAAACAAGCGTGAGAGCAGATACACACTCAAGAAGGTAGTTTCTTGGCAACAACGTGTCATAGAAATGTAAATTAGAGGCTTGTGTTAAGGTATAAAACGATAGATGTCATAAACGGTGCGTGATTGCGCGGCTAATTGTATGCGTAAAATGTGTCCTACCTTGCAACTAAATTGGGTCAGTGCGGTCAGAACCATCGTGTCTGTTACAAAAAATCTTCAGGTTGGCGAAGAAAATTAGGCAAGCTGTTTTTTGAAGCAGAGCATCCCTTCTTTACGCAGCCAAAAACGAGCCAAGCGGAAGAAAGGTGAGTGGATGCGCGGGATCAGTCTGCGTGGCGACTGCTGCTCAACCAAAAAAGCTTTTACCCTTCTGGTTCTTCTTGCAACTCTCTCGTAACATCGCGATGTTTAGACAGTATGTAACCAATCCATCATCACCTCATGTCTCACGGCGTTTAATCTCGAGACAACATGCCAAATCATTGAGGTGCGAGGCGTTTCGCAGATTAGCCAAATTGAGCAAAAGGGTCGCAAGAAGAGGAAGGATGCCAGTGCTGCAGCATGAAATAAAAATAAGCCAATAAAACATCAGGCATGATTGCAGATAAACAAAACATTAAAGTCTTACCAATTGGCGCTTTGGAGCTAATACACCCCATGTTTTCACGTGCATCTATAACTCCCTAAATGAGTTGATTTTTCTAAGAAGAAAGCGTGTGGTACCTCGCAGATGGAGAGCTGGATCCTTCTCACACACACCACCGAAGTGCAGCCGAGCCGAGGGCGGGGGAGAGTCCACACATCACTTCAGCATGCCGCATTTCCCTCTATTTTTCTTTCAATAAAACTCATTCAAAACAACGCGTCCTTCAGTAACACATTCCCAGGGCTGCTCTCCTCTGACGCTCCGCTAATACCTGGGAAACCTACTTGCACATGGGCTAAGAGCAGAGACATCCCACGCCAAAGTGATTTTTATACAGTCCCTGAGTCGTTTCCGCCTCCCGCTGCTGTCAGTTCGCCAGGCATGAGCGGAAAGAGCGCTGATTGGCTGGTGTCAACCTTACAACACGAGAGGGGGCGGGCGCAGGACGCAGCGCAGAGATGCACTTGTTCTGGTACTGTAGTAGTACGTGCAACCAGTGGTGTAGAGGCGGGCGAGGATTCCGCCAAACACGGCGATTCCTTTGCCTTTATATGAGTTTTATAGGTATTTTTTGTTTCTTTCCTTTAAGAGCTTATATTTTATACATGATTTAAGGTACTTTGGGACTACTTTATAATGTTCAGCAGTTTTTAGCCATATCAATTCTTGTTAGAGTAGGCAGTTTACTTTAAAAACACAGAGAACCCTTTTAGAAGCATTTTATGACATCACAAGGTGGAACCCAACGTTTTTAGCTTTGAGGAAGGATTTTACACAGTTCAAAGCATGTTTTTTTTCTTTTTTTTTTTTTTTTTTTTTTTTTTTTGAAGAAACACAATTATAAGATGAACACTTAAATCCATTCACCACTTGAGCTGACAACCATCTGTTTAATTATTGTACATATGCAGTTTGAAATTAAAGTGCACTATGCAACTTTTCTGATGGAGGGTCTGCCATCTGCTTGTCTCCATAAAGATGTTATTGCGTTGCTTAGACTGTTCCAAATATGGCATTTAACCCATCTATTACCATGGAGACAATCAGCAAGTTACAGGTCAGTTCTCTGGAGAGGTGACCCCGCTCATAGGAGGACATGGGGACCAGACTGGCATCAATCTGTATAAAAAATACAGAAAGACATCATTGTGGAATTTCCCAAAAAGTACATTCCAAGACAAGCCCACAAAGTGACACAGTACACCTTTAAAAATCCTGGTGTTCTTTCAAAACTTCTGGGTAAACTTAGATCGACACCTGTTCCACCCAAGTCCCTCAGAGCTTGTTACTGCTCTTGCGTTTGGCCCTGATCAGTAGTATCTGTGTGCGAGAGGTTGCGGTGTCGACCTGTATTCACCCTTACAGGTTCAGTACATGATGTGTGCAGTGATGTAACAAAGGCACTGTCCAATTATATCCAAAACAACACGTGTGGGGGAGAGGTGATATTTTTCACACATGTGCCATAAAGCACTGTACAGTATGACAGGTCCCTCCTCACACTGTAGCTCTATATACTCATTATCGTACATACATGCTCTTACATTCATCCCCACATCTGGAAATCAGTATCAAATTACTAAAAGGTGCATTGTGTGACTTTTCCGGTGTAGCGTCTACCACCTGCTTGCCTCCATAGAGTTTGTTACATTTGGGCACTTCTACTGTGTATATTTTTTTAAATTGCCTATATTTTGTAGAATTTTCACAGTTTTAGTTCATAGAAGTTAATACTTTCACTTATATTTTTCTTATTCTCAATTAGTTGATTAGCTCCACTGCTCTTTGTTGTGATGATGTTTATGGCGGCGTCAGCTCCCATTGAGTCTTGTTTCTTTTATTAAGTCACTTTAGATGAATATTGCAATTTAAAAAGTGAAAATTATATCACAAGCTTCATAGATTATAACTATAGAGCAGAGACAAGCACGAGATGTCTTTTTTAAATCAAGAAATCATAGCATTTTATTTATTCCTTTTTTTTGGTGGTGTTTTCACAACCTCCATGCAACACCTCTAAAAATAAAACGACGTACGTTGGCATAACCCATTCCCAATTAGAGAACCCATTATAAGTGAAGTGAGGCTATTGTAAAAAATAGTGCATTGTCCTAATTGTAAAGGGTACTTGCATGTTTGCTATAATCAGTGAATACGCCCACCGCAGCTCTAAACATAGAAGGAGGGAGATGGAGGAAAAGCACTGGAGCTCTCATAAAGACACACAGGCCTGGGGTCATGGAGAAACACTCCGCCCACACAATTGAATAATGCACCAGTCTGTGAATGAATGGACCATGTCAATACCCTCTGTACATCACACTGCTCTGTTTTACTGTTTATAGAACCACAAGCAGTAAAGAATGGATTTTAGGCACGCACAATCAGCGATGGAAGGTAACAAAGTAAAAGTAGTAGAGTTCTGTACTTGTATACATTTTAGGTTTCTGGATTTGACATTTTTAAGTGGGTACTTTTGACTTTTACTTCGCTACATTTGGGAGCAGGTATCTGTACGTTCTACTCTACTATATTTTTGAACAGGGCTGAAAAGACAAAGTATTTTTATTATAGTTTGAGGCGTGCTGAATACTTTTGTACTTTCAGTAAACAAAAATTTTAAAAAGAGAAAAGATTGGCATTTGAAGCCTTATAAGACCTCAAAATATCTGCTAAATACTTAGTACTTTTTTTAGTACATTTCACATTTAACAAGTACTTTAATATTTTTTATTTAAGCAGATTTTTTAAGTGATATTTTAACTTTTATTTGAAGTTATTTATTTTTTTTTGTTTATTTTTTTTTTGCTCTGGTATCTGTTGTTTTACTTAAGTAAAAAAACTGAGTACTTCTTCCACCCCTGCTATCTACTGCATTTCAATTACAACAAAAACAAAACCATAAATGCTTTCTAGCGATAAAAAAAAAACAGAGAAAGATCGAGAGTACTATGCAGAAAAAGGAACTAGGACTAACAACATGAAAACACACTGGGTCGTTCTCGCCATCAGCTCACACAGGCCATTTATTTGTACTGTTACATTATGAATAAAATATGTTGTCTATGATATTTCCCCCAATATTGTCATTTATAGATTTGTTGTTGTGCAGCCTTTTCACATCTCCTTAATGCATTCATCTGTTTCTCTATTTGCACGAACAATAATACTGAATATAATTAAGACACAAATGTTTCTGCGGGTCGTTTAACTGAGCGTTGGCATGGAAACACAAGCTTTATAATAATAAATATAGTTGTATTGTTTTCCTAGTTGTTATAATGCACATTACAAGCTGAACCATTGATATAGTATTTAAAAAGCACAAAATATAGTCTATGCATTGTATTTCTTCACAACCACAAATTTAACAGGCAAATTCAGTAACATTATAGCTCTAACTTTACATTGAGGAGAAGTATAAATATGCCAAAGTACTATTACTATACTATCATTTATATTTCTGAGCTCAAAATCTAAAGCCCCCATCCTCATTTCCCTGCATCACACCTTGACCTCCCGTTTCATAACCCGCTCAAAGTTGCAGCAAACCAGAGGAGCAGCCCTTTTCTGCTCTCATCCAGAAGCAGGGCAGTTTCTGTGGTTCTAGCGCCCCCGACAGGACAACTATGGACTGGCAGCAGAGGGGAGGAAAAGCCTGTTGCGCAACGCAGTGTGAGTGAAAATGCACAGATGAGAAATAACTCTATGTCGTGGAATGTGGTGTGTTCATTAAAGAGCCTGTATTACTCTGTGTTATAATGTTGTTTCCTCATCGAAGAACATCCCTGGACTTGTGTTTTGGTTCATTCACACATGTTTAACACACAAATCCTACATATTTATACAGATTTTTTTTCTCCCAAACTAAAAAACACTTTGTTACATGAAGGGCTTAACTGTTTTAAACTCAGTGCAGCTTCACTAGAATCATTTGGATAATTTCTCTACTGAACAAAAGGTAAAAGGTAGCTGTGACCTTGAAAGCTACCACCACATGACATCACAAGGTGGAACAGAGCATTTTGAGCTTTGGAGATGTACAGATTAATAATAAAGGATTATTCAAACGTGTGTGAATGAAACAAAACACAACGGTAACAACATTATAACATGGCTTGAAGTAATATAGGACCTTTAAC
This sequence comes from Periophthalmus modestus, assembly GCA_019594935.1. NCBI lineage: Eukaryota > Metazoa > Chordata > Actinopteri > Gobiiformes > Gobiidae > Periophthalmus > Periophthalmus modestus. Next base: position 4,932,652 of record JAIEZT010000016.1, on the reverse strand, counting down.
TCTTCAGCAGATGAACAGATGGGCTATTCATGGATTCCAGGTATAGGTGACATTTTAAGGACGTTTCACAGTTCCAAAGATTGCGTATGATGTCTTTTGGTCATTCAAAAATCGTTTTATTAAGACTATGAACTTTTCAATGAGCTTTGACTGTTTGTTGTTGTGTATCATTGTGTTTTTGCTGCTTGATTGCCTCCATAGAGATGTTATTGCTTTGCCAGGAATATTCCATAGTATGGCTTTTTATCTTGCATTTACTATATCACAGGTGTTTTTTGTTACACAAAAGACCTTAAAAACATGTATTCTGTTTGTCTGACTGTTTGTGAAGGGCCTCAGGTTTGACTTGTAATCTGGCCTGTTGGTTTCATCTGCTTGTCTCCATAGAGATAGACAAGTTCAATGCCATAGTGTGGAACATTTCAGGTAGTGCAATATCCAACAAACAGGTCCTATGTTACACAAAATCAACTCATGAGCTTAAAGCCATGTTATAATGGTGTTACTCATCAAAAACATACCAGGAGTTATGTTTAGTTTCATTCACACATGTTTGATTAACCCTTTATTATTAGTCTTTCTACATCTCAAAAGCTCAAAATGATTCATTCCACATTGTGATGTCATGTAGTGGTAGTTTTCATGATAACAGCTACCTTTGACCTTTTGTCCAGTAGAGATAGGCAATTGCAGGGCTGAAATTATCCAAATGATTCTAGTGAAGGTGTATGGAGTTTAAAAACACAGCAGAGCTCCTCCTGTATTACCACATGACATCACAAGGTGGAACAGAGTGTTTCAATTTGGGAGAAGAATCCGGCCTAAATATGCAGGGTTTGTGTGTTCAACATGTGTAAATGAAACACAACTCCAGGTATGTTTGTGATGAGGAAACAACATTAAAACTGTGTAATACGAGCCCTTTAAGTAAGACTTCAGTGTGTGATTCATACAATTGCATTTTGCTGATATACTATTTCGAGTTTTAAACAGTGAAGCACCTCGTGAATTGTCTCGGTATGAAGCTCTGTGTAAATAAACATATTTATAAGGTCATCAAAGGAAGTGGAATATTTTTGAAACAGGAAAAGCAACCCAACTACATCATAAAACCTTGAAATGATGAGCACAACAAACACAAGTGGATTGCTAATATTGTGGACCTTTAGACTGTTGCTACTAAGAGAGCTAATAAAATAAATAGAAGTAGGCCAAGGCCAACCACAAAGAACCAACCATCTGTGACCACACGTCTGCCTTGAGGACTCTGAAGCTGAAATAAGGGTGCACATCACATCACTACTGGATTTTTTCTGGAGTTCATTTGCAAAAACACATAAATGCCATTTGAAAAAGTCATCAGAGGTTTGCAGTTTACTCTTAGTGTAGGAATTTCAAAAGCCAAGTGTATTTTGTTCCCTCTTGATAAAAATTCATTACAGATTATTGTCTTTGATTGTATTACAATGCTCTGATATTTTGTGTTTCGTTCAGAATCTATGTTGTTCTTATGTGTTGATGTTAATTTAACTGCTTTTGTATGTGACACTTGGTTGCTATGGCGACGAGTTGATGTGAAGGTTGTGTTGGTGAGTTACTGGTCTGTTTTGGAGACTGGCTCTAGTGCAGGCAACCCTGCGGCTCCGCGTGTCTTGGGAAAATAAATTATAGGTATTTAATTGAAGTATATTTTGAAGTATATTATTTGTGTTAGTTATTTTTTATTATAGTTTAAATTGGAAGATTATCGTGATCTTGAAATATTAAAATAAAATTATAATTTCTTATTTTTCGTTGTTCAAAATAAGCGTCACAGTGACAGAACTATATTAAAAACAAACCCCGCTCACACGTCACACACACAGATCACAGTCCTGCGTAAAGACACAACCCTGATTTACAGACTGTGCAGAGGTTCAGGAGCAGGAGGATCTTCTCCGAAGTAACTTTCACCTGTCCCTCACGACACACTCATAAGCTTCTCCGTAGATATATTGCCACAGAAATCCATTTGATATAATGGCGAGTATATTATATCTGTGCTGAATCTGCTCTTGTCCTACGTGATGACGTATCACGTATACACAGACACGTTGCCCAAAAGTCGACCCACAAGCTAGTGAAAATGAGCCAAAAACGTCTTTGGAGAGATTTTTTGGTAAAGGAGAAAAGGTCAGCTGAGGAGCCAGAAGAGGAGCCGGTGACCTCCAAGACAAAGAAAGCAAAATTTAACAGACAACACCAGGAGTCCTACTTAAAAATGGGTTTGTCACTACAGGTGAGTCTCACGCACCGAGTCTGCTCTATGCATGAAAAAGTGAACAAGGCAATGAATCCTTCAAAACTGCTTTGGCACATGGAGACTAAGCACCCTGGATTAAAAGATAAGCGTTTAGAGTTTTTTGAAAGAAATTATGGAGTAGACTGGACATGAAGACACTGTGGATGTCATTGTCTCCCATCACTCCTGATGGGACCACCTCATCACAAAGAAACAAGCGCAGGGGCCCTCTGATGCAGAGGTTTAGTGAGTTGTGTTTTTTATTCACTCAACTTATTTCTACCTTATTAATCTGCCATTTGTAGAAGGCCGGTCTGTGAAAATAAAACCTACTTTATTCCGGTCCATGGTGCAAAAAAGGTTGCAGACCCTTGTAATAAACACACTATAGTTTACACAAAGCGTAAAGGTAAAAAAAACAAACAAACAAACAAAAAAACAACAACAACAACAACAACAACAATATACAGTGTTATCTTCATTTTAGATGTCTAAAAATATTTGTGACTCCCAGTGTTTTTTTTTTTTTTTTTTTGCTTTTTGTTTTTTTCTCTCTTGTGTAAACCATGTTCAAATGGCTCTTTGGGTGTTAAATTGTTGCCCCCTGGTCTAAACATTTACAGCGTAGGCCTATAGAAGTAAAAAAAGACAACATTAGCTTATTTAAATAGAAATTATGAACAAATAACGTAGTTCTAAAAGTATTTAAAAAGCGGCTGATCTAGTGTTTTTTTCTGCGCCTGACAAGAGTCCTCGTGCCAGTTTAAGCGCTTTCATCATGGAGCACGTAAGTTGTAACAGCGCCCCCTACAGCGCCGTGTCACCATTGATATGATACCTGTGACCTAATTGGATCTCTTTTTCATTGTTCCGATAATTAATTACATGATTTGTATTTAAGTTGTTGCTGAGCTCAATTAACTTTAGGTAACACTAAGTGTCCAAATGTGGCCAAATACAGCTCCAATTTGAAGCCTTAAACGCTAAGTACTCAAGCTGACCTGTACTTATATATATTGTGTGTAGATTTTGTCATGTTTTTCCCCAATTTATTCAAGACTTTATGGGAAATGTTTAGACAAATCATTTCTGTATCAAATAACTTGAACTATTCTCTGTTTTCCAGGTTGTGTTGCCTGGTTTCTTGGTTGACCGCTCCTACAGCACCTGGTCCAGGAGAGAGTCCTGGGGTCCGACTGAACAGGTAAGAAACTCATTAAGACTTTTAGTATAATTAATTACATAACACTGATAAGAGGCAATTCAATTTCATAATGTTTCCTTTGCTATTTTACCAACCAGTAGCAAGGCCATGCATTAGCCAAATTCATGCAGTATATTTCTAGTCCAGTTATTATGCTAAGAAGGTACATTGCCCCGCCTCTCCTGAACAGGTCCAGGACTCCACCTCTGAGTCCTCTGTCCCAGTCCAGCCCCATCCTGAGTCTACCCCTGCCCTGCCCTCCTGGTTGTCCCCTGTTCATCCATGGTTGCACTGTGGAGAAGTATCAGGACATCTACCACTCTGTGGTGGATCCCATGCTGACGTATGTTTCATCAGCCAGATTCGTTTCTGGTCACATTTTATAACTCACTATCAGTTCATTTTCATATTTACTTTGTGACTGGGTGTCATGATCCACGCTTCCCTGTTCCTGTTTTGCCTCCTGTGTTCTCCTCTCCCCCTCCCTCACCTGACTCCAGAGCTGGGCGGAGCCCTGGCTCCTCCCACACACACCTGCAGTCCATCAGGGCAATTAACGCAGCTGCAGGTGGTTAAAAGGAGCCAAGACCCAGCTCTCCTTGCCAGGTCGTCTGATCTTCACCGTGTGTCTGCGTGCTGTTCACATCACTGCTTGTCCTCCTGTCTCTGCTGTGCTTCCTGTCCGTGTCCTACCCGTGTCCTGCCTGTGTTCTCCGACCCTGTCTCCCGGTACCGGCTGTGTTTCCCGTCTCGTGTCTTCCCTGCACCTCTGGACCCTGACCTGCACCCCAGCAACCTGCTCCTCGTATGTTCTCCCGTCACCTGTGTTGTCTTGTTCTGTCAATAAACACCCTTAAACTTGCCCCGAGTCCCGCATCTTTGGTCCGCCTCACACCCCTCATTACAACACTGGGTAACATTGTCCTTCAGAGCTTTTCTGTTTCAATTAAATTGTATTTAATTGTATTATTGAAATTCTTGTACAACAGACAGTATGCAGGTAAAGTTTTATCCTACTGACCTTGAACCAGTCTTGGTCTCTGGTTTAGTTCTTTTTTACAGCTAAACTTCCCTTTAAAACCCGTGTCTAATTGCTGATGTTTCTGTGTATCTGGCTGTTTGCAGGTACCGCAACGGCTGTCCCCGTCCCTACAGTCTGGGGCTGGGCCGGAGGATCAAGCAGCGCCTGTGGGAGAAGCTGGAGCGGCCCCTCGTCAGCGAGACAGAGACCACTGGAGGTCTCCTGCACTATGTGGAGTCCCACAGCACTAGGCCCTATCCACCTCTCATTGATGTAGATGTGTCTAAGGAGCCAGCCCCTCCTAAACCATCTCTGCCTTTTGTGTCTCAGGCCCAGCCCACTATCTCTGCTGGAGCTCCCACTAAGCCACAGCGCCACCTTCTGAGAGAGCAGGTAAAGACAAGCAAATGCAGAAGTGTATTATGAAGAATATGTTCATTAGTCAAAACAAAGTAGTTTCTCAAATCCTAATCTTCCTTCTCTGGTGCAGGCTATGGTCTGTGCGGAGCCCCTCTGAGGTCATACCGACTCGGGCTGAAGAGGAGGAAGACCAGTGGGTCCCAGTCTATCGCTGTGGAGCTCTCAAACCAGGTGCGACTATATAAGATGAAATATTTCAAGCAGTATTATAGTTTAGATTTTTACATTCATAAAAAATAACTTACCATATCTCCTTTTCTCCATTGTCCTGTGAAATCCAGACCAGTAGCTCCAGCCCTGTCCCAGAGAGGGAGGAGCCCCACAGTAAAAGGCTGTGTCGCCCTGAGCCAGAGCACCCCGAGGAGCCCCTGTCTTCCAGATGTGCGTGTGTTGAGGTTCAGACAGCAAAACACCCGCACCAGAAAACCTTGATACACGGTGGAAGACATGTCTCAGCAGGTAGACAGTTATTTTTAATGTGCGTCCAATAGTATTTTCATTCATATCTATGGATCCAATAAAGTAATTAGTAATCTAAGTTACACATTGCAGGTTTAATTACTATATAGATACATTTTAATGTTTATATTGTTCTCTAGGTGTCGCCCTCCAGCTCCCAGACCTCAGCCTCTGCACTGGACTTCCTCATGGCCCTGGGTTTGGCTCCCACCCCTCCCCCCCTCCCCGCTGACCACGCCCACTCACAGTCTCATTATGAGGCTGATGAGATTTTTATTTTTTTACATTTTAGAGTGTGCCTTTAACATTTTTTGCGTGTGATTTCAAGATTTTAGAATTTATTGTGTGGTTTTAACATTTTCTGTGTGTGATTTCAAGATTGTTTAGCATTGACTACAACATTTAGAATTAGTGTATTTGTCAATTTTAGGTGTTGTTGTGTGCCATTTTGCTATTTTGTGTCTTTTATACTGTGTGCCTTTTGCAGCTCTCAACATCAAGCTGCCCCTCTGCCATCCAGCCTCCATTCAAAAACTCTCCTCTTTGGTTACAACTGTCAGTATGCACGTAAGTGCTTGTGTTACTGGTCCTGAACAAGTTTAAGTCCTGTCCTGTTTGATTTCTGGTTTTGTCTTTACGCACAACTGAATTCTCCTTTAAAATGCGTGTTACACTGTCTGTTTCGCAGCTTTTAGCACCTGGCTGCCCCTCCATAAAAAAACAAAAACAAAACCTCCATACACAAAACCATCACTTCTGCCTTGCACCTTGTGGCTACTGCCCCAGCTTCACACAAACGTCTTCAGGGGCGAGCCATCCTCACCGTCTCCACCTTCCTAAAGACACATTTAACAGCTTGTGTCCAAATTCAACCGTTTCTACTGCCCCAGCCTTCCATCACCATCTCCAGGGGCAAAAGAAAACCACCACTCTTCAAATATACCATCTTGTTATATTGCATCTGCCTATCACCATCTTGCAACTGCCCGGCATAACATTAGCATCTACAGGGCAGTAGCTCCATCCTCCAGTTTAAATATGGCTCCAACATCAGCCAAGATCTCCGTCAAAATAACTGCTCCAGTCCCAGCCTACCATCAAGATCTACAGGGGCAAGCAGCCATTTTGAGACTAGTCGTCTCGTCACCAAAAGCTTGAAAAACATCACTCTGCCCAGTCAATGCCCTAGCCTACCACCGCCAACTTCAGGGGCAAACAACACATCAGACAAACACCTGTCCTTCACCCCAGCCTCCATGTTACGGTCCCCATGCCTCCAGCTCCTCCTACTGTGTGTTCTCTCTTGGGAAAAAAAAAAAAAAGTCATTTACTCTTCAGGAATTTTTGGAGCAACCCTCTTACGATAAAATTCTTGCTTGTAGGAAGAACGATTTAACTATAATTGCTGACCATTTTGAAATTCCCTACCCCAGAGTAGTGAGGAAGGGTTGGTGGAGAGGGGCGTGCTGTGCTCTTCAGAGGCTGGTGGACCTCCTAAGGTGCCCTTTCAAACCCCGGAGCTCATGAGTGTTCAGTCGCAGGTGGAGAGACCACCGCGAGCTCCCCCCTGGACCTGAAGGTGCGATTGCTGGGGTTGGTAAGCGGTCGGACCAACCACTCACACTTCCCCAGTTCGATCCCCTCTCTTCTCCTTCCTCCCCCGGCTCCAAGGATGCTGCTCGGCGTAAGGTGCGCCTGGCGCGCATCCAGATGGAGGCCGAGGAAAAAAAAAGAACTCGTAGAGCTGAACTTGAGTTGATGATACGAAAACTCGAGATTGAAGCTGACACAGCCGTGAGAATGAGACTCCTTGAGCTAGAGGCTGAAGGCCGCCTCCCGCTCAGTCCTACCAGCCTTGGACTCGCTGTGCCTGCCCTCTTCTCCACCGCTCAGACTGGTGCAGCGCTTGACGTAAGTAAATATATTCCTCTGGTCCCAATAGAGAGAGTGAAGTTGATTCTTATTTCGCAGCTTTCGAACGAATTGCGACGGCTTTAAACTGGCCTCGTTATGTTTGGCCCCTCCTCTTACAAAGTAAAATGTACGGAAAAGCTCAAGAAATTATTGCTGCTCTTCCTCTCTGAAAGTTTAATTTATGACACCGTTAAAAGTGTCATTCTACGTGCATATGAGCTGGTACCAGAAGCGTACCGTCAAAAATTTAGAAGCCACCGAAAAGCCCCAAGCCGTACATTTGTAGAGTTCGCTCGGGAGAAAAGGAACTTATTCGATAAGTGGTGCTCGTCTGCAAAAGCCCAGGAGTTTGAAACCATCCGAGAGCTAATTTTGTTAGGATTTTAAGAGAAACGTTCCTGATCGAGTGGTGGTTTATTTGAATGAAAACAAAGTGAAAACTCTATCTGATGCTGCTGTGTTGACTGATGAATACGTGTTAAGTCACAAGTCCACTTTTATAAGCAGTCCGGTTGAGAAACCAAGTCTGTATAACCCCGCTATCAATAGGCCGACTTTTCCTGTTAACATCGTAAAACCTTAAACTGATGAGAGTGTTACTATTGCACACGCCTGGACATCTAATCGCAAACTGCCCTGCCCTTAAAAGAAAAGCGGACTCATCCGCACCCCAAACAAAAGGCGTTGGGTTAATTAAATCAGAAGCACGTAGCCCAGTCCCCAACGGCACCCAAAAGTCTGACTCGTGTTTTTTTGAGCCATTCATTTTTCAGGGACTAGTTTCCTTGCCTGGCGAAGCATCCGATCAGCGCCCCATCCGCATTCCTCATAGACACCGGTGGCTCACAAACCGTTATTGTATCCAGTGTTCTTCCATTTTCTTCTGTGTCATCTTGTGGTAACCAAACTATGTTACGGGGAATAGAAATGGGATTTAGTCCTAGGCCTACTCATTTTGTTCACATAAAATCTAAACTCGTTATCGGCATTTTCCCGGTGGCTGTCTTAACAGCCTGGCCAACCAGCACCCTCCACCTGTGGCACACCCCCTTTAAAGGGACTTGCCTCCTGCAACTCGGGCTTATTCTGTATGCTGATGACATGCCACTCGACAGACTTTTGGACTTAGGAACTTTTGGAACTTGGAACCTTTGAACTTTAGAACCTTTGGAACTTGGGCGCTTTGACCTGTGAAACGTTTGGATTTTGGAACTTGTGGACTTTGGGAACTTTTGGACGTTGGAACTGGTGATCCCTGTTAATTTGGACAAATTTGAGTTTGATCTTTTGTGTTAAGTTTATCTATTCAGATTTGCACTCTAAGAGCCTCCTTTTGTTAATCCTTTTTTTTTTGTTGTTGTTCGTAGTTAACTGAATTTTTCTTTGTTTAAATATCCGCACTAGCCCTAACATTAAAAAAAATAACATCAACGCTACTAAATTTTGTTACTTCCTTTTCTCCACAGAGAACGGTTTGTAACACTCCATCAGAAATATAGCTCCAAAATCAGCCATCAAACTTCTCCAAAGTCACCTTCACATTAGCTTTTTGTCCCTGCATCTCTGTCTGCCCAGCCACCTTCTGCAGTCTTTTACCTCTCCAACGTCATTCAGCGTCCAAACAAATAAAAGGTAATAATATGGTTGCTGAATCACACTACAGGTATTAAATCATTTTCTTTACCAATTTAATCTTTACTTTGCAGCCCTGGTTCAGAACAGCATCCTGTAACCACTTGAAACGGAAGCCTCATTGGAAACCACAAAAACCCTAACGGAAGGATAGTATATATGTGTCAACATTATGTCCTTGGTAATTGACATTTAAATTTTTCTGTATAATTTTCAAATGCAATAACGTTTTGTTTTTGAACATTTATTTCAATTTGCTCCTCAGTGAGACACCAGACCCCAGTGTGAGTGTATTTGTGTTGAGCTCAGAGTGAATGTGATGCTTGATATAAAGTGCTTTTAGTGCTGTACAGTAGAAAAGCACAATATATACATGCAGCACCTTCATCACTGGTTTCTTGGCAGATCAAGGCTACAGGGGCATAATAAGTGTCAAAATAAGTTGTACTATTTTTTTGATATAATGTTATTTCAATATGGTTTTATTATTTTTCAGACATCCACGGGACATTGAGGGGCATCTAGGAGTCACCCGTCTTCTCCCTGTGTCAGCATTCAACCAAGGCCCTCATCCAAAAAGGTACTAATCAATCTTTTTTTTTTTAATCTGATAGCTTGTTATTCAGAATTTTGTACTTTAAGTAATGTGTTTTCTTTTTCAGTCTACTCCCGAGCCCCTTTGAGCCTTGCTGTCCAATAAACTAGTTTAGATAATTTAGTTTTTAGCTGTTTTGTTTCTCTTTCAGTTCACAGTACACATTTACTGGTTTGTACAGTAAAATAATTAGTAAGATGTTTCACACAGATTGTTGTCTTGTATCACTCCAGAACATAAACTGTATATAAATGGACATCAAGATAAGAACATTAATTACAAACAAATCAAGTGTCTTTTTTACCCAAGGACACTAGACCAGGGGTCAGCAACCTTTAACACCCAAAGAGCCATTTGTACAGTTTCCACGGAAAAAAAAGCATTCGGAGCCGCACATTTTTTTTGACATAAAATGACGATAAAACTGTATATATTGTTTGTTTTTGGGTTTGTTTTTTGTCTTACACACCTATAGTGTGGTTATGACAGGGGCCCCAACCTTTTTTACAAAAAATACAACCCACCATACTGCAGAATCAGTGTATCAGTGAATCTTGTCTGTGATAAGGTGGTCACATCGAGGACTTACGGGAGAGAATGACTTCCGCAGCGTGTTTATGTCCAGTCTGCTCCGTAATTTCTTTCAAAAAACTCTTATCTTTTAATCCAGGTGCTTAGTCTCCATGTGCCAAAGCAGTTTTGAATGTTTCATTGCCTCGTTCACTTTTTCCCGCACATTACGCAGAGCGGACTTGGTGCGTGAGAGTCACCTGTAGCGACAAACCCATATTTTAAATAGGACTCCTGGTGTTGTCTGTTAAATTTAGCTTTTTTTTTTTCTTGGAGGTCTTTTGTTTTTGTCTCATTTTCAGTAGCTTGTGGCTCTACTTATGGGCGACGTGTCTGATGCATTATACGTGATACGTCATCACGGAGACAACATGTATAATAAACTCACTGTTATATCAAGTGGGTTACTGTGACCATTTCCTATCAGGATTTTAATAATATATCTACGGACGAGCTTATTAGCGTTGATGCAGTTGCAGATTAATTTACTGTTTTTGTGCGGCCCGGGAGCAAATGCGTAACGGACCGGAACCAGTGGTGGGGATCACTGGTTTATGAAATCCATGTAGTGCTACAGATCCTCCTGCTCCTGAACCTCTGCACAGCATCTGTAAACCGGGGCTGTGTCTTTACGCAGGACTGTGATCTGTGTGTGTGAGCCCTGTTTGTTTTTAACATAGTTCCGTGAGTGCGACGCTTATTTTGAGCGACAAAGAATATGAAAATATTAATTTATTTTGATATTTCAACATTACAATAATTTTCCAATTTAAAAAATTAAAAAAAAAAAAAAACTAAGACAAATAAAATACACTTCAATTAAATACGTATAATTTATTTTCCCGAGCCGCAGTATGAGGCTGAAAGAGCAGCATGCGGCCCCGGTGCCGCGGGTTGCCGACTCCTGCACTAGACCTAGCAACACTGTCAATCAAACCTGTTGCTAAGTGCCCGCTCCTCGCTAAACCAGTATTATGGATGGGAGGGGCCATTACCTTCAACTGCCTCACTCCGGATTGGCTCTTTGGTTGCTATGATACTCATGGCTGGAGTTCCAAATATGGAACTCTCCTCCAAATTAGCCCCTTAAATACTAGCCTTCATGAGCTTCATTTGAGTCGAACTGGATGCTGTGGGTCTCTTCACACTCCTTCAGTCCACTTCTTTATAGCTAATAAAAGTTTTGTCCCTTTTGAGATTGTTGTAAGGTTTTTTTTTTTTTCTATTTAAGCTAAAGAAGTTGATGTTTTGGGCTCAAACTGTGCAACATGTCAACCTTTACATGAGCCATTATAATTTAATCTGAAGGAATCATAATGAACAATTTAATTTCATCCTTATACTGCAGCTCCGTGTGGCTTGGGGAAAAAAATGATAAGTATTTAAATGATGTGTATTTTATTGGTGTTTGTTCTTTTTTAAAATTGTATTTTAAATGGGAAGATTATTGTAATCTTGCAATATTAAAATAACATTATATTTTCTTATTTTTCATTGCTCAAAATAAGCGTCACACTCTGTTATGTTAAAAACAAACCCCGCTCACACCTCAGACACAGCTCACAGTCCTGCGTAAAGATACAGCCTTGATTTTCAGACGCTGTGCAGAGGTTCAGGAGCAGGAGGATCTTTCACCTGTCTCTCATGACACGGTAATAAGCCTGTCCATAGATATGTAATTAGAATTCTGATAGGAAATCTCCACAGAAATCCATCTGATATAATGGCGAGTATATTATACTATAATGGCGAGTATATTATACTCGCCATTATATATACTATATTATATGTACTATATTATATATCTGTGCTGAATCTGCTCTTATCCTACGTGATGACGTATCACGTAATACGCATCAGACACGTCGCCCAAAAGTAGACCCACAAGCTAGTGAAAATGAGCCAAAAACAAAAGTCTTTGGAGAGATTTTTTTGTAAAGGGGAAAGGCCAACTGAGGAGCCAGAAGAGGAGCCTGCGACCTCCAGGACAAAGAAAGCAAAATTTAACAGACAACACCAGGAGTCCTGCTTAAAAATGGTCACAGAAACCCACTTGATATAACGGCGAGTTTATTATATATGTTGTCTCCGTGATGACGTATCACGTATAATGCATCAGACATGTCGCCCATAAGTAGAGCCGCAAGCTACTGAAAATGAGACAAAAACAAAAGACCTCCAAGAAAAAAAAACAACCTAAATTTAACAGACAACACCAGGAGTCCTATTTAAAATCTGGGTTTGTCGCCGAGTCTGCTCAATACGTGAAAAAGTGAACAAGGCAATGAAACCTTCAAAACTGCTTTGGCACATGGAGAGTAAGCACCCTGGATTAAAAGATAAGCCTTTAGAGTTTTTTGAAAGAAATTATGGAGTAGACTGGACATGAAGACACTGTGGATGTTATTGTCTCCCATCACTCCTGATGGGACCACCTCATCACAAAGAAACAAGCGCAGGGCCCCTCTGATGCAGAGGTTTAGTGAGTTGTGTTTTTTATTCACTCAACTTATTTTTACCTTATTAATCTGCCAGGTGTAGAAGGCCGTTCTGTGAAAATAAAACCTACATTATTCCAGTTCATGGTGCAAAAAAAGTTGGGGGCCCTGGTCATTAGCACAATATAGCTGTTTACACAAAGTGTAAAGGTAAAAAAAACAAACAAACAATATATAAAGTGTTATCTTCTTTTTTAGATGTCAAAAAATATAAAAATAACTCCCAGTTTGTTTGTTTTTTCCGTGGAAACCGGGTCCAAATGGCTCTTGGGGTGTTAAAAGTTGCTGAACCCTGGGTTACGGCCTACAGAAGCCTCTGTGTTCAGAAAATAACAACCAGAAGAAATTCAGGATGTTTCCGTACACCAGAACCCGACAATATCTCAAAACAGAGATACCTGTTTGTAGTTGTAGTTGAACTCAAAATGAATAAATAAATGAACTAAGTGTAAGGTAAATATACACTTACCACAATACAGTATAATAGTTGTTTCACTACTGTCTTATGGCTTGGTTGCACTGTGTAACATTTCTGGTACAGATGCTATTGCTTAGCTGCTGGAATGTTTCACAGCGCGGCATTAATTACAAGCTGAAAAATACCTTGAAAAATGGCCTGGAACTTGGCCTGGTAGCAACATTTGCTCATTTTCACGGAGACTGTGCATTTAATGTCCTCCAACAGAACATTTTAACATTTTGAACTTTTTTTTTTAAATAGTTAACTCACTAAAAACATACAAAAACATACAGCTTTCATTTAACTCAATATGTAATTTGTATATTTGATCTACTGTACACCCTCTATACACTAGTAGTATAAATGATCATGTTTTACTTATTTTTATTTATCTTATATTTAGGAAGAACCAATGAGAGCACTTAGACTCAGACTTAGATGCCCTGTTCAAAAAACAGAAAACATACAAACAAGAAAAGTCAAACATTAAAACATTAAAATAGTTGCAGGTGTGAGTATAAAAGTTTATTACCACATTATTACATTACATTTGTGGCACTAAAGTGTCCAGTTTTTGAGCTGAACATGTGCGGGTGTGGATTTTTCTTCCTTTTTGTTTTAGAAATCATTACATTCTTGAATCAGAAAAAAATAAACAACCTAAAACACCACATACTCAGTCCTCGCACACCGAGATCTTGCGTCAGATCTGGAGACGCTTAATTGTTTATAACTTTCCATGTTTTTTTCCGAAATAGACCTTATAATTTGTTTTATAGATACAATCAACTATTTCCAAAAGTAGCAGGCATTCGTATCAAAAAGCCTCATTCCCAATCACTGCCCCCCCAGGACACACAGAGATAACACTTTCTCAAATGAGTCTGTCTGAACCTGTAGAAGAGATGAGCTCATTTTGTGAAATCCAAAATAATGTCCCAGGGCCAAACTAAATGAGCATCAGGAGAGGCCAAACCAGGTCCAATAAAGCCCAAATCCCCAGAAGATCCCTCAAAATCATTACGAGTGTCACTCTCGCAGATAAAAATAGGCAGTATTCAAATGTTGTGCATAATTAATGGGCTGCTGTAGTAATAGCATCAAGCCTCAATTAGTGAAGCGGATATTACGAGATTCTCACAAAATTTAGCCTAAATCTGTTCATGAAAATTTCAAATCAAGCTAATCTGGTTCTCTTAAAATAGCATTGCAAAAAGTGTGGTGAATTGTGTAATAAATTCTTATCATATATTTCATATTGTATAAAACTTTGAACTATTCTAAATATATTTTTATATTAAGAAGGAAATTCTCTTTTACATTTCAAGTCTCAAGGTTCAAGTTTATGAAAGTAGCTTCCAAGGATTATGAAAAACCTGCCTGTGTAAACTCAATGCCCATTCAAAGCAGAGCGACAGCTTTGTGTCTTTGTCTTCATTCACATTTCTATAAATAGAGCACATTGATCCTGATTTAGCACATATAGAACAGGTGCAGCTTGTGTAAACCATGCAATATTATCCCCCGTAATTAATTTTATTGTCTCATCCATTGAAAAAAAAAAAAAGAATAAATAGTAATAATAATAATAATAATTTTAAGTTGTTTAAAACAAAACCCCATCTCAATGTTTCATGTTTAAAATAGAAATTTATTTTCCACAGATTCTAAGATCACAAGCTCAGAACAGTTCTTGTTTAGTTTGAGTTCAGTCCTTTATCCTCTTTAATGGTTGTGTAGGTCTAATTCCATGTTCTGTCTTTAGTCCAGTTTAGCTCTGTTATTTAAAAGTGCACTATGTAACATTTCTGGTGGAGTGTCCTCTGGTGGAGTCAGGATGCAGGTTTTTCATGTCATTATTTTAGCAACAAAACCAATTGTAAATAAATAAATGTTTAATGTCACACTCTGGAATATTCTTCTCCATGGTGACGATCCGATGGCGGACCACCCACCAGAAAAGTTACATGGCACACTTTTAAATTTAAAGTTAAGAATTTGGTTTACATAAAGACTGTTAGCACTAATAGTACACAGAACAGAGTGCTGAAGAGAGCGCCCCCTGTGTTGATAGCATGGTTGTGTCCATCATTGAGAGTGGGCATGACTGCTGCCTCACAGTGGCTCTGGTCCTCCCCCACACAGGAGGCGTAGGCCATAGCATGAGCGATGTAGTTCTGCTCCTGGATGCCCTGGAAGAGGTGCGACATTGGACCCCGAGCCAGGATTGCCACATCCTCCCCGCTGTGAGTGGACGATTCTGTGCGCACCGCCGAGTACTGCACGTAGGCTTTGGTTTCTGTAAGGAAATCGTTAATATTACTCACTCTTAAATATGTGACTCATTATTTTTAAATGCATCAATCAGGAATTATATAAGATCACATGTGTAACAGCATATGTAAGAAACAGTTCTCTCTACGTGTGGTAAATGGCTTAAAATCAATGCATTTATTATGGTTATTTGAGTACAGTCTTTAGATTTACTAATAGTATGTTTCAGGGTATAACTCAATTTCATTCAAAATTATCACACATTCTTTTTTTAAGTTCTTCTCAACAGACATGATATTACTTGAAGAAAAAGTAAAACTATGTTTTTAATAGATTTTTGCTATTTTATTAAAATATAGGGGTAAAAAGTTACTCAAGTACCCGTTAAAAAACGTACTTTAAGAGTAAAAAGTAAAAGTATTTCACTCAAGTGTTGTTAATTTGTTAAAGTGTTAAATGTAGTGATACTGATTAGAAAAAACCTACACATTTCAGTCAACAGTAACAATACAAATACGTTTCTCATGAATTTTGTGTATTTATTTTTGTTTGCCGAGGCTTGAACACAAAAACTTTAGTTAGGATGTTACCATGAACATGGTAAAAATAACCCCTCAAATCATATGAAAAGTACTTTTTACTTTTCAGCCCAGTTCAAAAATGTAGTGGAGAAGAAAGTACAGATACCTGCTAAAAAGTAAAAAGTATCCACTGTAAAATGTACTTAAGTAGAATTTTTAGATGTCTGTACTTTACTTAAGTACAATACTTTACTACTTGTTCTTTGTTACTTTCCATCACTGACCATGATAGAGAAACAACTGTCTGGTGTAGTCACAGTCAATTGCTTCCACATGGTTTCCACTCAGGGCAGAAAATAAATCTTCCTGTTAATTGTAAATTTAAATATTTTTCTTTAATTTACTAATAGCTGCTTTTACACAATCCAATAAAAATGCAATTAAAAGTCAAGTATAGGGCTGTTAAGTAAAACATACAATCACGCAATTATATAAGTCCAAAAATCAAGACCAATGAACTGAACTGTTCAAATCATATTGTTTAGTATAGGCCTACCTCTGTCTCAACACTGTATCCTTATTGGCTGTACTCTCTTCCTGTACTTTAAACAGGAGTTGATGCTATTTTAGGATACAATTAGCAGAGCTTATGTCCATTGAGTTGAGTGTTTTCTTACTGGTGTCCACATCCTTCAGGTCAGGTCGAGAGCCGTTGACATTCTTGTGTCCTGGTCCGCTCCCATACATCAATGTAGTGTAAGGCTTAAAGTCCATAGCCCACAGAGGAGATTTACCTGACAGAAAGAAATTAACAACTGCATCAGTGGAGGAAGTAGTATAGTATGTTTTTATTAGGCGCTGTTGAATAGAACAATAACAATTAAAGTAGGGGCAGGATGAGTCATGATTTCCAATGGTGTCCACCTGTCCCATCCATGGTAACGTTTTCCATGACTTGTTTAAGGAATTCATTCATCAATTAGGGTCCATTTGGTTTTGAATGAACTTACAGCTGGTAGTTTTAAAGGCAGGAGGTCTGGAGATCCTCCCACAGCATTTTTAAAAATAATAAAACATATGCATTTCCTGTAATCTGTGGTACATTAGATCAATCTTTTCATCATCAAATTGGGCCATTACTCATTATAACAACTCTTGTGGGATAGTTGGGGTTAACCTGTGTGGGCTGCAGATTCATCACTAACACCTGATGTTTTTAAAAAGAGAGTTCAGATGGGCATGATTGAAGTGGATTAGCCAGTAAAAGAAATGCATGCCATCCTTAGCAAAACAAATATGGCTGCTTACAAGGGAAAAATAAAAGAAGAAAATATCACAGGGGACTAAAAAACATCACAGATTTCTACAGAATCAATGAACGAAGCACTAAACTCTGTTCAATTAAAGGTGATCGAAATGTCATTTTATTCAAAATGAACTGCAGAGAGATATCATTCTCATGTTCAAGTGTTTTGTAAAGGAACACATGACTGAGAGGGAGGGGATTAGGGATTGGAGAGGCCTCAGGTCTTAAGCGAGTTGAACCTCTCTGTTTCTCTCAGATAAACCACAAACTCATCTCCTCCAGGGCTAGAATGGAACCAAACCAAATCTACATTAGCACTCAAACTGGGGCTCCACCAGGACCAAGCCAGGTCTAAATTAGGTCTAAACCAGGACTAAACCAATACTAAACCAGAACCAATCCAGGTCTGCACAATTTATAATAAAAGACAAAACCCAGGACTTTAGTGGAACATTAATCACCCCTGTGCCATTGTGAGCAGGGAGAGGAGGAGGCTGAGTCGATACTAGATCCCGTTGACCTATAGGCTCATTTGACTATAATCTATCACCATCTTCATTTGGGACAGGTCAGTGAGTAGACCTTTGCAGTACAAATGGTAAACTGAAAGCATAATCTTTTAGGTATTGACTCTAAAGCCATTGATCACTTACATAACACATTGCAAATGATAAACTAATTCTATTCACAATAGATTCACAATGATAAAATTGAACCAGTATAAATCTATTTATTAAGGATTAAAAGAACAAACCTGTTTAAATGGAGACTAAAGTACACTATGTAACTTTTCTAGTGAGGGGTCTGCCACCTGCTGGAATTAGTATTAGTAATTAGTATCTTGACTGGATACACCTTAAAATTGTTTATCGCTAGTAATAGTTAATAGGTCTATATAAATATATTTATCTATATATATATCTATATATCTATATATCTATATATATATGTGTATATATATATATATATATATATATATATATATATATATATATATATATATATATATATATATATATATATATACATACACATACACTGTATATATACATACATATATATATATATATATATATATATATATATATATATATATATATATATATATATATATATATATATATATATATATATATATACATATATATATATATATATATATGTATGTATGTATGTCAATCATAGTTACCCAGAATGCTTTGCCCTCTGAAGGGGTATCCGTTGAAGATGAAGGGCTGGGAGTGGTCAGCTGTTACTATAGTGAGAGTCTCCTCCTCTTTGGTCAACTCCAGTGCTTTGGCGATGGCGTAGTCAAAGGCAACCGTTTCATGCAGTGCCATGTACCCTCGGCCATCGTGGTGAGCCTGGTCGATCCTCCCACCTCAACACAAAAAGACAATATAACAACTAATTGTTTCTGATCGGATTCTTATTATTATTATTCTTATTATTGGCCCGGGCCATTAACGAAGTACTGGTAACTGGTGTGAGGGGTATTGTTCTTCGTGAGTTTCTTCTTATTTTTTTCCAACAAAATGATCGCATTTTGATCCCCTAAATGTCGACTGCATCAATTTCGTTAAGGAGAACATGCTGCCTCACACTCTGCACATGTGCTTTTACAACTGAAGAGGTCAGCCTGTTGTTTTAGAGGCTTGCTCATGCATACTGAGGATTATGGCAGGCTCACACAGCACTGAATAAATCCCACGATAAAACCATGGAGGAATCGGACATGTGAGGAGATTCTAGTGAGTGGGCATGTGCAGCAGGAGACAGCAGCACTAACTTTCAACACAAAAGACTAAAATAATTTGCTTTTAGTGACAAGTCATTGTTTATAGCTTCACACTTGTAATGATTAGATGCTAGTTAGAAATACAGACAGTCATTTAATCAAACATGAGCTAGTTTCAGGTCTCGCTCATGTGAAATGGAGGATCTGGACGGTTCAGTGGAGTGACAGTGGATGGGCAACTAGGAGTCTATGCTATAAAATGTTTGGTCTGTGACCTGTGTGTTTATGAAGGAGCAACAGCACTGGTGGAACAACGGGACTACTACACATGTGGAGGACAATGTGGCTGTTCTTTCAGGGAAATATAGGACGTTTTTTCATAAAGATGTGGTTTTGATTTGCATCTGTGAGAGGTGAGTGTGAGCGTGCAGAAGTCCTGCTCCCAAACTTAAGACAAATATAACATTTTGAGTGATCCTGCATTTTAAACTTGAACTCAAAATGCTTAACATCATCTGATAGCAACCAGGGTAGGGCCTCTATGTTTTTAAAGTCCATACACCATCACCAGACTAATTTGGATTTAGTTCTCCACTTCTCTTTTTATAAATATACCTACAGTCTTTCCAATCCAAAAGTTCAGTCCAACAGTTCTTACCCCTTTTCAACTTCACAACTAATAACTCTTGGGGAATTGTCAGTGATAACAGTTACAAAAATATCTCAGCTGTAGAAGTCAAACACATAAACTTTGAGAGCTTCCGTTATTGCACCTGTGTTCTGCACCTGTCGTCTGCACCTCAGCAGGAGACAGACGGAGGTAGACTCAGGTTAACAAGACGTGCAGAAGGTTTGCTATAACAGCTATGTGCCCACTCAGTGCAATGTTATGACCAATTAAATAGATTAAACAGTATTCAGCCAATGTACTACTACTACTACTTTGTACTTCCTTAAAGACATCTTTAGGATAGATCTGGATGGCATAGGTGAAGATTGGCTGGACGTAGATGATCTTTTGAGTGCAAGTAAAAAATACAGAATGGAAAACAAAACTGCTCAGTCAAAAGTTTGGAGACACCCTCTCATTCATTCATTCAATTTTTTTTTTCATTATTTTTACTACTTATGTGAGGTATGAGGTAAGATACATGGAATTATGTAGCAAAGAAAAAAATAACTCATTTCACTACATACATATACAAATATTTTATATTAAAATCCTCAAAGTAGCCACAATTTGCTTTGTCTAAAAGTATTTAGTAGTTATTTAATGTTTTTCTTTACTACATAATCTTGCTTGATATATATGATATCTTCTGTGAGTATCTAAAATGTAGAAAGTAGTTTAAAAAAATGAATGAATGAGAGGGTGTGTCCAAACTTTCAAATGGTTCGTTTCAGTAGTGCAACAAAAAGATGTAAACTAGTTTCAAGAATTAGATGGTTTTATACAAACAATAGAAATATACAAAATACATAGTAAAATATCTCAGTTTCACTAATATGTCTCTGAAGCTGTACACATTTTTTTCAGACGTAAAAAATGTGTTTTTCTTTACAGAGGCTCGGTCTGCATCTAATTATAAAGTCTTTTATTGGCCACAAACCACAAAGAAATGCTTGTGTGCTGTTGTGCAGACTAGATATTAGCAATGACGGGATGCCAAAGTGTGATAGAATAAGTGATGAATAAATTTGGGCTTCTGCAGTTTTTCCACATTTTTAAGATGGTAAAAATTGGATAGAGCACTGTTAAATGATTCGTAAGTTAAAGATAGTTGTATGTGCAAATGCAAAAGATCTGAGTCACTCGGTGTTTTAAGTTACAAATCCAAAAATGGTCAAAACTTATCATTCTTTTTTTGTATTTTAAATGAATCACTGCACTCACCCTCCACCAGCAGGAAGAAGCCGTTTTTGTTCTTTTGCAGGATGCGGATGGCCTTCTCTGTGGTCTCTACAATTGAAGGGTCCATTTTTGGATCCCTGTCTGCCTCGAAGCGCAGATCTCCGGGTTCAAACAGAGCTGTGTGGGATGGAAGAGGACGGAAATGCTGAGAATGTACTGTACGTAGCCGGAATGAGCAAATACAGTGGGAAGGGGCCATCCTTCCTCTGCCAGGCTCAGAGTGGAGGAAGGAAAGGTCCAAAACTAAATATAAACTAGTGAGATTTTGCAAAATTAGAGTAGGCCTAAGAAAAGATGCGTCAAAGCATTCTACCATTGTGAATCATCTATCTCTATCTAACCCTCTCCTCTGCATCCTCTTTTTACACACCAACTCTAACTTCACACCATCTTTGACTATGTACATAAATTTCCTATTTAGTTGACTTAAAGTTAAGATACACTTTAAAGTCTCCATAGGGAAATTTGACCTCTGCATTTGACCCATCTTTCAATGCCACTGGGGTTACCCATCAAGAGCAATGGTAACATGCAAACTCCACACAGAAAAGCCCGGGAGTGCTAGCAACTCAGCTCCTCCTCTGTACATCTAAACTAAACTCTAAACTTATTCTGGCAACTTAATCTATAGTCTTCTGTTCTGCTCCTGTACATGAAATAATGCTTTATAAAAAGCATTTATAAGAAAAAAATATGTGTCATGGTGGTGGACAAAAATCCTTCCTGGAAAAGTGTCTACAAAAGTGACTAATTAGTGAAGTTGTTCCACTGTTGTCACCCAAAGGCGGTTAGTGGGTCAGGGTAATAGGTTAAGGTTTAAAATATATATATATATCAAGTGTTGAAAGGAATCCACCAAGGCCAAACTCTAAACATTCTGCGTTTGACAAAAGCATAATCGATTTTTCTTCTCTTTATATGTGAATAAAAACACTTACCCATGAGGTAGTCCGTGGTTTCAGGGTCAACTGCATCAAAATCTGTTCTATTCCACACATAATGGGCGACCTGGTAAGGCAATAACAGAGAGTGCGAGGAGGGTATTACAAGAACAGCAGCAACAACTATTACTACTAGTAGTAGTTGTACACGTACTGGAACTACTTCTACTAGCCTATATCATACTACGTTCCCTGTACTGAAGCCTTCCTGGAGATGTTATTGCTTTTCTTGGAATGTTCCACAGTATGAAATTAAATGTATATGTCTTGAATGTCTAGCATTTAATTGCTAAAAAGTACTTCACCCGATGGCATCACACAGTGTTTCTATGGAGATGTTTAATGTCTTATCGTGAAACTCTTCAACTATGACTACTACTACTACTACTACTACTAGAGGTTACTGCTACTACTTCTAGCCTACTACTACCACGACTATTACTTCTACTACTGCCCCTCATCTATACAAACTCAGTACTGAAGCAAATAATAGTCTGTATATGGAGTTTGTATGTTTACACAAATATTAGGATCCATCACACATGTTCCACTCTTCTTTGAATTTCTTTTGCTTGTGTTTGCTTGCGCGTGTTTAGCTTATTTCTGTTTAGCGCGCTTGTGTTTAGCTTGTTTTTGTTTAGCTCACTTGTGTTTAGCTCGCTTGTGTTTAGCTGGTTTGTGTTTCGCTTGTTTCTGTTTTGCTTGCTTGTGTTTAGCTCATTTGTGTTTAGCTTCTTTCTGTTTTGCTCACTTGTGGTTAGCTTGCTTGTGTTTAGCTTGTTTCTTTTTTGCTTGCATGTGTCCTCTGGATATAGCTGCAGGTGCCTCTGGCCACATAACACGAGGAGACATGTTGACAGGCCTGTTACACTCTGTCTGGTTTTCTGAGGTCACTAATTTGTGCCAATTGTTCAGGAGCAGGAAGAGCAGGTGCAGAGACACAAACACAACAAACATGGCAGTGGACCAATGACTCCAAGCAACCACTCTGGGTTTAGATATTATAAATTAACCAGTTGTGAGAGAAAAACTTACTAGCATCTATGGTAAATGCCTTCTCATGTATTATTATCCTCTTTCACTTCCATTGTGCTATTGTACATATTAGTAACCCAAGTTAGAACAAACATAAACATAAAAATTCTTACTGTTTAAAGGTGTACTATGTAACATTTCTGGTGCAGTGTCTACCACCTGCTTGTGATCAGATAGATATTATTACTTTGTGTTGGTCACCTTTCCAATCTTCTTCTGCTGCCACTCATTGATGAGGTTACGTCCATCTTGACGTTTGCCTCTGGACAGAAAATCCCAGGGGTACTCTGGGTCTTTGGTGCCTTTTGGGGTCATGTACTTCCTCCCACCTCCAATGATCACCTGCAAACACATACAGGCACACACACGCACACGCACACGCACGCACACACACACACACACACACACACACACACACACACACATATTACTGTAGCATTCTGAGCAAATGTGTAGTCCTATATCTGACATAGCATTGTGACTATAGTAGAACAGACTACACAGGGTAGTTCCTTCTGTTCCTTCCTGCAGACTGGGAACAAGAGCCATAGATTTTGTAGCTGACTTCATGTTCAGTTACTAGTGAAAACTCAAATAGTATACTCAAGTAAAATTACAGTTACTTCTAAAACGAATACATGGTTTAATGCCATTTTACATGCAAGTTTTTCAACCAAACTGAGCATTAGTACTAAATAGTGGCGGAAGAAGTAATCAGTTTTGTTACGCAAGTAAAAGTACTAATACTGGAGCAAAAATTGACTAAATATACTATACTAAAAAGTAAAAGTATCATATGAATAAATCAATTTAAGTAAACGTATTTTAGAGTTTGAGATCTAATAAAGCTTCAAATCAGTGCGATTTGAACAGAAACAATTAAATTGATTGTTTTTTTCTGGCTGTTTTTTATCATATATATATATATATATATATGTATATATATATATATATATATATATATATATATATATATATATATATATATATATATATATATATATATATATATATATATATATATATATATATATATATATATATATATATATATATATATATATATATTTTTTTTTTTTTTTTTTTTTTTTTTTTTTTTTTTTTTTTTTTTTTTTTTCAAACTACAAACGTGTTAAAAATACACCCTCAGTCTTTTCTGCAGGTTTAAAAAATAAATTTTTACTTTTTGGTTCTGTTCAAAAATGTAATAGAATAGAAAGTACTGATACATGCTCTCAAATGTCCACTTTTTTCAAATGTATTTAAGTAAAGTACAGATACCTGAACATTTTACTTAAGTACAGTACTTTACTTTTTGGGAGTAGGTTTCTCTTGAGGCAAGAGAAACCTACTCCCAAACTTCTCATAAAATGGCCCCAACAATCTGGGAATTGAACCCAGGACCTTCTCGCTGTGAGATGAGAAGTGCCACTTGTTATTGCACCATATCATGTGTTATTTATTTGTCAGTGACTATAATACAGAGTCTGCTCAATTGAAACCTGTTAACCCTGCCCTTACATCGATGTCTGTGTTGTTGATGAGCTGAGCAGAGATATCAGTGCACCCGTCCCGTTTGGCAGAGGCGGGCAGGTCTGCGTCACTGTACCACTTCCTGCTGGCACTGTGGGCGTAGGTTGTGGCAGGAGTGGCATGCTGCACTCTGGTGGTGGTCACTACGCCAACAGATTTACCTGTGAGGGAAAAGGTCACAGCCATAGAACTGTATAAGGAAGATTTATATATAGAGTCTATAGACACAACCCAAAAAAGTGACGTAAAAACAGTAGGTGATGGCATTTACCCTGGAATTATCTGTGGTGCTGGACAAAACTCAACCTATTTTGAAACTGTATGTTGCCCAGTTCAAGAAAAAAATGTAACAAAAGAAATGAGTGAGCTAGTTTCTACATAAAATTGTCAATCGAAGCAGCTATTTTCTTTATTAGGTATTTTAAAGCTACCTAGCTCAGTGTTTCTCAAACTGTAGGACATGCATGAGCTCCCTCAGGTGGTACTTGGACAGCTCTTCAGTTCCTGGGTTTATCTGAATTCAGACAAACCCGATATTTGGGCTTTTTAGCATCATCAGCTATTGGCCTTATATCTCCAGCCCATGCCAACATTTTGTTTTGGTCAATCTGCTGCCTGAAAATGATACACACATTTTTATATTAACACTTTAATAAGAAGAGATAGCTTCACAAAATGTAACTGCACAGCTCTCTTATGGGTTTGGGGCAAAAAAGAGCTTGGGGGCAGTTTGTAGTAAATTTGAATTACAAAGTTTGAGGAAAAATAATCAAAATCGGCCCAGCATATTAGCCCTAAAATATTGGCCATTAGTTTTCTGTATTCTAAACAATTGGTATCGTCATCAGCCATGAAAAAACCCATATCGTACAGGTACATATAAGTCAAACTTAAATCAGGATAAATATTTTGAAGTAAACAAAATATTTTTTCCATAAGGAGGTTGCTTTTGTTTATTATCTATTATCTAGTGGATAAAAGTAAAGGGTAGCAGACTTTTACCTGTGGTGTTATAATGCGTGCTCAGTGTGTGATAACATTTTTACAGCAGGAGATAAGAAATGAGGAGGAGAAGGAACCTTTGTCCATTTCTGTACAGGCCCTGATAGTCCAACTGCTCTGGTCACTGAGGTGAGATCAGACTGAGAGTTTTGTGGAGTCAGGCCATTAGGGTCTACCTCAACTAAGTAAACTAAAAGTCAATCAGTTCCTCTTTGTTTTTACATGCCGTTGTGATGGAAATTTAAGTATATTCATGTTGTATGATTTTGATCTGTGTCAGTCTGCCAGATCCAGACTAGACATTAACATGTGAAGCTCTGTCTCCATCCCACTGGAAACTCATTGTTGTTCTACCTAAGTATAAAAGTTCATTATCTCATGGGTGTGAAACAAAAGTTACTCTGCTTTGAAATGTGTGTAGCATTGTCATTCTGGTATAAAATTGTGAGAGCTCAGATGCTCGGGGGTGAAACTTGGGTTGGAGTTGGGGTGAGGGTGGAGACTGGGGGAGACGCCGAAAGGCTGCCAGTCTGTGGCCAGGGCCTGGGCCCTGTCCTGTCTGTATCTGCTGTAACAAAGAATAAACCTCTTTTCTTTATTTCAAATATTCACCAAGCTTCGCAAATGGATTACTTTTCATCGAGAATTGTAATTTTTTCCACAACATCGTATTTTTATGAAGGTTCTGAAAAGTTTTAATGTGTAAATGTGTTGATCTGTACACTGATATATAAAGAATATATATATATATAATTGAATCATATATATATATATATATATATATATATATATATATATATATATATATATATATATATATATATATATATATATATATATATATATATATATATATATATATATATATATATATATATATATATATTATTAGATTCAATTGCTGAAAGTATCCATCCTTTGCTTTGTTGACAGTTTTGCAAACTTTGGTCTTCTCTCAATGACGTTCATGATGACGTCTCCCGAAATTGTTCTTACTTCATAGCTGTGCCTTTTCTGAGTCAAAAAATGTCCAAAGCTAATCATAGCACAAGGTGGCTATTTATTTATTATTTATTTAGTCTAAAACAAGCTCTGAGTTTTTTTTTTTTTTGTTTTCCTACATCCCATATGTATTCATTCATAATTTTGATGCTTTCCGTATGAATCTATAAGGTAAATAATTGTATAAATAAAGAAGCAACTTTTGACGTGTAGTGCATGTATTAAACCTGAGTGTATGTCTGACCTGAGTCTTTGGCCCACTTGAGGATGGATGTGACCTCGTTTCCTTTCTGACTCTTACAAACTCCATTTCTCACAGCCGCGTTCACTCCCAGTGTGTTCAGGTTGGTCTTCACTCCGCATAGGTACGCCGTGGCTGTGGCCGCACTGTCTGGGATCTGGAAGTCCACACTGTAGGTCTGCAATACACAGGAAAAGTTATGGGAAAACATATACAGGGAAAACTATGGACACAACGGTATTTTTAGGACAATATAAGGCCATGAATAAATATGTATAGTTTAAGTTGTGACTGTATTTTCTCATCTTATTCTATTCTTTACCTGTATGTTACTATCAGTCCATCTGTCTGCCAGTTTTGCCTCTCATTTGTGTATTTCTAAAAACAGACTATCAAAAACCAAAGACAAATCTGAAATTAAGTTGCATGAAATGGAGAAATTAATTAGTTTCTTCAAAAAGTTACCCAAACTCTGACTGAGTCCCGCCCACTTTGCTGTGTCTAGGCTTAGAGGAGTGAATGACTTGCTTGGCTGGTCAAAACCACATGCTTTTACTTTTCAATTAAATTCAAGTTAATTTATATAGCACATTTAAAACCACTTCTGCTGCCCAAAGTTCTTCACATAAACATAAAAAATAGAGATAATACGATATAAAGGAAAAGAACTATAAAGCACTAAGATGTCATTAGAATAGTTTACGAAGATGTTATTGTCTGGAACTATCCTGTCTGCACAATTTTCGATGCGTGTGATTGACAGGTGGATTAGCCAACCGGAGGGATGCACCGTCTGTTCTTGTCAAAACAAACATGTCGGCTTGGGAGTAAAAGAGAAAAAAAAAATGACATGGAGGACTGAGAAACTGTGGGTAGGACTAAACTTGTGGGTAAAAGAAGTTATATATTTTGTGCTCAATGTTACAAAAATATTCGGCAGGAGAAGAGACACAGGTTACAAATTAGTGGTTATGATTGGATCGTCCCATTGTGCCATGCATTTTATGGTTGTGTACCAGGCGTTTTTGTATTTGAATAGAACATACATTGTTGGTTAATACGGGGTGACAGTTGGTAGAATGATTACTGAGCTGAGGGTTGGCGATTTCAAATCCCACTCTCGACAGAAACATCATTGGTTAAGGGATCAGATCCACTGACCCACAGGTTGGCGGTGCGATTCCAGCTCCCACAGATGAATACTTTTGTTGGGTCCTTGGGCAAGACATTTAACCCATTTCACCTCCAGTGTCTGCGTGTGAATGGATATGTGGTTCCTTGATGTAAAGCGCTTTGGATGCCTTGAAGGTGGAAATGCGCTATATAAAAATGTGACCTTTTACCATTTATAGACAGCAAAAAGGATGATAGGCAAGAGAATGACTGATGCGGTGTATAGCTCTATAAGCCAAGTATTCTTATTATTTTCATTATAACATGCTGTCTGTGTGCTTATGGGACGCTGCAGTGAGGACTTCATCAATAATGTATTGTAAAGTACATTACACAATCTATCCATTATTATTCATTCTATGGAAGCTGTCACACAACCGACATGACTTTTCGTTTTCATTTTCATCACCCATCATGCATTGCTGCTGTCAAAGTGTTGAAACCCTCGGAGACATAAGTAGATTAACTAATTTAAGTGCAAACGACAGCAGGTTGGGCTACTAATTTCACTTATTATATTCAAAATTGAACAAAAAAATCTTCTCTTGTTTTATCGTTTATTTTTATGAAGTTTATAATTTTTCTTCCTGATATGACATACGTAGATCTAATGCCCTTAGCGTTTCCTAGCAACTATGACGTTAACAAGGGCCAAAGCTTTTACACAGTAGTTATGATTAGACTGATTAATTGTCCTGTAATTTTGGGTGGAATAGAATCTGTGCACAATAGCGCCTGGCAACCTCACTGTTAGCGTCACTACTTCCTGCCCAATTTTATTGTTTCTTTGTCAAGTCATACTAAAATGAATAAATATTTAAAAATGTATTAAGGCAGTGGACAGGGAGCTGCTGGTGGATGTCACTGACAATATGTTCAACACTATACAAATAAAATGAATATGGAGGTCTCTTCAGTGTTTAGAATGAGAGATGTTTGTGTCTCAATACCAATGTTAAAATGTTAATTTTTATTAATTTTAATTTGAATAGATTGTTTATTTTATGTTTTCCGATTTTAATGAAAGTGACTGTTTATCTAGAGTTGGGTTTTTTTCATTCCCACATATTTAACACACAGACCCGGAATATTTAGACTGAGTTCTTCTCTCTAACAGAAAACACTTTGTTCCACCTTGTGATGTCATATGGTAATACAGGAAGTGCTCCACTGTGTTTTTAAACTCCATACACCTTCACTAGAATCATTTGGATAATTTCAGCCCCCAATTTCTACTGAACTAAAGGTAAAAGGTAGCTGTTCACTTTAAAACTACCACTACATGACATCACAAGGTGGAACAGAACATTTTGAGCTTTAGAAATTTAGACAGACTAATAATAAATGGCTACTCAAACATGTGTGAATGAGACAAAACACAACTCCAGGTATGTTTTTTGTAGGAGGTAACAACATTCTAACATGGCTTAAAACTCACAAAAGTCAATTGTGCGTAATATGGGATCTTTAATATAAAAATATATTCATAGGTAAGTGTATTTTGCCGTACCTTTATCAGTCCAACATTGGGGAAAGTGTCCATAGTCATGACTGTGTCCTCTCCTGACTGGTTCTGGAGTTGTCCCTTCAGGATTCGAGATGCTGTTATTGTGGTAATGCTCATTCCTGATGGACAAGACAAATAGAGTATTATTCAATCACACTGTCATAAGCAATTGCATTAAAGGGGATGTAATGTAAAATAGACTAATCTTGTTATAACAGGGTTCCGCCATCATTAACTCACTCAGACAGATATTTAGATTGAGCCGTGTGTTTCCAATCCTATATTGTCCTGTATCTGAGGATTGACATGCTGTTTACACTTACCACTTATCTCCGCCCACTTCTCTGTACTTTTTTGTAATTATTAAAGGTCCTATATCATGCAAAATTTACTCTTGTTTTAATGCTCTTACCTCCTCAAAAATATACCTGGAGTTGTGTTTTGTTTCATTCACACATGTTTGAGTAATCCTGAATTATTGGGCTGTCTGCATCTTCAAAGCTCAAAATGTGCTGTTCCACCTTGTGATGTCACCTACCTACATCTACTATATACCTTTTGTTCAGTAGAGATGGGCAGTTCCAGGGCTGAAATTATCCAAACAATTCTAGTAAAGAAGTATGTATTAGTATTAATAAGTGGAGCACTTCCGGTATGACATCACAGGGTGCAATAGGGTGTTTTCTGTTTGAGAGAAGAACTCAATATACAGGGTTTGTGTGTTAAAAATGGGTGATTGAGCCAAAACACAACTGTTTTTTGACGAGGAAACAACATTATACTATAGATTAGAAAATAATGTAATATGGGGTTGTTAAAAATGTCAATTAACCATTTTCAGGCAATAAAACAAGTAACTAAAAATCTGCTGCTTGTTACAGTTAAGTATTACTATGAGAAGGTGGGGTTTTTGTAGTTGCAATTTTGAACAGGAAGTCAGTGGGCCTGTTTCTATTAAGCCATTTTTTAAAGTGAGGAATGGTGTACTGTACCATCTCCCAGGAATAAGATGACGTTCTTGGCCACGTTGGTGTTGGTTTTGCGGCTCAGAGTGGCCTTTAAAGTCTGTCGGGCTTGAGCTCTCCAGTACTCAGGGTCCTCCTCCTCCACTGCAGATAGCACATAGGAATTATACATCTGCACACTTAGTCATGAATTTTTATTTAAAAAAATAAAAAATTGGGCACTTTTTAAAGTAAAAGATTTTGGTCACTCCAAATTTGACCCATCCTTTAGTGCCACTGGGGCAACCTGACAAGTCCCATCTCTAGATCTTGAGTTGGGCTTGGCAACTGGATTCTACCTATTGTGCACCTTTTTTGTTTTTTGATGATATCACAAATGTTTTCACAAGGATAGAAAAAAAGTACTAAAACTTCTATTACAACTACTGTTTCTACTACACCTGCTGTGAAGTATCTTAAAAGTGATATATAAATCAAATGCATTGTTATTTTTACCGAATTATGGCCTTGACAACAACTGATCTGAAATATTTAGTCATGGAATTATTTTTAAAAATTTGAGCTTTATAATTCAGCTTAATTTATATTGCACATTTAAAATAAACTTATTATATTAATAATAATAATAATAATAATAATAATAATAATAATAATAATAATAATAATAATAATAATAATAATAATAATAATAATAATAATAATATATTTTTACATTTATTTATTTATAGCACATGGATCGGTTACACTGAAATTACATTTCACAAATTGATCCTTATATAAGCTCAAAAAGGAGTTGGAAGAAGAAAACTTATTAAGTTCCACCCCTGTAATAATAATAATAATAATAATACATTTATAAAAATAATAAACAATTAATACAACTGCCCAAAGTGCTTCACACAAAAGTACAGATATACAAAAAAAAGATGACTTGGGTGCGTTCACGGTTGTCATTATTTCATCCTGGTTTGAGCCCAGTGTAAGTCCTGGTGTCGACTTGGTTTAGTCTATTCTAGTCTTAGTTTAGCCCTGTTCTATTCCGGGTTTAGTTTTGGGTTTAATCCCAGTTTAGCCTCAGTTTTGATGTGCTGTATGTGCAAGTATGAACAAACTACGACTATGACTACTGCAAGTACTCAGCTATCTCTACTTCTTACTTTTCGTTTTGCAACAGATGTCTGTTTTACTGCACTCTCCTTGACATTATGAAAGCTAAAATTTCAGGTATTTGCTCAGCGTGACACCACTGAGTACCACATATTTTTCTGCAACTGTTGATTATCTCAGTGCTTAGGTGTAGAGCAGGTGACAGATGCTGGTTTTACATAACAGCACAATAGTGGTTGCATAAAGATCCAAGAGTAGAGTTACATGTACAGTCCTTTATTGTGCACTCTTTGAAAACACTTGAAATACTGGAGACTCTCTCTTGGAGCGAGGGGATAAACAGTGTGTTGTTTTCTGCCTGAGGAGCTGTGCGTTTGTAGCAGCATCTGTCACATCTTTTATCACTTACAACATGAATGCCCCAGAACCATTTAAAATAGGCTTGGGTTACTAAGACGGAATGAAATCCAACAGATAAAACAAAGTATATGGCTACCTTTTCAAGGCAGTAGTAGTAATAGTAATAGTAGCAGCAGTAGTAGTAGTAGTGGAAATAGTAGTAGTAGTAGTAGTAGTAGTAGTAGTAGTAGTAATAACCTCTAGCAACCAATAACAGTAGTTGGCCTAATAGTTGTAATAGCAGTATACTCACCATACAAGAATTTTGTACTGTAGTAGTAGTAGTAGTAGCAGTGGTGGTGTTATTAGTAGTAGTAGTAGTAGTAGTGGTAGTAGTAGTAGTAGTAGTAATAGTAGTGGTGGTGGTGTTATTAGTAGTTCAGTTGTGGTACCATCATCAGTAGATGTTGCATTTGCAACAGGCCCAAAACAAGTCCGCATCTTTAGTAGTAGTAGCAGTAGCAGTCCGCATCTTTAGTAGTAGTAGTAGTAGTAGTAGTAGTAGTAGTAGTAGTAGTAGTAGTAGTAGTAGTAGTAGTAGTAGTAGTAGTAGTAGTAGTAGTACTACTACTAATAGTAGTAGCAGTAATAGTAGTAGCAGTAGTAGTGGTGGTAGTAGTAGTAGCAGTAGTAGTAGTAGCAGTAGTAGTAATAGTAGTAGTAGTAGTAGTAGTAGCAGTAGTAGTAGTAGTAGTAGCAATAGTAGTAGTAGTATTAGCAGCAGCAGAAGTAGTAATAGTATAGTAGTAGTAGTAGTAGTAGTAGTAGCAGCAGTAATAGTAGGAGTAGCAGTAGTAGCAGTAACAGTAATAGTAGTGGTAGTAGCAGTAGTAGTAGTAGTAGTAGTAGTAGTAGTAGTAGTATAGTAGTAGCAGTAGTAGCAATACAATCTAGCAACAAACAACAGTAGTAAGCCTAATAGTTGTAATAGTAACATACTGCAGTAATCTTCCATTCTAAACATATTTCTAAATTATTATTACTTTTCTGACTGAAAAGGCTTTTATTTTTATTCTGCACTCTTTTGTTTTAATGTTTTAATGTTAATGTTTTTTATTCTGCACTCTTTTGTTTTAATGTTTTAATGTCAATTTTATGATGATTATTTGTGATTATTCATGTTTGATTTGTATGATTTTAATGTCTTTCTTATTCTGTAAAGCACTTTGAATTACCTTGTGTATGAATTGTGCTGTACAAATAAATTTGCCTTGCCTTGAACTTTAAAAAATATAACATTTCCTACCATTTCATTAAACTCCATAATAAAATGTCGAAGTGAATTATCTGCCACACTCTTATATTTAGAACAGAAACAGAAAGAAAATAGATCGACTTTGACAGACCAAAACTTACAAAGTGTTGAGTTATTATGCTTAAAAATGACCTAAAGCAAGAATAGATGTAAAAAGTGTAACGGCAGACAAGAACAATGGAGCAGATATGCGGATCATACATCAAACACAACATTTTTGGGTCTTTGCAATTGTTTTGTGAGAGAAAACTAGTTCACAAAGTTATGTTCTTACCTTTAGCGATGGATGACCCCAGCGCTAGCAGCAGCAGAGTGGACACAATGATGCCTCGGCTCGTCCACTCCATGTCCAGACTGAAGACTGACAGATGGCCTCTCGTTCGCTCAAATACTGCTATTATTTCCAATGGTTATGTTTCACGATTATCTTTAACAGCAGGCCATAAATACAGGTGATTGGTGGACTTCTGATACGTGATGGAAAGATTATAAAGCAAATAACACAAACATCATGATCAAGTTTATTAAGTGTAGCTATTTACTCAAATGATAATGGAATCAAAATGGGGGTGTTACATTTAAATGCAAATGAATATGAACATGAAATGAACTGATGTATTTATAGCTTTGTTTATGGTCTGGGTAAAGCTCAAGGGAGCAGTGAAACCAATCATAAAGAGCTTGTATCTGTCAGATAATCAGTTACGTAACAGTGGAGACAGCCCACAGGGACCAAAACACAGGGACTTCTGCTTTAAATTTAAATCAAGCCAGGAGCAATGTGGTAAAATCATTCGGTACTTGTTTTGGACTATTGCCTGGTGAAATTTTGGAAGAAAATACATTTGTAGACTTGAAAAAGACAAAAAGTAGACATGGAGTTAACCTATATGTATGTTTCAGCTTGACCTTATCTAAAAGTACAGATACTGGAGCAAAAAAAAAGTTAAAATACATTTTTTTTAAAGATAAGGCAGCTGCGGACTACTTCACCGGTAGACATCGTTTGGAAAGAGAGGTGTTTGAGTCTCACAAACTGAACTATTCTACATTTAAAAATAACTGGGGAGTCTATATTTTAATTTATTTTAATTTGAATCGGCTGTTTATTTTGTTCTCCGATTTTAATAAAAGTGACTGTTAGCTTTGAGACACAGTGAGCTAGCTGGTCTACTGTTGTGCAAAAAGCCTATTTGCCTCATATATTGTGCAAGTATTATGAAACGTATTTGACTTTCATCCATCCAGCCATTTTCTTCTGCTTATCCGTTACCGAGTGGCGGGGGCAGCAGTCAAAGCAGGGACTCCCAGACTTCCCCCACCCCAGACACGTCCTCCAGCTCCTCAGTGGGACCCCAAAGTGCTCCCAGGCCAGCCGAGAGACATAGTCCCTCCAGCGTGTCCTGGGTCTTCCCCGGGGCCTCCTCCAGGTGGGACATGCCTAAAACACCTCCCTTTCTCACTTCCCTTGCCTTTCTTTTGGACTTATTTTACATCTAATCTGGTAACATGTTTACTGTTCGTGGTGCGTTATTCCTCAAGTAGTTCTTTGTCTTCTGAAGATGGTAACACGCTACAGTCCTGTGTCCTTGTTCCACAGTTACTTAACAGATTACGTCACTGATTAAACTGGTGAGATTTTTAATGAACATAATGACAGAAGAGAACACAGAGAGATATGATCATGAGGTCCTAATACATGCATTAAAATTGTGAAATGTATGCAAATTGTAATGTTGATGGGTTGACATGGTTTAGCAGTTTCATTATAGCTGCGTTATCTTTGAATATAATTAATGTTCATTTTATTAGGCTATATGTGAACTTTGGATGTTATAGTGACTTTGATTCTAATGCTTTGATAACATGAGCATGAATATGAATCAGGAACAGTGGACATCTTAGAAGCAGAAGCATTTGTAAAGAAAATAGCAGTGATTTTTTGGTAATGGTTAACTGTGTCAATCCATATCTGCAGCTCATCAAAGGAAGAGCGTATACTGTACACATACAAAATAATCATTGACCATTTAACTTGAAGGTCAGGCAGGGCCGGCTCTAGCTTTCAGGGGGGACCTAAGCTGAATTTGTCTCTGGGGCCTCTGGCAGCAGATGTATCCTGGCTCAGCTATTATCTTCACATTTGACAACATTCTGACTCTGCTCTCAACACCTCAACTAATGGTATTTGTATTTATATAACCAACATCAGACTGAAAACATCCAAATATCACAACTACTATAGTCACAAGAACAGTACACAAACACATAAGTAGAGACAAGAATTCTAGACAAGTTTCTGGTGGATTTGAATGTGTTCCAGTTGGCACAGTGGACTTACATTTACATTATGAATGGTCCTTGCACAGGTGTAAATACATAGCTGCCCTCACCTATGCCCGGCTCACAAAAACAAATGTAGGCAGTAGCAGATATTTGGCTACTATAGATATAAAACAGATGTAATCATTTGAGAGGGATATTTAGTCTGCTGTTAATACACAAGCCATGTTTCCAATAAAACTTGATATATTTTTTCAATATAAATGTATGGGTTCTTGGGTGCTATGCAGCTGCTTAGTCTGCTCATAGGCTGGGCTGGCCCTGAGTTTAGGGTGGGTTAGGGTACACTTTATTGTCCCCATTGGGAAATTGGGGACTCTCCCTCCTTCAAAGCCTCTGGGGCAGTCCCACACCCGGGGACTCATCTCTGTGACTTTGTTACTAGGCTTGGTCAGGACTACCTTATTTGGAGATTGTACCTACTGTGGAGGGTTTTGGTTGATGGTTGAAACCGGAATGCCTACAGAAAACCCACTCAGACAAAGGGAGAACATGCAAACTCCTCACAGAAAGGCCCGGGCAACCTGGGGGTCGTACCTGAAACCTTCTTGCTGTGCCACTCAGCCACAGTGCCTTCATCAATTTAAAACTTGCTTAGTAGTTTAATCCTCCTAACCAAGCTGCTCTACACTTTATAGTTTGTCAATTGGTATTGAAGAATGGGTCAAATATATTGACAATAATGTTAATTTTACTAAAATCTAAGCAAATCAACAAATGAAAAGAAAATTGAACACGTTTGATTTATATAGTGCTTTTTTGACACTCGAAAGACACTTTACATTGCACTATGAATTCACTCCACACGTGTTAAAAGCTATAATGTGGCCACAGCTGCCCTGGGGTAGACTCCTCCTCCTTTCACACAGAAATAAGGCCACGACTTACCACAAACTGAAGAAGCTGCTTGACTGGAGAAACATATTTATTGTCAAAAGCTTGAAATAGTTGACCAAATTCAATTTTATTTTGCAACAATCACACCACATTCATATTAGGTAAGGTGGGTACAACAGTATGCACTACTAGAACCACTGCTGCTCCACATGTCTGTTATCAGCTTACACCCATGAAAAAGTGAAGTGTCTTGCCAAATGACACAACAACACTACTAGAACCTTCTGTCCCACATATCAGTTATCTGCTTCCACTCAAACCAAAATAACCAAAATCTTTATTCACCAGTAACATAGCTCAAGAATACAATGGGTCTTAATGGGCCACACATCACGAGTGCAACAGAAGGCCAAACTGTTGTTCAGAGCTAGAGCCATCTGCCTTTTCTCTGCATTTTCACAGATCTCTTACTCACTCATTCAGGAAAATATGAGTCATGAACTCTATTCTGACCACCACAAAAACAACACGTGATGCAACGAGGTAAGCTGTGGCATGTTAAAGGTCCCATATGATGCTATTTTCTGACCTATGTTATATTGGTGTTTCCTCATCAAAAACGTACCTGGAGTTGGGTTTTGTTTCGTTCACACATGTTTAACACATAAAACCTTGTTATTTAAGATGAGTTTTTTCTCATAAACTGAAAATACTCTGTTCAACGTTGTGATGTCATGTGGTAAAACAGGAAGGAAGTGCTCCACTGCACTGCAACTCCATACACCTTCACGAGAATCATTTGGATCATTTCAGCCCTGGACGTGTCAATCTCTACTGAACTAAAGGCAAAAAGTAGCTATTAACCACTACATTGCAACGTGGAAGCATTTTGAGCTTTGTAGATGTAGACAGACTAATAATGCAGGATGTAGCATATGTGAGTGAAACAAAACACGACTCCAGGTATGTTTTTGATGCAGTAACAACATTCTAACATGACTTAAAGCTCACAATTGTGCGTAATATAGGACCTTTACTTATATTTTCACCAAGCCTGAATATAATTGTGTTAAATGATTCCTCTGTTACAGACACTGCATAATTTGTGAATATGGTTCCCCATAGTACAACATGTTCTTCTGTAAAAATAACTGTAATTGCTCTCCTAGCGCCTGTTGAAGGTGGTCATTTGTTGCCGTAGGAACCGGCTGTGTCCATGGCTAAAAATAGACATGCCTTTATTGTGAAGAGGTCAAAGCAATCAAGTCCACACTCTCTATAATTCACTGATTTGCCACATATGTCTTTGGTTCTTATGTCAAGACCCTGGATTCACCAAAACAACTTATCTGGATCAATCAGACTTACTCTTGGCATTACAGATAGGTAGAAATGACAAAAATACACATTGATGGAATAAATAGAAAAAAATATATATATTGATTTTTATTTTTTGTACCAATTCAACAAAATGTGTTAAAACAACCCTGTAAGTGTCTCTGTTCGATATATATAGATGAGGAACTGTAAAATTAACCACAAAAGTAAATGTTTTGTTTTTTGTTTCTTTTTTTTTTTTTTTTTTACTTTATATCCTGTTTGAAATATTACTCTGCACGTTTCTGTTGTTTTATTTTGTATCTGAACTTTGGCAGCCATTTTGAAATCATTAATTCAATCATTTTGCCTATATATAAAACAGCATTTTACCCACCCCTCCTCTGCATCCTTATCTGTCACCAACTGTCCCCCTGCACTACTCCATGAATATCCCCTATGGTCTTCCCCTATACGCTTCCTGTTTCAGCTCTGACAGCTCCAACCTCAGCATCTCGTAGCAAAAATATTCACTGTTTCTTTTCTGAACCTCTACAAACCATCTCAACCTGGCAACCACAACTTTAACCCCAAAACAGGAGTAGTCCATCTATTGTGTTCATCCATAATTCATACTACTACATACTCATAAAAATATAAATTCCTGATTTTTAAAAAAAATAATGATAATGAAAAGCCACTTTAGTTTTTCAGTCAACCTGTTAACATTACAATACAGTTATACCATGGTCAGCTTGAATTCTACTGGTAACTGGTGTTATTTTTGTGTTTAGTTTCATTCAACACAAAAATATATAAGCCAACAGCGCCCTCAAGTGGACAAAATATTAATGTGCACTTTTGAAAGCGTATTGAGGCAAGTAAATGATGACAACGCATATGATTTGATATTTTCTTTTATTATGACACTATTGTATTCCATATAAAGTGCATTGTATAGAGCCCAAGTCCCAAATACACAGTCAAGATCTCTGTATTAAAAGCTAGATTATAACAGGCAGACAGGAAAGCACAAGACAATATTTTCAAAATGTGAGGTCCTGGGTCATTCTAATCCATTATTTAGTTGTTGGAGTGTAGAAAAGCAACAAAACAAACACCAATACTGGCCAATTAGAGAGCTGTAGACTATATAAGCTTTGGTCAACACATAAGGACAGTGGTGGAAGAAGTACTCAGTATTTTTCTTACTTAAGCAAAAATAGAAATACCAGGGCAAAAAATACTCAAGTAAAAGTAAAAGTATCACCTGAAGAAATCAACTTTTAAGTAAAATCATTAAAGCATCTATTTAAAAATGTACTTAAAGAGTAAAAGGTGAAAGCATTTCACGCAGATTTTGAGGTCTTGTAAGACTTCAAATGTTGTAATTCTGATACAGATTATGAAACAACAGAATCAATTGTTGTTTTTTTTTTAGCTGTTTTAATTTGTATATTTTTGTCTGTTAAAAAGAAACCCTTAGCCTTTTCAACACGTCTCAAACAATAATGCAAAATACTTTTACTTTTCAGTCTAGTTAAAAAATGTAGGGAAGTAGAGCGCATAGATACCTGCTCTAAAAGTAAAAAGTATCTTCAAAAAAAAGGTATTACAGGTACTTTAAAACGCACTTACGTAAAGCACAAACACCTAAAATGTGGACTTTACCAAAAAATATAGTACTTTACCACTTTTAATTTGTTACATTCCACCACTGAATAAGGATATTGTGGAAAAATACAATTATTTCATTTTGACTTCATATGAAATACTGACATTAAAATTATATTTTAAGACATCCAGTTTCACTTTAGTATGGACAATATATATTTAAAATACAGATTACACTGGTAAGCAAAGGTATTTACATTTTTGTTGTAGCACCCGGCAGAGAAAGTCAAATGCAAGAGCTAAAATCCTTCACAAAGCTTTATCTAATGCATAATTTCTACTCATAAGCAGAGAATAGCTTTGTTCAGATAAAGTGAATACAGTTTGTCCTACATACTGTGCAGTTAAATGCTGGAGGTAACAGAGGGTTCATGGGAGGAGGTCACCTGAGGGTCAGAGTGTCCACTGTCCAGCAAAGTTTTAATGTGATCGAGTAGAGACGAGAAGAACTGGGGAACTCCTTCATAACCTAGACATAACATAAACATAGGGACAGTTTTATTATTTATACAGAAACTTTTAAACCCAAATATGATTCTCGATTCTCAAACTATAGATTAGATACTGCACTGGACGATAACCTCAAAAAGTTGCAAAAGTTTGAGTGTTTTGGTTAGTCTTAGTGGAAAATATTATACTACTATATAAAATTAAAGCCTTATATTATGGTATATAGGACCTTAAATAGTCTTACACACTAACTTAATGAGCTCATAGAGTTTACTGTTTGTTGAAAAGACACATTTTAAATAATAATGCCTTTACAGAGATAAGTGTGACTTTCAACAGGAGAAGATTTTAATAAAACTAACCCTAAGCCCTAAGACAACATGTAAAGTGATATTCTCTAAATGGGTGAGATGGGGTACAAATATTTCTATGGCCTCAGCTGCCATGGGTCTGAATGAGAGAAAAATGGCTGCCACTGGCCTGTCCGACCTCCAACAATCACACTTTTGTCCAATAGCTGATTTTCATAATAATAACAACAGGCCATATAATCCATACTATTTTGTATAGCACAATAAAGAGATAAAAACAGGAGCACTCTACTAGGTCTGCTTTTTTTTTTTAATCACCATACTTTTTTGAAGTTTTATCGTCATATCTCCCTTCACATTCATTTTTTCACTTGAGCTCACCCTATACACGTGCACAGTTTGTTTTTATTTATTATCATTTTTTGTTTTGTCTACACACTGTCCCGTTATGTGTTATGTCTTGTTATTTGGAACAGTATGTCTTGTTATTAATATGTCTTGGACCTGCTATCTTGTATTTAAAAATCCTTTACTTGTATGTCTGTCTAGCTTTAAATAAATATATAAATACATTTTTTTTAAAAAGAAAGAAAGAAAAAAAAAAGTGATTTCTTTAGACCCGGAGTGTCAAACACATTTTCACCGCGGGCCACATCAGCAAAATGGCTACCTCAAAGGGCCAGATGTAAAATAAATCTAACTACTTTTTAAACTTATTAATTAACAATCTCTGTATTTAATACTTATTCAAGTTAAATATTTTATATGCATTTTCCTACATGTAAAAATATGGGTCTGTAATGGTGCATCTCCTGATAAAATGACATTTTAAGACCATCATACCTTTTAATTTACCCTGTCAAGGGCTACATAAAATGATATGGAGGGCCACATTTGGCCCACGGGCCTTGCGTTTGACACATGTGCTTTAGACAGTAGAATTCAATTTTCAACACAAAACAATCATATCCTTAAAGTTGCAATGTGCCATTCTAAAACTATTCAGAAAAACATCATCTCGTAGGTGATTTCATTCAGTGTTGACGTTTGCTAAAAGTAGTCTATATTTTTGACAGCCATACCTGGGAATATATTGAGGTCGATGACAGTCATGGTGTGAGTGTGGATGTTCACTATGACGTCGACCCCAAACAGAGCCATCTCCAGCTGAGTCCGAAGCTCCTTCACCAGCGCAGCCAGGGCCTCAGAGCTGGGCGTAGGAACCAACGGTATCTTCTCATCCAGCTACAAAACAAATACAGATGTTGATTATGATTCAGTTGTAATTTATGTTAGTGAGGCAAAAATTATAAAGCTAATGTAATTCATATGTTTAAGTAGTTTATTAAATGTGACTTGCAAAGAATAGAAAATTGTATCTTAAAGGGGCCATATTGCGCTATTTTGTGATCTGTGTTAAGTGTTGTTTCCCCATCAAAAACACGCCTGGAGTTATGTTTTGTTTCATTCGTACGTGTTTAACACACAAACCCTGCATATTTAGGCTGAGTTCTTCTCCCAAACTGAAAAGACTCTACTCCACTGTTCCACCTTGTGATATCATGTGGTAACAGAAGAAGTGCTCCATTGTGTTTTTAAACTCAATACACATTCACTAGAGCGATTTGGATCGTTTCAGCACTTTCCTATCTCTACTAAACAAAAGGTAAAAGGTAGCTGTTAAAAACTACCGCTTCATGACATCACAAGGTGGAACAGAGCCTTTTGAGGTTTAGAGATGTAGACAGGTAATAAACCAGGATATGCTTTTGATCAGGTAGCAATATTCTGTGTTATATGTCTTAAAGCACATGTGTCAAACTCAAGGCCCGGGGGCCAAATGTGGCCCACCACGTCATTTTATGTGGCCCGTGACATGGTAAATTAAAATGTATGACCTTCTTAAAATGTCAGTTTAATTATATTTTTTGCATCTATGCAAATTTGAGGGAAACCATTTGACACCCCTGTCTTAAAGAGTCTCACAAGAGTCAATTTTACACAATACAGGACCTTTAAATCTACTTACTGCATTCAAGTCTGAGCTGGACTCTGGCTTGGACACTTGCTGGCTGTTGAAAAATATTGTTTTTCTGTCTGTAGATAAAAAGAGCAGGGGTATGAAAAGACTTTTATATTTCAATTTAAAGGAAAAAAAAAACTTATATGATGTTTTATATGCTTCAAATCATAATATTTACGTCCATTGATGCGTTTGAGATAACATCATAACCTGCTGATGGCCATGTTGTTTTTAAATTAAGACACAAGGCAGTTTAACTAAACAGAAAAGGGCAGCAAAAAGGCTTGTATATAGCATTGTTTTCAACAGAACAGAATCTTTCTATGTTATTTTTCAAGTGGGGAGTGTGCCGCCTACTTGTTTCCTTGGAGATGATTATTGCTTTGCCTTGAAAATTCCACAACATAGCATTAAACTTAAATATATCCATGGAGACAAGCAGATGATGAAGCCATCAGGCCAAGTCACAGTACATGTCTGTGGAAAGGCAACTCCACTCACATTAAGAACGTATGTTTATGGCAATACAAAACTGTCATGATCCACGCACTCCTGTTCCTGTTTTTTGCCTCCTGTGTCCTCCTCTCCCCCTCCCTCACCTGTCTGACTTCGGAGCTGGGCGGAGCCCTGGTCCCTCCCGCACGCACCTGCAGCTCATCGGCGCTGATCAACACCACCTGCGGTGAATAAATGGGACCGGCTCCTGTCATTCGGTGCAAGTCCGTCCGCGTGACAAACGTGAATGCTCCTGTTCTGCCTTTTTGATTTTTGCATGTTCTTGTTTGGTGTACTTACCGGATTTTGCTGCCTCTACAGACTCCTGCTCTCGGATTACCCCAGCTCCTGCGCCTCTGGCTCCACTCCTGCCTCCCGCCTCGTCTTCATGGTACAGTCCTGCCTTGTCTTGTCCTCACCTCATTGTTACCTGCACCCTGCTCACGGCTCCCGCTCCTCGTACCTACCTGCTCCTCGTTCCTGGTTCCGCGTCCCGTTCCTGTGTCTCCGGCTCTCTTCTGGTCCACTGTCTTCCTGCTCCAACGCACCCTACGTCGCCACCTGTATATCCCCTGATTAACCTCACTATTCACGATTGTAAATAAACACTGTTAAAACCGCTCCTGAGTTTTGTACCTTGGTCCGCTTCACACCCCATTATGAGAAAAACCTATAAATAAATGAATGCAAGATACACATAGATATGTTTAATGCTGTACTGTGGAATATTTCTAGCAACGAAATCATTTCAGAGAGAGTGGGAGAACACTGACCACAGGGCCCAGAGGGGAAGTTCTTGAGTGAGGGTCTCTCCACACAGAAGTGCTTCTCTCCGACCACAAACACTTTGTGTAGAACAGCGCCGTGGTTCACAAAACTCTGCAGGATACAGGGAGGGTGAACATCAGCCAGCCCCCCCTCACTGAAGATCAGGGACATCTGAAGGAGCAACAAATGGGACAATATATGCACAGGGGGGATTATGTCTTATAATGTTGTTTTTTTTCCAAAAAAGTACATTTTCATTAGACTACTGTAAAAAAATAAAAAAAAAAAAAAAAAAAAAACAGTATTACTTTCATTACAACTTCTGCAACAAACTATTGCTACTTTGAGGCCTTAATCTGAAGCCTACTCAGACATTACACTTCTTCAATTAAAGATGAACTATGTAGCTTATTTGTAGCTTATGGAGACAAGTAGTTAAAATGTAAATGGTCACATTTTACCACCAGCAGGGTACTAAAAGCCCTTTACATCAAGGAAACACTCACCCATTCACACACACATTCATACAGGAGTTGGACTCGCACTGCCAACCTGTGGGTCAGTGGATCTGACCCCTCTACCAATGATGTTTATGTCAAGAGGGATTTAAACCACAAACCTTTGGATCAGCGAACACTATCAGAAACACTAATTACCTCATGAGAAAGGGAACCGTGAGCCACTCTTGTTTTACAAACTGTAATCAAGAGAAAGAAGAACATCAACTACTGTAAAAGTACAAGTGATTGAAATCTGGCCAGAGACTGAACAGACTGAGAGGAAAGCTGAGGCCGTGCTCCTTCATGGCCCCACGGATGGACGACAGGTCAGAGTCACTGGGGACCTCGAGGTACGGAGGGCTGCAGATGTGCCAGTCTGGACAAATAAAAGGAAATGAAACAGTTATAAATACTGATATGTTTTCAAATGAGTGAGGTTGGCTGTTCCAGTGGGCAGATCCACTGTGATTCTAGCTCCCACAAATGAATGCTGTTGTTGTGTCCTTGGGCAAGACACTTAACCCACCTCGCCCCCACATTCATACATACACCAGTGTCTGTGTACAGTGGTGTATGAATGCATGTGTTAATGGGTGAGTGGTTTGTTGCTGTAAAGCGCTTTGAGTGCCTTGAAGGTGGAAAAATGGTATATAAAAATTTGACCATTTGCCATAATTTCAGTACTAGTTTTGGTATCGATTAGTATATATTTTTTTATTTTTTTGACCACCCATGTGTTACAGTTATAATAAAGATGAACGTAATCTATACGGCAGCCCTACAGTGTGTACCTCTGAGTGAGTTGTGAAGTTTGCTCATGATGCGATAAGAGGCAAAGCGGTCAAGGAGCTGGGTCATGGCTGAGAGAGGGT
Source organism: Periophthalmus modestus (assembly GCA_019594935.1). Taxonomy (NCBI): domain Eukaryota; kingdom Metazoa; phylum Chordata; class Actinopteri; order Gobiiformes; family Gobiidae; genus Periophthalmus; species Periophthalmus modestus. Next base: position 4,888,097 of record JAIEZT010000016.1, on the reverse strand, counting down.
CCAGGATCACTGTGTGAGGGTGGGCTGACACGTACTTCTGCAAAAGTAACATTATAAAAAACAGACGACAGGCAGTGTGAGTACATTTTTATATATAAATGTGCTTTGATAAGATCAGACCAATGTGTAGATATGACATCTCTTTATCACGTCAATGAAGGTTCTGCAAGCTGGGGTCCAACAGTCAAATTCTATCTCTTACATAAACTCTTCATCCCTACTCGTACATTTATCTGTGTTATCTTTCTGGGTTAAAATGCAAATGATGCGAAGTCATGTGAATCAGTTATCCCTCAGTAAATTTATTAAGTCATATTTTCATAATATAACAGTATGCTTTTGTCACCTCCTGCATCAACTACAGCAATAGCCTGCTTTAAGGTTCACCTTACAGTCTTCTAAGAAAACTCCAGTACATTTATAACTCTGCCTTCTCACATGCACTATCACCCTGTCCTCAGAGATCTCCACTGACTCCCCCTCTTCTAGCGCATCCATTTCACCGCTGTGTAAAGTTCCTCCATAATCTGACCTCCAATTACCTCTCTGAGCTCCACCATCACACACTCACCTAGTCAGCTCATGCCAACCTCCTGTCTACCCAACTCCCATCAGGACTAAATTCAAGGCCACCCTCTGGAACTAACTGCCCAAACACATCAGAGACTCATCGACATTCAACATGTTCAAAAAACTCACCTGTTCAAAACTGCCTTCAAATAACTGCACATCCTTTTGTGTCTGTTTCTTTCATTTGTGTTTGTCTTGAACTGTGTGAAGTGTCTTTGAGTGTCATGAAAACAGCTATAAGTGTATAAGTATTAGTAGTAGTAATAGTAGTAGTAGTAATATTATAACCAGCTTGTTAAAGCATATATACTTTTAATTTTACTTTTTATTTTCATTTAAGCATACTCCTACATATTACTACTGCTGTTAACAATCTTAAAATATTTTACCCGGAAGTTGGCGAGGAGCTGCTGGGATTGGTTGTCATGTTCGGCCTCCACAATGACGTCAGACAGTTTGTGAACGATAATGTCAAAAGGCCCCTGAGGCTCCAGAGGTTGACTCAGGTTTATCTGAGGGAAAAAACAAAACACTAACGCTACATTTAAAACAATTATTTCACTCAATTTCGTTATTTCCAATGTAAGAGGACACAGGACGTCTAAACAAAATCAACCTCCCAGTGCCACATGGTGTACAGTGGGAGGTGGCTGCAGGTGGCCCTGACATGGAGGGCAAAAACTCACACCTGTATTTGACATTTGTGACAAAAGCACTTACAAATGTGTTCAACTTTGATAATGCACAAGTCTTTCCTATTGCCACATTATCTTATATCAAAACGCCTTACCTCTACTACTTGTATTCCATGTCCCCTGTAAGCATAAATAAACAGTACAAGTATTAAATTAATGTTTTGGATCATATTAAAATGCATTTTAAACATGCACTATGTAACTTTCCTTCTTATCACCATGGAGATTTTATTACTTTGCCAAAATGTTTCAGGGCATTGTCTAAAATCACCTTGAAATACAAGCATTGTTATTGACTGTGGTCGCCTCTCCACAGTTCTGGCATGTAACTTGCCCTGGTGATCACCTGCTTGTTTCCTTTGACATAGGTATGTTAAATAGCATATTGTGCAACACTCCTGGCAAAGCAATAGCAAAAAGTTCCATTCAAATCTGTTATTTAAATAGACCTGCTGGAGTTTTACACATTCAACAAAGTTCATTCAGGCTTAAACAAATATATTACACTAATATTCTACTTATCCAACTATCCAACTTTAGCCTTAATGTTAGATCTCTACGTCAACTTACGCACAGAACTGAGAAAACGCGTCCAGGTTCATCTTCCTGCGCTTTTTGTCGCTCAGACAGAAGCCCACGCGACGCCCGGCCATGGCTGCTTTGAGTCTGGGGCTAGAACTAGAAAACCTACAGCGGCACGGGGGCACGTCCAAGCGCCTAACCCAGTCCTCCCACCTCCAAACATCCACGTACGGCCTACCTGTCATGTCTCTGTGCTTGACATTGCCGATCAAGCCTGTTTGACCGGTCATCGGGCTTCCTTGATTGTGCTATCCAATACAATTCAAGTAGGGAGCGCTATTACGCGTCAAATAAATGAAAGAGAAAGTAAAAAGTATTCGTTGAGGAAGTGGCTTCGCGATCCAGATTATAGCACAGTCATGTTGTTGTACATTTATCAGTATTTCGCGTTATAATAAGGAAAGAAAAGGGTTATTACAGTAGCACTTTTGGGTGTTAAGACACATACAACATCGCGTAAAGTTCATTTGAGGTCAGGCGACATGTCCCGTGGTTCAAACGCAGGTTTTGACCGACACATCACCATCTTTTCACCGGAGGGCCGCCTCTACCAAGTCGGTAAGACGCTTCCAATCAAAAAAATTACTAACTTCAATTCAGTTATTATTTATTATCACGACCTGCATTGTCCAGGTTGCTCCAGGGTTCCTCCAGGTAGAGCAAAAGCCTACTGGGAATAGCTCACTGGTGCTATTTAGTTAAGTAGGCTCATTGTAACAATAGCTACGCCAAAATGCACATGCACATTTGCTGATCAAACTGGAGGTACCATCCTAACCATGGGCCTTAAAGGGGCACTAGGTAACTTTCCTGGAGAAGGGTCCCCCAACTGCTTGTTTGCACAGAGCTATGGTAAGCTATTCCCCCCACAGCTGCCCTGAGGTTGACTGATGAAGGACAAAGGCTGCCAATCTGTGCCATCTGCCCCTCCAAACACCAGTGCAACCAATTACTCACTCACATTTAGACTTAGGCAAGGACTGTGAAGTGCCTTGCTCAAGAAGAAAAATAGCACTTGGGATCAAACTAGCTAATGTTGGGTTGGTTTATAGTACTGCTGAAGTTTTTATCCTAATTTAGCCCTGGTTGATATCTGTTTCATTTGTGGTTTCAGTCTGATATGGGACTGACATTACACATCCTTCTACAATACACTCAATACAATACAGAGCTTGAATCATTGTTTATTTCCATTGTGTGTTTGTGTTTCTTGTTGCAGAGTATGCCTTCAAAGCCATTTCTCAGAGCGGACTGACCTCAGTGGGAGTGAGAGGGTCTGACACTGTAGTGGTGGTTACACAGAAGAAAATACCTGTAAGCCTTCTACTATACTATGCATACTTCTGCTAAAGCTGTATTTAACATGTTCTGAAATGCATTTGATTATTGTATTAGTCATTCCTATCTTGATCACATTTTTATATAGAGCTATTCAAAGCACTCAAAGCGCTTTACATCAAGGAACCACTCACCCATTCACACACACATTCATACACCAGTGTACGCAGACGCTGGGAGCACAGTGGGTTAAGTGTCTTGCGTAAAGGCACAACGGCAGCATTCATCTGTGGGAGCTGGAATCACACCACCAACCTATGGGGCAGTGGATTTGACCGCTCAAGATCAAGGATTCGAACCGATGATTTTCGGATCAGTGGACTGAGCTGCAGTTGCCCCAATCTACTCCAAAGTTACTCCTGTGCCTGTTTATAATGTGAACTGAGATACTAAGATAATCAAAGACACACTAGACCTGTCATGATATATCACTACAGTGAAATATTGTGATAAATGATAATATTTAAACTTCTTTATGCCACTGATTAAGATTAAAATAAAGCAAGATAATTCCAGCAAACACTTTTTTAAATAAATAATACCATTAAAAGGTCTGAAAAAAGAAAAAAAGAAAAATGTACCAATAATTAACCATAGTGACTTATTTAACCCTCTTCAGCTCAGATCTTAACACATCGTACTAATATAACAAAAATCTCCCCACTATTGCAATGAAAAAATTACCCACGATTGTGCTCCAAAAAATATTCCATCTTTCATTTATTGAACCACAAGTCGATATCGCAATTATTGTGACAGGCCTAAGACAGATTAGGTATTGTTCAAAATTCATTCATCAATTTTGAGATCACTAATTAGATGGAAGTATTTTTGTGAAGTAGAGCAGCATGAAAATTTTGCAATGAAAAAAATGTCATTGCAATTTCTCTGGCAAATATTACAATATGCAATTACATATTTAAAATGTAGGATTCTCCAGGAGCCTTAACATCTGAGAGAAAATATCTATATTTATGCACCGATAAACTAATCCAACAATTATTTACCCATCTCCCCTGTAAAGTTTTAATCACATATCAGCAGATTTTTGCTTCTCTTGTCAGTGTAAAATAACACTACTTTATGCACAGGACAAGCTTCTGGATTCAACTACTGTGACCAACATGTTCAAACTCACCCCCAGAATCGGCTGTGTGATGACGGGACACAATGGTAAGTGTCTGATGCCAGTGTAGGTTATATGGACAAATTATGTGTAATATGTGTCGCTCTGTATGTAGTATGCAATTCAATACTACTACTACTGCTACTACTACTCTTAAGGCTACTTTTTGTACTACATAGTTACTGAAAGCAATTTATCTTTTTTACTACTACTTTTAATACTTTTTCAACTAAGATCACTATAATTGTTGCTACTCCCTTATTGAAGCATATGTATATTTTGTTTGGTCGTGATAACACTACTGTACTTGAAGGTGCACTGTGTATCTTTTTTCTTGTGGTTAAAATTTTAATTCTGTCAACTGGCCAAAAGGTTTTTGAGTGAAGACGTTTCACTGCTCATCCAAGTTGCTTCTTCAGTTTTGGTCAAAGGGTTGAACTATGAACTTCTATGATTCGTTATAGACACCAACCAACTACTAATGTGTAGCATTCTGTTATGTATTTATTACAGCCCATGTTTTTAACCATATTGTACATTTAGAATAGTTTTGGGGGATAATTCTGCTTCATGGTTTGGTTTCAGCATTATCGTTTATTGTCCATATTTACTTCAACAATATATGTTTTATTGTGATAGGTCTAGCTGTAACTTGTCCTTGGGTGCCACGTGCTTATCTCCATCAAGATTAATATATTTAATGCCATACTGTGGAACATTACAGACAAAGCAGTTCCAGAAAAGTTACATAGTGGGCCTTTAAATACATTCCTGCTCTGAATGTGTGTTGCAGCGGACAGCCGTTCCCAGGTGCACAGGGCTCGAGTGGAGGCCGGGGAGTGGAAGTATAAGTTTGGTTATGACATCAGTGCAGACATGTTGTGTCGGAGGTTGGCTGATATCTCCCAGGTCTACACTCAGAACGCAGAGATGAGGCCACTTGGCTGTTGTGAGTATGGGACTCATGCTAAATACACCAACTACGAGCATCACTGTATGACTACCTACGTATTTTGTGTCCTAACTGCTTTCCATTATTCCAGCATTATTATTGAATTCTTCTTTCAAACTGCTAATGCTCTGTTCCACCTTGTTATGTCATGTGCTAATACAGGAAGTGCTCCACTGTGTTTTTAAATTCCATACACCTTCACTAAAATCATTTGGATAATTTCAGCTCTGAAAATGCGAATCTCTACTAAACAAAAGGTAAAAGGTAACTCTTAATCTGAAAAATACCACTACATGACATCATGAAGTGGAACACAGCATTTTCAGGTTTGCAGATGTAGACAGACTAATAATAAGGGATTACTCAAACATGTGTGAATGAAATAAAACACAGCATGTTTTTGACAATGTAACAACAGTACATGGCTTAAAGCTCACAAGAGTAAATTTTGTGTAAAATAAAATACCTTTAATTAACAAAATTCTGAAAATTCTGAAAATGTGTTTGATTGCATTATTCATTCACTTAACATTACAATTGGTGATGGTAAACTTCTACTGTATCCACAGCTGCTCTAGGGGTAGACAGTCAACCACTATCACTCACTCGCACACCAGATTCATAGACAAGCTGATTGTCAAAGTGTCAGGCACGAGGACACAACAACAGTATTCTCTGGGAATGAAACCTTTGATCTATGGGTTGTTGGACTAACCACTGAGCCTCTACCCTCTACATCCCCATGACTTTAACTTAACTTCATATCAATCTATGTGAACTGAACTGACATCACTTGGACCACTGTTCATAGATACATCGATAAGGAACATCCTCAAAAAGGCCAACTGACTCAAATCTTCCTGCTTTTGACTCAAATTTAAGTATAAAATGTTCACTTACCAAATAGATCCCACTCTCTAAAGTGCAACGACATAGACATAACATGTTGTCAAATTATCAAACTGTTTTACCTCATCATGACCCATCCATTATTTTGTATTTTCTATCTTTAGGTATGATATTAGCAGCCATAGACCCTCAGCACGGCCCTGTGCTGTATAAGTGTGACCCGGCTGGTTATTACTGTGGATTCAGGGCTGTAGCAGCGGGAGCTAAACAGGCAGAAGCCAACAGTTTCCTGGAGAAGAAAGTCAAGAAGAAACCAGAGCTGACCCACGACCGCGCTGTGCAGGTACAAACTACTCTATCGTAATGTCTTTCAGAGGGTGATTAGTATAAAATAAATAAATAGATAGTGGATTATATGACCTATTAATACTTTTTTAATGTATTTAATTTATTTATACAGGGATCCAATGAGAGCACTTAGACTCTCTTTTCCATGAGTGCTCAGTTCAAAATACAGAAAAAATGCAAACAAAACAATAAGTATGTAGCCCATTTAGTTGTTTTTTTTTCTCTTAAATGTCCTATATTATGCTAAATTGACTCGTGAGCTTTTTCCAATGTTCGAATTTTGTTACCTCCTCAAAAACATACCTGGAGTTGTGTTTTGTTTCTTTCAAGCATGTCTGAGTAGTGCTCCATTACTATTGTGTCAACATCTCCAAAGCTCAGACTTCTTTGTGCCACCTTGTGATGTCATGAAGTAGTAGTTTTCATTTTAACAGCTACCTTTTACTTATTGTTCAGTAGAGATTAGCAGTTCCAGGGCTGAAAGTAAACCAAATGATTCTAGTGAAGGTGTGTGGAGTTTAAAAACACAGTGGGGCACTTCCTGTGTTACTAACATGACATCACAAAGTGGAACAGTGTTTTCTGTGTTTTCTATTTGAGAGACGAACTCAGCCTAAACATGTGTGAATGAAACAAAACACAACTATTGGTATGTTTTTGATGAGAAAAAGCATTATAAGAATCAGAAGATAACGTAATACGGGCCTTTTAACTTAATGTGAAATCTAATAACATTTCGAGAAACAATACAACTGTACGTATTGCAAAGGTGCTCTTCACTGTTCTGTGACCTCAAGATAAAAAGCTTAGATTCTTGTTTTAATACAATTTAGATGATTTAATTGTGCATATTTGTATTGTTTGCAGATGGCCATCTCCTGTCTGTCCACAGTCCTGTCTCTGGACTTTAAGGCCGCTGAGCTGGAGATCGGAGTGGTCACCAAAGACAAACCCAAATTCAGGTAAATATTCCACTATTGTTTAAGTTATTGTGAAGGGCGAAAGATTTTGGAAAAAAAAAATGAATTACAATTTTTCTGACAAGCATTCTGATTATGATTAGATATGCGATTTATATTAATAATAATCATATTCTGTTCAAAGTTCACATATTTTGATGTGTCCAGAAAAACTGACAAAAAGACAGAAATATGAACTGGTAAATCAATACAAGAATCACATTTCAGAGCATGTTTGTACACATCTAAACTACAGGGTTAGCAGTTTTATGCAGAATAAGACTAAGAGATTTTGTTGTTTGTAGAGGAACTAATGGTACTTTAAAACTTGCAACCTTTGTGATTTGCTAATTGCTTCCATTCAAAATATTATTTCAAATAGACTGTGATTAATCCAGTAATTATTGTGTAATTAATAAATTTTTTGTATGCTATTCATTTACACCACCTTCATTTGACTTTTAACTTTTATTTTTTTATTATTCCGTTTTTTTTTTTCTTTTCACAGAACACTTACAGAGGCAGAGATCGAGACACATCTGGTCGCTATTGCAGAGCGGGAGTAGCAGGTCATCATGTTAGGATTTGACATTTCATTTCTGTTAGATGTTTTTTCCACTATCAAATAACACATTAACCAAACTCAAATAAAACCAGTTGACAAGAAGTTTGTGCTGTTTCAGTCAATTACACATTTAAACCAGCAGATGGCGTCATTGGGTTGTTTCTTAACGTGCCACTTCTGGTTTGGTCCTGTTTTGAGCCCTATTTAGTGGTGATATAGACTTGGTTTGGTCCTTGTCTAGTCCTGGTTAAGTCTGGGTTTATTCCAGGTTTAGTTCCAGGTATAGTCCCATTTCTTATGTGGTATGTGTGTGAAAGTAACCATGAATAATATTGTGAATTGAGAGAACTAAATAAGAATGTTTTAATTTGCTCAGACCTTCCAGGCATCAGTGCACTTGTAGGTTTTATTTCATTTTACACCACCAACTGTCAACCTTTACTATAATGCCAAATGGTTTGAACTTAATACTGGCACGACACAAATTTGATTCAAAGACCTTGTTTGGTTTACTCTATTTTCACTATGCACTCAAATATTACTCTTATTACTGTCCTGTAGGGGTCAGTGATGTGCTTAGTGCGGTTGTAACTGTGTTTTACAACATTTCAGCCTCATTGTTCTTTTCTATTTCAGGAAATCTATTTTGACCCTCGTAAACAAGTCCATGTTCAGACCACTTGTACAGGGCAACTGTAGGTTAGTACTAAAGTAGACTACTTAGATAATTCAATTAAAATAACTCTTAACACATGCATTTCATAATTAGTGGATATCCAAAAATGAACAAAAACAGACCAATGGTTCTTTATATATTTATTTTTTTACTTTGGAGATACTCAAACATCTCGTAACATGTAACTGAGTATAATTATACAACGTGAGTTAGGTAATCCCATAAAAGTCTGGCATTTATTACAGCATACCACTTAAATAAATACCTTTTGTGTAGTTTCTGCTCATGTTACTTACCTTCATGACAAATTAAATTATCATGTATTCATTAATAGGAAGACATTTTAAGTTCATAGACATTCCCTGCTCATGTTTTATCATTTCTTCTTTTGGTACTAATGTTCTTAACTAGCGATGTGACCTCACTGAGCGAGTCGGCTCTTTTGAACGGTTCCTTCACATGAATGGTTGGATCCGGATCTCATTTTTTACAAGAACCGAAGCTTTTTCTTTCTAATTTTTATGCACTTTTTATTGAGTCACGCTGAAAAAACAAACAAAAAAACTAATAAAAATAAAAACAGAACAACAAATCTGGCATTATAACAGTTTTTCAATTATTATTATTATTATTGTGCAGTGTTTTATATAGATTATGCATAATTTAACAGACTTCCACTCTCAGTTTGAACCATTTTAAACACATCTGAGTCATGGCCATTTTTTCAGTGATTAGTTTGTAGATAAAATGAATTCTCACATTGATTTCTGTCATATAAATAAATATAAAAAGAGCCAGTCTTTAGAACGGCTCTTTGACATGAACGGATCCAAAAGCCAAAAGTCACATCACTATTCTTAACCTAATTTAAACAGCCTCATTAACATGTAACAAAAGCAGGGCATCCAAAATCACTTTAAACGTGTGTATTATGTGCCAGTCAAAACACACACACAATATCAAAAGAAATATGAACAAAAAATAACAAAAATCTGGAAAAGCAATGTTTAAACATGTTAATCTGAGAAAATGTCCAATTTACATATTCATAATTTGCTTAAAGTGTCAGACGAGATAAAGGAGCCCTATCCTCTGAGTGTTTACAGACACAGGGTTTAAACACAGACTTGTATCAGACTGAGGCGACTTAGACTCAAGGTAAAGGCGCTAACCGTACACTGATATCTTCTTAACTTAATGAGTGTTTACCTTTACTACTATTGCTACCTACTTTCACACTAAAATAAATAACAGTACTAGTATTATAGCATTACTGTTTGCCTATTCATGGGTTTAATCTTACAGTTATGCAACATTTTGAGGACTTTTCCCCAAATGCTTTTAAAATATTTTGTTTTAGATTGTTAATTGCTATGGTAATGGTCCAACAAGGATATTACACATCACATTAAACAGAATGCAACAGAAAAATAGCAGACAAAGTTCTTCAGTTGAGTTATTCTGAGCCTTCTTGCTTTTGATTCATCTTTGGCTCCGAGATCTGAAAAAGAACGAAAGAGAAAAAATATGCTCATTATTATTATATTGTCATCTTTTATACAAATGAGTAGCTGCAAGCATCACCATCACCAAAATAAACAAAAATACTGAAGTCTCCAGACAAAACTGTAGATTTCCCTGTATTGCTCTTCCCTTGCATCATTCCCATACACCTGTCCCCAGTATTTGCGCCTCACTTCTCCTCGGGTCCCTGTCTGTATGGGATGTTACCCTTTCTTTTCCTCTCCCTCTCCTTCCTCCTTTGTCTCCCTCTCCTCCTGTGTATGGGACATTGACCCTGAGACTGGTGACTCGTGGTACCAGTGCAGAGTGGTCCGGAGCAGCAGCCTCTCCATATGTGGGAGGGTATTTTAACATTGTGGGGACTAAAATCCACACTCAGGACTTGCTTCTCTTATAGGGACAAAAGTCAGGTCCACACAAAGTAAACCCTTTATTATTAGATCATCAACATGATTTAAAGTTCAGGTATGGGTTAAAGGTGCACTATGTAACTTTTCTGGTGGAGGTTCTGCTACTTGTCTCCATGGAGATGCAATTGCCCAGAATTATCCAAGGTATGGTGTGAAACTTATCTATATCGCATTAATTCAATTACGGGCGCTTTTATTGTTAAAAATACCTTGAAAAACACACAATACTTAACATTAGCATGATTGCCTGTCCACAGATCTGACCTCTAACGTAGCATGGTGGTGTCACCTGCTTGTCTCTATGGACAGGAGTAAGTAAAATGCTATAATATGGAACATTCTAAGCATAGAAATAACATCTCCAAGCAGACAAGCAGGTGACTGACCCTTCACCAGAAAGGTTGCAAAGTGCACTTTTAAAATAGGTTAAGGTTAGAGGAAGCTGTAACCGATTTGTGCCATTTAAATGTGTCTTGTCCCACAGATATACTTTATAAGCAGCTCTTGAGGTCAAAATAAGTCCACTGCGCGCTGTCTGCATCTACATAAAAGCTTTATTGTTCGATAATGTTAAGTTGTTAGGTTTTACCATCATGGCAAAACTCCTCTCTGGTCTCTGGTGGTGAAATTCTCTTATGCTCTCTTATTCACTCTTAACACAGTGAATAATTAGGAGTGAGGAATGACTTTGGACCACTACAAACTTCTGTTTGTCATGCTTTTAAGCCTCTAAGGTTATGCAAGTAGTGACTATGATAAGGTTAGCATAAGTCTTCAGGAAATGAATGTAAGTCAATGTAATGTCCCCAAAAAGTGTGGAAACCCATGGTGAGTGTGTGTGTGTGTGTGTGTGTGTGTGTGTGTGTGTGTGTGTGTGTGTGTGTGTGTGTGTGTGTGTGTGTGTGTGTGTGTGTGTGTGTGTGTGTGTGTGTGTGTGTGTGTGTGTGTGTGTGTGTGTGTGTGTGTGTGTGGGTCAGGCTGGTGGATTAGGCCCGTGTGAGTGATTGCGGGTGACAGCGGCCCAGCTTACGGGGCCCTGTGGCAGATTTGGTAGGCCTGTTTTAGACTCGCTAATCTGGATTTACCAGCAGCAGTGTGTCAGCAGCCATGCAGCCTGCGCAGACCTCCTATACGCACATACACACCGCCGCAACCTTTGACCCCACCCATTTCTATCCATCCTGTATCTGAGGAACACTGTACCACTGAAGATGACCTTTCTATCATTTGAGCACAACTTTGGTTTGTAAGACATGCTTGGCAAATCTATAACTGGCAATGTATCCACACTTGGCACTAATTACAACCACCTCAAAATTAATTTGACTTACAGTAGTCTATGTACTACTGTATTGTTCTGATTAGACATACACCACATCTAGAGAAAGCAGGTATAAAGGTGTTCTAAACATGAACTTGTGACAAAACTAGGTATAAAACACTCCCCATTTAAAGAAGACCTATTGTGCTTATATCTGCTATACATTTATAATCTATGACACCCCCTTGATCATTATGATAAAATTTGCACATTTTAAATCACAATATTCATCTAAAACAACATAATAAAATAAAGAAATCGTCTGCATTAGAAAAGCTGTGGTGCGCAAATCGAGCTGCAAACGTCTTCATCACAAAGAGCCGTGGAGCTGTCAGCCCCTCTGATGGATAGCTGCAGGTCACACTAGCATATACATATACTATACTTACTGCACAGGGCAGGTTTTTTTGGGTTTTAAAACAGCCACATTAAAACCCACCAAACACAAGAATTTACCAGCAGTGGTTCCATTTGAGAAGAAATAAAGGTCTATGGTGTGACATTTCCACCAAAGATGTGATATAAATGGATATTGGCAGGTATAGGTGAATCTAGAGTTGGTATCTTCAAGACAAGATAAGCATGAATAAACTTAAAGATCCACTATGTTCATTTCCTGGTGAGTAGTACAGGACCTGCTTTTCTCCACCGACATTTAATTGCTTTGTCTGGAATGTCCCATAGTATGGCATTAAATTTGTCTACCTCAGATATGCATTAAAGGTCCACTATGTGACTTTTCTGATGGAGGGTCTGCTACCTGTTTCCCAAATTATCTGCAGTATTGTGTCAAACTTATCTACTGTATATTACATTCATTCAATTACGTTTTTTTGTTTGTTTTGTTTTCTATAAATACCTCAGAAACACACATACTTATTGTGAGCATGATTAAAGATTTTGACCTGCATTTTGGTAATGTTTGGTAATGTTACCTGCTTGTCTCCATAAAGATAGGTAAGTAAAATGCCATACTGTGGAACATTCCAAGCATAGCAATAACATCTCCATAGAGACAAGTAGACTGACCCTCTTTAAAAGAGGTTAAGGTGAGGGTTTAGATCAAAAGCCCCTGTAACCAATTTGTCCCATGTAAAATGTGTCTTGTCTCACAGATGTACTGTATAAGCAGCTCATGAGGTCAAAATAAGTCCACTGCGTACTGTCGGCATCTAATTATAAACCATTTTATTGTTTGATAATCAGGAAGTGCATGTTAGCATATGTAAACATGTATAATACATGAAAGACAGATATGTTTAATGTGATGCAAATGACAAGTGTTTTGGTTGCTAACAGAACACCTCGAAATATGCATTTGTACACATATGCAACATTGATGGTCATCAGTGAGGTTGTCTCTCCATAGATCGGACCTACAGCTTGTGACATGACCTGCTAATTTCAATGGAGAGATATAATTTGCCATAATACCATACTATGGAACATTCCAGTCAAAGGAAAGGGTAATGATAATAATTTTTATATAGTGCTCTTCCACCTTGATGCGCCAAAGCACTTTACATCAAGGAACCGCACACATTCATACACCATTGTATGCAGACACTGAAAGCAAGAGGGTTAAGTGTCTTGCCCAAGGACACTACGACAGCATTAATTTGTGGGAGCTGGAATCGCACCCCCAACCTGTCTGCCAGCGGATCTAACCACTCACCCAATGATGTTTATGAAGAGAGTGGGATTCAAACAGCTAACCTTCGGATCAGTGGACAAACATTCTACCAAATGTGCTACTGTCGCCAAATTGCATCCCCACTGAGCCAAGCAGGTGATGCATCCTAACAGAAAAGTTGCACAGTACGCCTTTAAGATGTGCATTCATACCCCATAGTGCACCCTGCTCTCTTGCACACTGATCACTTGGTAGGTCTTAGAGTTGGGGCTATGTGAGGCCACAGAAACACATGTACTGGGGACCGGAGAGGTGCATTGTGACTGGCTAATTACTGCAGTACATGTGTGTGAGTTCAGATCTCTGTTACAGCGCTCCATTGTGAAGCTGGTGTTGAGCAAGAGCCTGACCCACCAGAGAGGACTAATCGCTGGCATTCCTCAGGATTAAACGGCCAATTAACAAAGAGAGACGCATTGTGGCCCTGGCTCCAACTGCGTCACACTTAAAGGGTTTGGGCTGGTGCAGGGTCCATGGGTTCTTGTGTGGGCGACGTGATTAAAACAATATTTGGATTGCATATTTATGAGAGAATTTTATTGTGCACCTTTTAACTCAGATCGCAGAAAACTCATTGACAGAACAGAAAACACCTTGCATTCTTCTCTTCGTGGACAATATGGCAAAGCAAATCATCTTTTTTATTTCCTAATCTCCACTCCAGTGCCATATTTAAAGGTCCTATATTACGCAAAATGGACTCTTGTGAAGTTTCAGTCACTTTATACTGTTGCTACCTCCTCAAAATCATACCTGGAGTTGTGTTTTGTTTCATTTGCACATGTTTGAGTAATCCTTTATTATTTTGTCTAGATCTCCAAATCTCAAAATGCTCTGTTCCACTTTGTGATGTCATGAAGCTGCAGTTTTTAAGTTAACAGCTACATTTTACCTTTAGTTCAGTAGAGATTGGCAATTCCAAGGCTGAAATCATCCAAATGATTCTACTGGTGACAGTTTATGGAGTTTAAAAACATAGTGAAGCCTGTGTTACAACATGACATCACAAGGTGGAACAGAGTGTTTTCGGTTTGAAAGAAGTTCACAGCCTAAATCTGCAGGGTTTGTGTGTTAAACATATGCGAATGAGACAAAACACAACTCGAGGTCTGTTTGTGATGAGGAAACAACATTATAACATCAGAAAATAGAGTAATAATTAATAAATAATAATATTTTTTGTATCTTTTTTCCAGTGAAGTGTAAACCACCTGCTTGTCTCCATGAAGATTATCACTTTACCTAGAATGCTATCTATCTCCAGTGAGAGAACTAGGTGATGCCACTAGGCAAGTTACAGGTCAGATCTATGGAGAGGAATCCCCTTTTTATAAATTTTTTTCCATAAAACACCTGTAACCGAATAAATGCATGATAGACAAGTGTAATGCCATACTGTGGAAATATTTTACCAAAACAATAACAACTTTAAACTGCAGGGTTTGAGGTAGACCTGTTGTTAAAAAAAAAAAAAAAATCCCAAACCAATAATCTCAAAGTGCTGCCCTGGGGCTGACTGGCATGAGATGTGGCTGCCAATTTGTGTCAGTGGCCTCTCACAAATCATTTCTTTTTTTTATATATAGTGGTAATTTGAAGCTCCTGAATGGGCTATATAACTTGGTACTCCACCAGGTTTATGACTTTCAGATGATAAGATGATTCTCAGATGTGACAATGTACAGAATGTCTTCCATTTCATGTTTAGATGCTGTGTCTCTGTCTAATTAAGCCATGAGACCAAATTATTTAAAAAATTTAATGAACCATTGAATAGGAACATGCAGAGTAACTCAAACTCACAAATGGGTGTCTGTAATTGGTCAAAATATAATTACTTATTGTCTTTTGGTGTTTACATTGTATGCATATATTGTAACACTCATAGCGCATTTTTATATAGCACTTTTTCACCTTCAAGACAGTCAAAGAGCTTTACATCAAGGAACCACTCGCACACACACATTTATACACCAGTGTACTCAAACACTGGGGGCGAGATGGGTTAAGTGTCTTGCCCAAGGACACAATGGCAGCAATCATCTGTGCGAGATGGAATTGCACTGACAACCTGTGGCTCAGTAGTTCTGAACCAATGAGAGCGGGATTTGAACTGCCAACCTTTGCATCAGTGGACAAACACTTTACCAACTGAGCAACTTGCCAGTAACACAGCCTAAAAGTTTTCATTCAGTGCCTTTTATTGATATAGAAATAGTTCAAATTAACAGATGTTATAATTGATATTTGTAATTACTGGGACACTGCACGGCACATCATAATTCCTCCATTGTCTCTTTTTCTCTCCTTGTGTGCGGTGGGGATGGGGGTGAGAGGGTGAGGGAGGGTGAGTACATGCGGGCTGGGCGTGGGTGATACAGGGTGGGGTAAGCGTGGGGGGCCCGGTCCATCAGGGTGGCACGTGTCGGAGTGCAGCCGCGGATTACAGGAGCTCAGGCTTGTTGCTCCACTTCCATGATTACTACTGCTGTCCTGCGCCATATGGGACGGGACAGGGAGGGGAGGGGCCGAGCGGAGGAGCGAGGGTGGTGATGGGTGGGGGTGGGTGGGCGCTGGTGGGATAGGCACAAGCCACATGCCCACCCGCACTCCCACTCAAACGAGCTGACCCGGGATAATGGGTCCTAAATGGTGCACCCGGGCATGAAGACTGCTGCTCTAATGAGTTAAACACACTGTCACAAGACTGCTGTGTTCACTGACAAAACGCTATGATCATGTATTGAGAAATGTTTAAACATGCCATATAACACCCAAGTATGATTTTTCTTTCATTTGCAGTGCTGTATTTAAAGAACGATGTTATAATGTTGTTTCCTCATCACAAACAGACCTCGAGTTGTGTTTTTTTTCATTCACACATATTTAACACACAAACCCTGCATATTTAGGCTGGGTTCTTCACTCAAACTGAAAACAGTCTGTTCCACCTTGTGATGTCATGTGGTAATACAGGAAGTGCTCCACTGTGTTTTTAAACTCCACACACCTTCACTAGAATCATTTGGATGATTTCAGCCCTGGAATTTCCAATCTTTACTGAACTGAACTGAAGGCAAAACTACCACTACATGACATCACAAGGTGGAACAGAGCGTTTTGAGCTTTGGAGATGTAGACAGACTAATAAGGGTTACTCAAACTGTGTGAATGAACCAATACACAACTTCAGGTATGTTTTTGAGGTGGTAACAACATTGTAACATGACTTTAATTTTGGTAGAGTGGTTGTGTGCTGATTCGAAGGTTGGTAGTTCGAATCCCGCTCTCGACATAAACATCACTGGTTTAGCAGTCAGATCCACTAACCCACAGGTCGCGGCGATGCGATTCCAGCACCTACAGATAAATGCTGTAGTTGTGTCCTTGGGCAAGACACTTGAGTACAGTGGTGTATGAATGTGTGTGTGAATGGGTGAGTGGTTCTTTGATGAAGTTTCTTTGAGTACCCTGAAAGTGGAAAAGCTGACATTTGAATACAGCTTTTTTTGTGTCTGTATAAAAATAGATACACTGAATGCTTTGTAATAAATTAAGTGTAGCAGCTACCTTATCTAATAGTATGAACAGGTGTGAAGGAGTTAAGCCACAGACAGTAGCTGAGGGGGTCTAAAGAGGAGCCCCCCGCTGGAGGGATTATTCTGGAGCAGCAGGATGCACACATGTCCGAAGAGGGTCCATAAACAGGACAGTCTATGAGGACACGCTCGTCTCACTCTGGGGGGGCGAAGGCTAAAACACACACAGACAAACTCCAAAGTCAGGGACGTCTTTGACCCAACCATTACTTGTCTAATCTGAAATCTATATTGCCCTCATTTAACTAACAATATTATATCTGCATCACTGGCTCCTCTGCTTATGTCAGTGAGGAGTGCTGGGGTATGGATTTTAGGTATAGTATAGACAATTGCATACGTCAAAAGTATAAATTGGCCCTATACAGTTAGGGATTGGCGGGATTGACAAGAATAAACACCCGTATAATTTTGGGGATTATAGTAATGACAATAATCAGATGATATTTGTACAATCCAACAGAAACATCATATGCTAAAATGTGTCTTTCAAATGTTAGGATTAAAATATCACATAAAAAGTTTTTTTTTTGCATATATTGCCTGCCCCACGTGCAGCTATCATGGTGCCTATGGGGCATTTTTTGGGGTAGGACAAAACAGAGGTATACCAGTTTGTGACATAATAGTACAATGTGTTATGCCTATTCCATACTTTACATTACTTGGAGAACCAATTACTTGCCAGTGTTGCAGAAATTGTACTGCATTTGAAATCAGTATTCAAGTACTTCATAAACTTCTATATGGACACATATTTCTACTGTAGCATAATAGTTTTTCTATGGTCAAAAGAACAAAAATAAGAAGAAAACTGACTCTGAACAGCATTAAAGTGAGGTTCTCTGATTTCCATAGATTTATTTAACTTTATTAGTTGAGTCCTTGGGCAAGAGACTTATATTACACAAAATTGATCCTTGCTAGCTTAAATTCATGTTACAATGTTGTTACCTCCTCAAAAACATACACCGAGTCGTGCTTTATTTCATTTACACATGTTAAATTAATCGTTTATTATTAGTCTGCATCTCCAAAGCTCAAAATGCTCCGTTCCACCTTGTGATCATGAAGTGGTAGTTTTCATGTTAACAGCTACCTTTTACCTTTAGTTGAGTAGAGATTGGAAATTCCAGGGCTAAAATTATCCAAATGAATCTAGTGAAGATGTATGGAGTTTAAAAACACAGTGGAGCTCTTCCTGTATTACCACATGACATCACAAGGTGGAACAGAGCGTTTTCGATCTGAGAGAAGAAGGTCTAAATATACAGGGTTTGTGTGTTAAACATCCATGTCAGTTTGTGAAGAAAGAACATTATAACATAGATTAGAAAATAATGTAATATGTCCCCTTTAACTTTTGCAAACTACCAAGACAGCCATGTTCCAGTGACAAGTAAAACAGTGACATCATCATATAACTATAAGCCTAATGCAACATACTATAGACTTAAAAGTACCACCTCACTTATTTAACATTAACCTAGACCATGACCTTAGTATTACAAATCCCTAGAGCTCATATATATATATACACGCACTTAAACATACAGCAATCTAATGGCATGTAATGGTATAGCAGTACTCCTCCCTGTTGCCTGCCTCCTGCCCGTCGTCATGTGATCACAGGAGCAGAGCAGAGGGACACATGGCGAGGACCGTCTCACGCAGCGTAATCCTCACATCAATTTAATAAGGAGTTAACACAGGGCGACCCCAATAATGACGCATACACAGACAGATGCCCTTCCAACCCCCACCAAGCAAGAGCAGGCAGACAGCAGAGGAAACCAGGCAACTCAGGCACACTTGGTGCAATAGACTATGTTCGTATATTTGTGGTTTGATTTTTGTTTTGCTAAATTGTGGATCGAGATGTATATGTTGTTATCATGTTAAATTGTAATGCAATTTGTTTGTACAGTCTTCCAAATAAACGTCAGTTCTATATGAAATCTATTTAAAGGGCCCACATTATATTATTTAAAAAAGAAAAATCTATGTTATAATGTTGTCTCCTTATCACAAACACGCCTGGAGTTGTGTTTTGTTTCATTCACACATGTTTAACACACAAACACTGCAGATTTAGGCTGAGTTCTTCCCTCAGACTGAAAACACTCTGTTCCACCTTGTGATGTCATGTAGTAATACAGGAAGTGCTCCACTGTGTTTTTAAACTTGATACACCTTCACTAGAATCATTTGGATCATTTCAGCCTGGAATTGCAAATCTTTACTGAACTAAAGGCAAAACTACCACTACGTGCCGTCACAAAGTGGAACAGAGCATTTTGAGCTTTGGCGATGTAGACAAACTAATAAGGGCTACTCAGTGTGTGAATGAAACAAAACCTTTAAGCTTTTCTGCAACTTTTCCATGTTAATATTGCACTGACAAGCACTGACAATACATTTCTTGTTATAAAATACAGTATGTTGTTACAGAGGTAAAAAAAATATATATATATTATTAAGTGAATATGTCTAAAAGGTTTCCACCAAATAAAATGCATTAAAGCTACATGTAACTTTTCTCCTGGGGGGGGGGGGGGGGGGGGTCTGTCACCTGCTTGTCTCAATACTATTGTTGTGCCTGGAATGTTTTATGTATTTTAAACAATAAAATACCTGCAATTAATATATGGTGGATACGTTTAATTTCATATCAAAGAACAATCTAGGTAAAGCAATAGCATCGCCATGGAGACGAGCAGCAGGCGGACCCTTACACAGAAATTACACAGTGCACTTTTAACCAAGCATTAACAGGACAATGGCACCAGGCTGCAAACGCTGGCCCAAATCACATACAACGGGTCAGAGCAAACCGCACTATTAAATAGGCCATGAGGTTTTTGCAAACCCCAAATATGTTAAATAATAGACTTTATGTTAATAGTAGTTGGTAAAACGCATTAAGAGGACAGGACCCTGAGAAGTCGAACGCCTCTCGTCTCCCAGAGCCCCTCCCACCCCCCTCACCCATCTGTCTCTCTCTCTTTGCACACCTCCACAGTTACAGTTATATCACGACCATACTGCGCTCTCATGGCCCCAAGCCCACCCCCTTTTAGTAACTTTCCACCAGTCTCCTCCAGTACAACTTGTGTGCCAGTCCCAAGAATACACGCAATTGCTTTTTCAGTTCATTCACAATCGCCTTGTTTCACCGAATACCCCATAGACATGCACACACACACACACACACACACACACACACTACTTAAGCCTATCTCTATCCTGTCTGATCTGCCCTATATAAAGCCAAGTTACCTTATCAATGCCAGTGAATCCAGCCCAAATTAGAGGTCCAAATGTCCGATCCGGTGCAACACAAGCTCTCAGTTCTCACATCAACTGTTCCTCTGTCAATCTGGCCACAAACCCCTCTTTCCTCCCTTTATCCCGAGGTAAGATACTTACTTTTCAGATAAAGCATATTATGATAAATCGGCTGAACTCGCTGTGTGTGTGTGTGTGTGTGTGTGTGTGTGTGTGTGTGTGTGTGTGTGTGTGTGGAGGGCCAGGGTGAAACTGTCACACACACAGCACAATGAGCACAACAGTGTGTAGCAGAGATATACAAAATACAGTGTGAATCAAACAACATGTCAGAGCTGCTTAACAACGATCGTTCAAATTGGAGGGTGTGAGGCTTGGTTTGATGAGGGCATAACATAGGTCTGTAGTGTTTTCAATGAGATAGGGACCAAATTTCTGATGTGGCTGGATCAATATCAAAGTATAATGGAGTAACATAAACGACTGGATTCTCATTTTGGGATTTGGGATAGAGCTGGGTCTTTGTATGTTTCTTTCTGTGTCTGGGTGGGTTGTCTCTAGACACTCTGTTTTTTTCCCCCCCCCCCCCCCCCCCCCAACCCAGAAACATGTACAACAGGTCAAATGCTTTAGCTTGACTAAGACTAGCTCAAGATCTGGAAATGGTGCCAAACCCACTGCTCCTAAAGGTTCGGTCAATTTTCCATATGAGGATAATAAAGTGTATCTGAACCTCGGATAACCAGTTACTGAGATAGTGAGTAGTATATGCTAGTATGCATGTTAACACTGTACAGCACTCAGCAGTCAGTATTCAAGACTTCCATAACTTCCTTATCCACAGACTATAGTAATCTGGAACATGTTACGCAAACATGACTCTTATGAACATGTTTTATTAGTCTGTCTACTTCTCCAAAGCTCAAATTGCTCTGTTCCACCTTGCGATGTCATGTACTGGTTGTTTTCCGTTAACATCTACCTTTTACCATCAGTTCAGTAAAGACTGGAAATTTCAGGGCTGAAATCATCCAACTGATTCTAGTGAAGGTGAATGGAGTTTAAAAACACAGTGGAGGCTGTATTATCACATGACATCACAAAGTGGAACAGAGTATTTTCTGTTTGAGACAAGAACTCAGCAATATGCAGGGTTTGTGTGTTAAACATGAGCCGGTTAAATTATGTCAGTTAAACAACATTTTAGTGTGAATATATTTCGCCTTAGTGATAGCGACCCCTGTTCCAATCTGAGTCTGTGGTAATTAGACAACAATCATCATGCTGACGTACGTGTGTTTCAAGTGATCCAAAGTGAGGGTGTTTAAATACTTATCATCAAAGAAAAAATCTATTCTGGCAATGGGACAAAAGTTTTAGAGTGAAGACATTTGGCTGCTCTTTCAAGTCACTTCTTCAGTTCTGGTCAGATTGCTGGCGAACACTGTTTTATATCTAAAAACTACTAGCACACCTATTTGTATGTTTACACTTTTGTCCAGTTGAGGGAACAGAATTTTTCTTTTGCTATGGATCATATCTGGATAGAGTGAGTAATTACACAGACATCCTCAAGGGTTGCCATAGTAAATCTTTATGTTTTCTATACACAATGTAACATTTTTACTTGGCACTGGTTTGATGCAACGGGCCCTTCCCTGTATCTCCACATATATTGGCTTTGGGAGCAGCAGAACTATGAAACAACGTTCTCATAGTCACAACATGCCCTCTATTATAACTGCTTTTGTTATGCCAAGTTGGTTTATCTGATCAGCATATTTAGCACAAAGCTATGATGTAACTGTTTTGATTTATTCACGGCACTGGTCAAACCGTTTTCAATTGGGAGATTAAAATGAACTGAAATGAAACCCACCAACGCATGAGCGAAGCCTGGACTTCAGCTTCAGTTTATATTGTGTCTTTTCAAAAATAGGCCCAACTTCCTGATTGCTTTCTAATGAAATTGAATGCCCACAGTGACAGAGGGTAACCGTGAAGACGCTGGAAGGTCGACAATAGGGAATAATAGAGTTTGGCCAAAATGAAAAGTAAATGAAAATAGTGCGTGCTTGTTTTCCAGTGGGATGTTTATGAAACTCTGTGTGTAGTCTGTGTGTGCTTATTTGTGAGATAGATTAGATGCCCTAAGCTTCTTACGTGTTGGTTGTCCTCAATTTGCTTTGTCTCTGGGTCCTAGTGCGTCCTCCATAGTTTCCAGGCAAACAAGCCGCACAAAACACCAACAATGGTATGTTACCAGACAGGACGGATATTAAAAACGATTAATGTATAGAGTTTTAATATATATTTTTGATGTTTGAAATAGGCCGAGTTGTTTTAAAAAGTGACTGAAAGTTTTCACACCATATTCACTTTTACATAACCATGTTTTATTGACCGAAATAGGCAATAAATATACAAAAACAGCACAGATCAGGAATCAAGCTGCTAGACCATTTCTGGAACAAACAAGGTTTGAGTTATCTGAATTATGATTAAACCAAAACTGTGAGAGTTATAATGTTAATCGAAGTGAAGTAATTGTGGACTAATTGCAGTGGTGGAAGAAGTACTCAGTTTTGTTACTTAAGTAAAAGTACAGATACTGGAACAAAAAATTACTCAAGTAAAAGTAAAAGTAACACATGTGAGGTCAATTATAAAAAAATACTTTTACTTTTCAGTCCAGTGCAAAAAAAAATGTGGAGTAGAAAGTATCCACTGTAAAATGTACTTAAATAAAATGCGAATGCCTAAAATTCATACTTAACTTCACTACTTTTACGCCTTTACGTTGCACCACTGATTGGGACTAAACTGAACAAAAAATACATCAAATTGAAGAGACACAGTTTTAGATAGGCCTATTTAAATATGCTTTCAATGAAAAGTGTGTCGTTTATGTCATAGTCAGTCTTTTGAAAGTTATATTTGCATTTTAATTAATTTCAGATCCACACATAGGTTTTTGGTGTTCAGCTTACACTTATCAATATCAGTATAGACTATAAATATTGGCTGAAGTGAGTCAGAGGCCCAAAACTTGTGCGCAACGGAAGAAGCAGACGATGAGAAAGAAAGAGGGGGTGTAACAAGTGCACAATGCGCGCGCACAGAAAACCTGCGCGTGCCCAAAACATCTGAGGTTTTGTCCCCGCTGTTTTTTCCCTGTCAGTTGGAGTTCTGGGTCTTCTGAGACATTTGTAAGCGCAACGGTGACTAAAGGGTACATTTCACGCTTGTTAGGTTAAAACTACTGTGCGACTATAGGCAAACAAACAAAGGCCTACCTATACGCGTTCGGCAGACAGAGGCATCCAGACACCGCGGGGGCCCCTCCAGGGAATTCAGCCGGTACCTGTGCCCACCTCAGCGGGAGAAAGCGCTTTGGTTGCGGTTTACAAATGTTCAAACACGCCGGTAAAGTCTCCCTGCAGCGCACTGTGTCTTTATATCTCCGCTTTGGCTTTACACAGCTAGATAAACCCCTTATACAGTTTGGGCTACATGGGTCTGCGTGTGCGTGTGTGTGTGGATTTTAAACTATAAGAAATCCGATTCAATTAACAAGCGCAGAGAATCGGCTTTGGACACTGTGAAATTGTCTCGCCGCGATGGATGGATGAGACAGGCCTTGTTCACCGGACAGGAGTGGGCTGCAGCTGGAGCGCACAGAGCCGAAAACCCGAGGCCTTTCTAGTTTTCTTTGCGCCGGTCACAAGCACAAAATGTTTGAGTTGGGTTGGGTGCAGCCTCCTGTTATAGGCGACATTTTGAGGACTTTTGACTATTTAGAAAATGGGCTGTAATAGTTTGTTTTAAAATGTTGGCAACTTTTTCCCCACTTTGTAGTCATTCTGAAACCCAGGGATAGGCCTATGTTCAACGTACAGAACGGATGTTAGAATCGTGCATGGTTGTGCGTAAAAAAAAGTTAAAAAAAAAAACAACCCAAAAACCAACCCCAAACAAACAAACAAACAAACAATCAAACAAAAAACGAAATATGGACAGGGCACCCACACAATAATTGAAGTTCGTATTAATAATGGATGAGTTTGGAAGAAAATGTACTCTTTAAAAAACAAGAAGACTTCTATAAAATAAAGTCATTGATTTTTAGACCACAAATTTTTAGGCCTATCATATTATTATTATTATTATTATTATTATTATTATTATTATTATTATTATTATTATTATTATTATTATTATTATTATTATGGGTGAATGCATACCGGAGGGAGCATGTTGGGGATCATAAGGGGATTTAAACGCAGAACAACGCGGTCTTTGTGCTGGGTTTAATCCGGACTGCGTACCCCCTTGGCCACATCTCTCCCCCCCCCCTCTCTCCCTCCCTCTCTCTCTGTCTCCCCCCCCTCTCTCGCCTTCTCTCTCTCTCTCTCTGTCGCTCTCTATTTTTATTTCTCCCCCTCTCTCTCTCTCTCTCTCTCCCTCTCTCTCTCTCTCCTCTCTCTCTCTCTCTCTCTCTCTCTCTCTCTCTCTCTCTCTCTCTCTCTCTCTCTCTCTCTCTCTGCCCAATTATCTGAACATGGCAAAATAAAAGTCTTTGTTAAGATTCTTTACAAAAATGACATGACTATTGGCCTACCTTATTGTAAAAGCGTGTTTTAAAATGAACTAGTTTAGTTAAAAAGTGTAAAAGATTATGCAAGAAATTCCCTAACAAAAATCCCTGTAAAAAGAACACTTTTTCAACCAACGCGAACATTAGCCTTGGCTCTAAAAAAATCACCCATATAACTTTTGTTACTTTTTTGTCCAGTGAAGTGGGCAAGACTGTGATTCATACGTGCCCTGTGTCCACAAATACACCTCAGTATCTGTAGTATTATGCAAAGTCCGCGTGAGAGATGAGGTCACAGCTGCTCACGTATCCTGTCATATCATATACCTATCTAACAGTAAGTAGTGGCTCAGATTTACAGAAATCATATTGGGATTAGCGTTATATTTTTCAGTCTATGTCATTAAAGCAAGTGGCAAAGTTCTGGTGGGTGTGTTTCTTAAAGAGAGAGAGAGAGAGAGAGAGAGAGAGAGAGAGACGGGTGGAGTGAGCGGGAGGAGGGAGGTGGGTGTCACTTGAGTAAGAAGTTACTTCTAATTAGCCAGCCTCAGTGCGCACTGCTCACTTGTCCATTCCGATCCACGCCGTCTGCTCAGCGACCCGCGTCTCAGCAACTTCGCATCTTCAGCTCATCACTTCATCATTTTCTTTGAGTTGGACACTTGTTTTGGCCAGGCTCTTTTTGTGCGTAACACAATTACGCACGGCTTGAGAGGAGAACGATTTCGAACCAAGAGTCGCTAGAGTTTTTCAGTTTTGTTATAGTTGGTATTTAAAGTGTGATTTAGTTGTGGTTTTGTATGTTCCATTTTGATAAAGACTTGTCAGGTCACAGCAGGCGAGGGGCATCTTCTTTTTGCTTTGTAGGCCTCCAGAAAAGACTCTGCCAGCATAAACAACAAGAGAAAAAAACATCAACAAGTGGCGTAATAGACATTTACGCAGAGGGTGTGACAGAAAACGTAAGAGAGGGAGCGAGATAGGTCCATAGAGACACCCCCGGAGACAAGCCCCCGGCCAGAGACCAGGAGAGAGAGTGAGCGAGGGACGAGCGTTAAAAGCAGGCAGGAGGCATGATGTCTTACATTAAGCAACCCCATTACGCCGTGAACGGGTTAACGCTGTCCGGCCCGGGCATGGATCTGCTCCACACCGCTGCCGTGGGATACCCAAGTAAGTGACACAAAACTTTTTAATGATTTTTATTCGTAATAATGTGGTAGATAGTAAATGTTTGCTTGTTTGAACTTTGCTTGAGGCACAGAACGACATTTAAGACCATGCCATACATGCGTCAACATTCTATAAACAGTGAATGGGACAAAACATAGAAGTTATATTGAGATATGTTTAAGTAGTCAAAATAGTTGAAGCAGTTAAGTATTGTTTTAAAACTTGATTGATCGTAATTGATGCTTTTTCAGCCGTTTGAAAATAAGTACTTGACCTAACGGATTACAGAATCATAAAACAAAAAGAAAAGTGTGTGAATGCTAATGTCGCCTGTTCTCACACAGATTTAGCAGCAGCGCCAATCTGTTGCTCCATGTTTAACCCATTTACACCAGACATCGTTTTATTTTGTGTCCTTTATGGAAGAATAAAGCGGAGCGTCGGGCCTCTCAGCATCTGCCAACAGTGTCCCTCGCTCCGCTAAACTCACCTCTGCATCTGAGAAGCGAAGGAGAACTTGGCCTTTTGGGTGCAGATACTTTCTGGATGATTTTCGTCTAGTCACTCACACGATTAGGCATAAAATCGCGTGGGATTAATTTTCTTGTTTATTTTCAAAATGAATGTTGGTTAAAAAAAAAAAAAAAAAGCAAAACCATAGGCCCACAAAAACGTTTTTAATCGCACAAAAGCCAAGGCTCGACTAGGCCGCACGCATTATAAACCCACTTTACAGCAAAAATAAAATAACAAATTTATCCCGTATTTATAAACGAAGTGTGTACGAAACATATGTTTTCTGTCAGTTTAGGAACAGTCGAAACTTCGTTCGTCTTCAGTCAAAACAAACATTGTGTGGGTTTCTTTGACAGTTGTATTATTTCTTTTAAAAGGGCTTTTTTTTTAATTGAAAACACTAACCAATTTTTCTCTCTTATGACAGACACTCCGCGTAAACAGCGCCGGGAGCGCACCACCTTTACGCGCGCACAGCTGGACATCCTCGAGGCTCTGTTTTCCAAAACGCGATACCCGGACATCTTCATGAGGGAGGAGGTCGCCCTCAAGATCAACCTGCCCGAGTCCAGAGTCCAGGTACTACATGTACTCTTACAGACAAAGGTTTAGACAAGGCCAATTGAACAAGACAACTACATTTTAAGAACAAAAACTACTATTGTATCAGTTACATTTCTTAAATAAAAATAAAAGAAAACGTTCCTGTTTGTCCTGTTGTAAGATCATCTTGATGTTTTCACCAATGTGCTTTATACTAATGATTATGGTGGTCTTTCTTTTATGGTTTTTTTTCAAGCGGAGGATAAAAATGCCATTGTATTTAAACTCATTATTGTCTGGGCTACTTCAAATATGTTTTGTTGATATGAACTTGTCTCTTGTCCAACAGGTGTGGTTTAAGAATCGTCGTGCCAAATGCCGCCAGCAGCAGCAGCAGAGCACAGGACAGGCCAAACCCCGACCTCCAAAGAAGAAGTCTTCTCCAGCTCGAGAGGCCAGCGCTGAGGCCAATGCCAACGTGACCAACGGCCCCTACAGCCCCCCTCCTCCACCCCCTGGCACCGCCATCACCCCCAGTGCCAGCTCGGCCAGTGCAACTGTGTCCATCTGGAGCCCAGCCTCCATCTCTCCTCTGCCCGACCCACTGTCTGCCTCCACCACCCCCTGCATGCAGCGCACCAGCACCTACCCCATGACCTACAGCCAGGCCCCTGCCTACAGCCAGAGCTATGCCGGCTCCTCCTCCTACTTCACAGGCCTGGACTGCAGCTCCTACCTGTCGCCCATGCACCCACAGCTGTCTGGCACCGGAGGAGCCCTCAGCCCAATCACCTCATCCATGGGCGGGCTGAGCCAGTCCCCCTCTCTCTCCTCACAGGGGTACACAGCCGCCTCTCTGGGCTTTGGGGCGGTCGACTGTCTGGACTACAAGGACCAGTCGGCATGGAAACTCAACTTCAATGCAGCTGACTGTTTGGACTACAAGGACCAGAACTCCTGGAAGTTCCAGGTCTTGTAATAATGAGCAAGGATAAAATATAATGAGGAATCAAAAATCACATTTGTGATCAGAAAGAAGCAAAGGAATCAACGTATCAACCTTAAAATATTTAATAATTATAGTTTTTGCATTTCTGGAAATCATCGTTTTTTTACTCATCCAGCAATTCCAAGTTGATTTAGACTGAAACATTGTCCTTCATTCAGACGTTTCAATCCTTCATTTAAACAGTGCTTTTAATCACATGAAACATGGTGTTTTTCTTGTCTTTTATTTACTGTGATGTTTTATCTATTAAGCTGCTTTTCATCAGTGAACTGTCTCAAAAAGCTTGAGCCAAATGTTATAACTTCAGTATTCTGATGTCTTTTGAGTAGCCATTGACTTAGTTTTGTGACTCTGTTTAAGTCTCGTACGATGCGTTCCCCTGCAGACAGCTTTAGATGGACATTACCATGGACACTGCAGTATTTTGAACCTGTTGCCTTTGGTTGTAATGATTAGCAGAACAGTTCACACATTGTTGGTATAATGGGATCATTTCCAGATCATTGGGGCCACTTGCTTTGTAGCTATTCACTGAAAAATTGACTGACTGAAAATTGATGCAGTGTAATATTTTTTTGCTATTTTGGTGCGACGTTTGATGGGTGAAAACCAGAGAAAGGGAAGGGACCGGGCTCTCTAGCGCCCTCCCTTTGCACAGACAGCTGGGTGCCTACTCCACCCTGTAAAGATGTGATGGTACCAGTTTAAGTATTTAATGTATTGTTTGAGTTCTTTTTTTGTATTAGACTTAAAATATTTCATATAAATGTGTGAATTTCTTTAAGTAAAGAAATGCTGTAATTCCTATTCTTATAATTTTATTCGTCTTTGTCTTGAGATGGCATGGGTGTTGCTAAAAATATTTTTGTTGTTATTTTATAAATATCTTGAAAATGCAATCATGTCAACAATATTTCTGATAATATTTGCATGAAAACTGCCAATGTATTATTCATTTTCAAGTCTCTGCTCCTTGTTCAGTCTCAGGGGTTTCACTGATGGAAGTAGTTTCAAGTCCACTGCTGTTTGAGTATTTACTGTTCTTCATCATTTGCATTACAGCTTTTCTGATGTCTTATTTTTCTTTTTGTATATTCTTCTATATTTGTTTTTTCTGTGTCCATCACAAAATGTTAGTTATATGTTCAAGTGACATTAAAAACGTTCTTAAAAATAACATGTTTGCCAATGTTTGTCTTTAGACCCACTGCTGGAGTTAGATTCCTTGACCTGGGCACTTTGTTATAGAGTTTGGGTACACAAAATGGACTCTTGTGAGCTTTAAGCCATGTAATAATATTGTTACCTTCTCAAAAACATACTTGGAGTTGCATTTTGTTTCATTCACATATGTTTGAGTAACCCGTTATTATTAGTCCCTTTATGTCTACATCTCCAAAGCTCATCCACCTTGTGATGCCATGAAGAGGTAGTTTTTAAGTTAACGGCTATCTTTTACCTTTTGTTCAGAAGAGATTGGCCTTTCCACAGCTGAAAACATTCCAGTGAAGGTGTATCGAGTTTAGAAATGCAGTGGAGCACTTCTTACCACATCACAAGGTGGAATAGAGTGTTTTCTGTTTGAGAGAAGAACTCAGCCTAAATATGCAGCTTTTGTGTGTTAAACATGTATGAATGATACAAAACACCACTCCAGGTCTGTTTGTGATGAGGAAAGAACATTATAACAGAGAATAGATGGGCTCTTTAAACAATAAAAGAATAGCATAAGCTCTGGGGCTCTTTAAACAACGGTAACCCACTGCTCCAGGCTAAGAAAACTATCCCAAGCTCAGTCTACCCCAAAGCAGCTGTGGCTACAATACTTGCTCACTATCACTAAATGGGGAGTGAATGTATAATGCACTACAAAGAGATTTGGGTGACTTGAAAAGCAATGTATACATTTGCAATGTGATGTGTGAAGTGACTCTGTGGAGATAAACAAGTTTAATGTCATATCGTGGTACATTCGTGGCAAGGCAATAACATCTCCATGGAAACAAGCAGGTGGCAGATTCTCCATCAGTAATGTTACATAATGCACCTTTAAAGACAAGAGAAGAAAGGCCTGGATACCATTATAGGAAAAATATTTATGATATTACTGGCTGGCCATCAAGACTTTTTATCCAGTCTTGGGATGAGGGCATGGGGTCCATTCCAAACCTCATAGTCTCACTTGTCTCCTCTGATATGCTGGACAGACAGACAGACGTCTCCTCCTGTCCCTCTGTCCCTTCCAGGCCTGTGTTTAATCCCTGGCTGCAGCATATGGGCCTTGAAGCTCTGAGGCGCACACTCTGGACTTACAAATATGATTCATTTCTTTGGCCCATCGCTCTAATCCTCCACAAACAAGCTGCTGGCTGGACGTCCCGCGATGGAGGTACTATGTAATCAGGCTGCCTTGACCATCACTTCCCCCCACCACCCCTCCCTCCTTCTCCTCCTCCTCCTCTGCCCCTCTGTCCCTTTGCCTTCTCTGCCCCCCACTGTCCAATTTCCTCTTAATCGATTCCTAATCCCGGCAGCAGTGCACACGCCAAGCACGCGTCCAAATACAAGCACATATGCACAAGCCAAGCCATGTTTTCCCTCAAAACACACACACACACACACACACTTTCTTCATGTTAGGCTAACTCATTATGCCATAATGTTTGGGTATTAAGACGTCAATAGTCTTTGGGTCATTACTTTAGAGGTGGACTGTGGAACTTTTTTCTGGTGGAGGGTCTACCACTTGGTTGTCTTGATGAAGCATAGACTGTCTATATAAATGGACATAGCTACCTGCTAGCTGCCACATTCCAAATAGGAAGTGAGCATGGGGGCACTTTTGCTGCTCCATCGACTCTGAAACTGTTGCTCCTCTTGTAACTGCTGCTGCCAGACTTGTAAATTTTGGTGTTAAAATGTTCGCATTAACCCAACCAAACCAATGGTGTGGGCAGGAAGGGGTATTACCTTCAACAGCCTCAGTCCAAATTGGCTGTTTGATTCCTATGATACTCAGGGTCGGAATTCCAAATATGGAACTCGGCTCCAAATTTAATGTATATATATATGTATATATATATGTATGTGTGTATATATATATGTATGTATATATATATATGTATATATATGTATGTGTATATATGTAAATATATATATAAATAATATAATATATATATATATATATATATATATGTATGTATGTGTATATATATATATATATATATATATATATATATATATATATATATATATATATATATATATATGTGTGTGTGTGTGTATAAAATATATATATATATATTTAATTTCCTCCTCACCCTCCGCGGGTGGTCTTTATCCCCTCTTTTTCGGGACCTCTACCAGACCTCTGGGAGCTTGAGGGTTCTGCGCAGTATCTTTGCTGTTCCTAGTACTGCACTTTTCTGGACTGAGATGTCTGATGTTTTTTCCTGGGATCTGCTGTAGCCACTCCTCCAGTTTGGGGGTCACTGCCCCGAGTGCTCCGATGACCACAGGCACCACTGAGGCCTCACCTTCCAGGCCTTCTCCAGCTCTTCTTTGAGCCCCTGGTATTTCTCTAGTTTCTCATGCTCCTTTTTCCTGATGTTCCCATCGCTGGCACTGCGATGTCCACCACAACGGCTTTGCTCTTTTGTTTATCCACCACCACTATGTCCGGTTGGTTCGCTATCACCATTCTGTCAGTCTGTATCTGGAAGTCCCACAGGATCTTGGCTCGATCATTCTCCACTACCTTTGGAGGTGTTTCCCACCTAGACCTGGGGGTTTCCAGTCCGTACTCTGTACAGATGTTTCTGTACACTATGCCCGCCACTTGGTTATGCCGCTCCATGTATGCTTTCCCTGCCAGCATCTTACACCCTGCAGTTATGTGCTGGATTGTCTCAGGGGCCTCTTTGCACAGCCTACACCTTGGGTCTTATCTGGTGTGGTAGATCTGGCCCTCTATTGCTCTTGTGCTCAAGGCCTGCTCCTGTGCAGCCAGGATGAGTGTCTCTGTGCTGTCCTTCAGTCCAGCTTTCTCAAGCCATTGGTAGGATTTCTTGATATCAGCCACTTCAGTTATATGTTCCGGTGGTACATCCCATGCAGGGGCTTGTCCTTCCATGATGGTTCCCCCAGCTCCTCTTCCTCTGCACTCCACTGTCTGAGACATTCGCTGAGCACGTCATCATCTGTTGGGGCCTTGTCTTGGATGTACTTGTGGATCTTGGATGTTTCATCCTGGACTGTGGCTCTCACACTCACTAGTCCTCGGCCTCCTTCCTTACGGCTCGCGTACAGTCTCAGGGTGCTGGATTTGGGATGGAACCCACCATGCATGGTCAGGAGCTTTCGTGTCTTAACATCTGTGGTCTGTATCTCCTCCTTTGGCCAGCTTATGATTCCTGCTGGGTATCTGATTACTGGCAGGGCGTAGCTGTTTATTGCCTGGGTCTTATTCTTGCCATTGAGCTGACTCCTTAGGACTTGCCTTACTCGTCTGAGGTATTTGGCCGTAGCTGCTTTCCTTGTTTCCTTTGCCATTTGCTTGTGGGATACCAAGGTACTTGTAACTGTCCTCAACGTCTATATATATATATATTGCACTGTGTAACAGAAAGGTTACACAGTGCAACTTTAAAATAATAGCGTTTTACATCTAATAGTGGTAATGGGCAGTTCATTTCAAATCTGATTTCATTTGAATGTTCCTATGTTCAGTCAATAGTAATATAATGTAATGGATGGCTATTCATAAGTGGTCCCTGATAAAAGATTTTGTATTTTAAACTGTTTTGTCTGGGAAATAACTGAAAACCATCCTTGCTTCTAGTTTCTATCCAATTCACTTGAAAACACTGAAAATAAGGAATATGTTTATATTTTTGTTTTCATTCTCAAGCTGATGTTCCTAATTGTACCAGTGTATTAACATATTAATCTCATGCACGCTGTAGTTGATAACACATTACATTGCACAAATCTATACTTAAACCCAAAGCCGGAAATGACTGTGATCAAATGACAGTCCATCATTTACATGTTAATACCTCTGTGCAGTGTAAAGTCTATGGGATCCTGGGCCAGTATTGTAGTAACAGGATCAGGGTACAGTAGTCCTGGATCAAGCCGCCTCTGTCAACCTCAGCACACACTTTGACTAAGGGCTTTACACAGATTACAACTTAACACCTAGTTAATATCACTAATAGTAAAAGTCAGACTCCAGAGCTGCAGATTAATCATATGTGCAGGGACTAAAAGAGTTTACAAAGGATTATGGTATTGGCTTCTTCCCAAATACGGAAATTTTGGCTTTTTGACAAATGCTGCTAATATTTTTCAGTCTTTTTTTATTATGCTACGCTCACCAACAAGTAAAATAAATGACACATATTACTACTTACTGATCAAATTTTGCC
Organism: Periophthalmus modestus; assembly: GCA_019594935.1. NCBI lineage: Eukaryota > Metazoa > Chordata > Actinopteri > Gobiiformes > Gobiidae > Periophthalmus > Periophthalmus modestus. The sequence continues at coordinate 4,854,335 of JAIEZT010000016.1, read as the reverse complement.
AAATTTATCCAAGGAAAGAACAGAGGTGAATGAGTAGAACGGCCAGCCAATAATACAATAACTATGTTTCCTATAACCATATTCAGGGATTTTTTTTTTTTAATCTTGTCTTTACAGGTCCTGTATTACACAAAATTGACTCTTGTGAGATTTAACCCATGCTAGAATGCTGTTATCTCCTCAAAAACATAAATGGAGTTGTGTTTTGTTGTCATTCACGCATAATTGAGTAACTCTTTGTTAGTCTGTCCACATCTCCAAAGCTCAAAATGCTCTGTTCCACCTTATGATGTCATGAAGTGGTAGTTTTCAAGATAACAGTTACCTTTTACCTTTAGTTCAGTAGATATGGGAAATTCCAGGGCTGAAATTATCCAAATGATTTCCGTGATAGTGAAGGTATATGGAGTTTTTAAAAAATACAGTAAAGCTGTATTACCACATGACATCACAAGGTGGAACAGGGTGTTTTCTATCTGAGAGAAGAACACAACCTACATTTGCAGGGTTTGTGTGTTAAACATGTGTGAATGAAACAAAACTCATCTCCAGGTATGTTTTTGATCAGGAAACAATATTATAACAGAAAATAACATAATATGGGCTCTTTAAGGGAAGATTGTGTAACTTTTCTGGTTGAGAGTCTATGTTACTGCCTTGCTTGAAATGTACCACAGTATGGCATTCAACTTGTCTATCTCCACAAAGACAAACAGGCAATGCCACCAGGCCAAGTTACAGATCAGATCTGGGAGGCGACCCCACTCACAGTGAGAATGTTTTTCAAGGTTATTTTGGAGCAGTATAAACACCTATGAATAAACACTAGATAGATAAATGTAATGTCAGGCCTACATCCAGTTTTAGATCAGGTTTAGTTCAGTTTCAGACTTAGTTTATTCCTGGAGATATTGTACTTGGTGTGAAAAAATCAGTGTCTACGAATCGACCTTCAGAAAACACATTTCATCAGAGTTCTAATCTACAGGACTCCATATTGGGCAGGTGGTCTTCATACTTGTTCATCTGTCCATTCCCCTTGTTTATTCCTTTATTCTCTGTGCCCAGTCTCGTCCGGTGCCACCACTCCACAACGCCCCCTTGTTCTGGTACCAAACTGAACCTCACCTATGGGTTTGTTATTCTTGTTGATCTAATTTAGAATATGTCCTCAATCCTCTTAGCATCCTGCCCCCTCAGCGCTACGCTAAGTGAATTAGACCAGCTTACGTCTTCGTCGTTCTCCTCCTCCTTTCCGAACTGTCACTCTTCCCTTATCTCCCTCACTTTTATGTTCATCTTTCTCAGGGCCTTTTGGAGTTTTATCAGTGTCAGGATTAAACATGACAAATTGGTTCAGGTTCTTAAAGCCAGTGACAGATGCACTAGTCCAGTGAATGATGAGAGAATATATTGCTGTATTCAACTTTGACTCCCTCAGAAATTATTATTACTATCCTTTTATAAATAGTTTTCATTAAAAACTGTGCACTCAACATGCTATTTCTTTAACATCTCCTGTGACGTGTCTCCATTTCTAAAGCGAAATAGAACATGCTGGTCACCATTACTACTATTACTACAAACACTACTACTATTACTCCCTAGGGAGGTGTTCCGGGCATGTCCCACCAGAAGGAGGCCCTGGAGAAGACCCAGTACTCACTGGAGGGACTATGTCTCTCTGTTGGCCTGGGAACACCTTGGGGAGCTGGAGGATGTGTCTGGAGTGAGGGAAGTCTGGGAATCTTTGCTTAGACTGCTGCCCCAGCAACCAGGCCCTGGATAAGCAGAAGAAAATGTATGGAACTATGGATGGAAGGACTACTACTATTACTACAGACACTTCTACTACTACTTAACTCCAACAACCAACAATGGCATTAGACCAAAAATATACAGCAAAAACTGGCAAAATGAATTTTTACGTTTTACTGTTGAAATCCCCAGAACAGACGCGCAGAGTGGCACCTGACTGACTGTGCTGTAGCTGAGCAGTGACACCTGCTGCTTTAAGAGGCTGTGAAAAGGCGCCGGGTGAGGCACGTAGTTACCTGGCCTCATGGTAGGGAGCCCTCGTGAGCCCAGGGATTCTTGCAACTCCTGCAGAATAGGGGCCGCAGAATAGTGACAGCAAGCTACAAGTTAGAGCTAGCATATCAAGTTTAGCAATCTGTTCAATTTTTTCTTCATGTCTGGCCCTACTTTTTAAATGGAGGAAGATTACATATTAAAGGCCAAACTGTTTTCTAAACTAGACTTTTGGTCGAAGCAGGAGGTTATAAAATTGAGGAACCAGAATAAGGATAAAAAACAATATAAAACCAGTTTGCTTTTTATTTAATACTATTAGAGCTATTTCATATGGACTTCAGAACTTTTATTTTGAAATTATTTTTTATTCCGGCCCCAAAGTCACTGGGAGAGAAACTGTCCCTGGGGCTAAATGTATTTGCTGACACCTGTCATTTGTTTGTAAATCTGATTGTGATGACATCAGTGCCTCACCAGCCATGAACCTCACCACACGTCACTGCTGTATACATAAATGGACATAGCTAACCTGCTAGCCGTCTCGTTCCAAAGTGAGCATGGGTGCCCTTCCGGCTCCATCAACTCTGGTTCCAAATCACTTTCTATCCCTAACTGCTTCTGTCAGGCTTGCCATTTTGTTCTTAAAATGTTCATATTAAGCCACTCTACATGATCCTGCTATTTTTATTTAGCTATTGTGTCAGAAAGTAAGATATTAACATTAAAAACAAACAAAGGTGCCTTCTTTCCCTGAGGTCACTCCCAAAAAGGTCAAATCAAATCAAACCTGTTGCTAAGTGCCTGTTGTCTGCTAAACCAGTGGTGTGAGTGGGAAGGGGCATTACCTTCAATAGCCTCGCTCTGGATTGGCTCTTTGGTTGCTATGATACTCACGAAATTCCAAATATGGAACTCAACTCCAAATTCGTCCCTATAACTGCTAGCCTTGACTTTCATGGGTGATGTCACACTCACTTAGTCCACTTCTTTATAGACAGTTGACTTTGGCTCCAGTTCTTTGCCCTCTGTGTTGTGTCTAATCCGTCAACTGCTGTTTCTCACCTGAGCTAGAACAGGAAGTTCAGGATCTTAATGTATCCAGTCCAAACAAGTCACATAAGGTTTACAGGCATGCATCAAAACTATTCACAACTTCAAGTCCATGTACTGTTCTCAATTTTTTCACATGTATTTCAGCAAAGTTTGTCATCATTTATACATCATTTACAGTCAAAAAATCAGGAAGCGTGTGGTTAGCATGCTAGTTGTTGTTAGCTTTACAGTCGTGGCACTTGTCTCTGAGAGTTGTGAAAAGTTCTTATAAGTTAATTGCTGTAAATAATTTGGATGTTTGGTATGCGCAAGGTAAGTGAGGCATAAATAACTTTGGACTACTACATTAAAATTAACTACTACTACTTTTTCATATATATATATATATATATATATATATATATATATATATATATATATATATATATATATATATATATATATATATATATATATATATATATATATATTTTTTTTTTTTTTTTTTTTTTTTTTTTTTTTTTTTTTTTATTTTACAGCACTTTTAAAACTATTTATCAAACCGCTATATTTATCCATGAAAAGGTGTAGACAGTGGCAGAGTGAAGGGGAGTAGCAAAGGGGTCTGCTCCCCTGGGCCCCACTGTCTTAAGGGCCCAGAAATGGACTCTCTTCCTATTCATTTATATCAGAGGGGGGCCCATGTGCATATTTAGGCTGAGATGTACACAGACTAATAATAAAAGGCTACTGAAATATGTGTGAATGAAACAAAACACAGCTCCAGGTATGTTTTTGAGGAGGCAACAACATTATAACATGTCACACAGCTCTCAAGAGTGAATTTTGTGTAACATAGGACGTTTAAGTGCATGTTTCTTGAGCTAGGCTTCATTTGGAAACAATGAAAACAAATAGATCAAAATGCAATACTGGGTTAGAGTTTCTACAAAAAAAATACAACAGGGCTTAAACCCACCAACTGCAAAGTCCCCTCTTTGTTGTATATTCTTAATAAGAGACAGATGTCCACAATTGTTCTACTTTGTTCATACTAAAATGGGTCTAAACTCTATTACACCCGTTTTATCAGAGCTCCACATTAGTGCATTCAACAGCTTTGACATGGTAACACGCAGAACCTTTCTATTGTCCAATCCCCTTTTAGTGAAAACCTTTGGCCTTTCTCATCCCGTCCTCCGCTTCCTTTGTCTCTCACTCTCTCCACCTCTCCTCCACATAAACACTTTTCCTCTCCTCTCTCTCCCTCTTTCTCTCTCTCTTTACTTGTTTCTGATGCGGTGCATCGCTCGCCCTAATCCGGGTCTGACCTCAATCCCGTGATGTAAGTGATCATGTGACGTGGGTAAAAGGAGAGGGGCCAGAGGAGAGTGCAGTAAAGTGGGGATACAGGGTCTAATCCCCAGTGCTGGAGCTGTGGACCAATCAGAGGCTGAGGAGGGAGAGGTCAAGGGGTACGCCATTAAGTCACTAAATATCAAAAACACACAAACACATGGATACACAAATCAACATGTTTGTCTATGCAAGACAAAGAGTTATATGGACATTAACTGCATTGCATTGTGGTTATTTTCAGTTAGGGATGACATCATAGTTTCAAATAAGGGGGTAAAAATCAGCACTCCTATGTAGAGTTTATGGGATTTTAATAGAATCTACAAATACACATTTCAAATACATTAAATTATAACACTTTTTACTGGCTTTAAAACATGAAAAACAGAACAGTTCATTTTAAACCGATTTTCCTACATCCTAATTATTCAAAATGAGTTTATAGGCGCTTTTCAAAACTTTCAGAGGGCATGACGGTGCTGCTCACAACTAACATGCTAACAGAGCACCATTTTTACTTCCTGGTTTGTGGAGAATAAAAAAGTGTTGTTATTATGTTCTATTCAATACTCAATTTTAAAATAATTGTAGTTTCTATACAATAACCACGTGGCTTAATACTATATCTGATGTAGACTAATACTTGTATAAGGAGTGTAGATGTAATAGTTGCAGTGATTTTTGCAGTGATTTTAATGCCCCCTGTAAAACTCTCGCCTTGTCTGGTTGAATTCATGGTTTTCAAGCTAATTAAGCAATTTCAAATCAAACTGTAATGGAAAGGACCTCGCAAAGTCCTTCAAATCAGGAAGGAATGATTTGTCCATTGGACCTTTTGGCTATAATGATAGTGATACATAGATCTGTGTAATTCCCCAAGTGGTCATCAGGAGGCGCTTTAGAGCAGCGACACGATGCCCTTCCATTGGCAACCAGCATATGGCAATAGGTGAGGGGGTTTTGCCAGTGGACTGAGTGGCAGCAAATAATGGTGTGTTGTTTGTGAAAAAATATAATTCAGTTTGATTTTGCAACTTTGGGATATAACTTTATCCATATATCTTAGGTTTGCCTGTCTGTGAGCCCATTAAGGACATAACTGAAAGATGTGACTATGATTTTCAGAGAGTATAGGCAGACAGGTGAATTGATCCTTTGCAGCTGATGCCATCAACATTCCCTAGCTAATGTAGACACTGCTCTGGCTGAAGTGCTGTTACACATTAATCTGAGCTTAATTTTAACACAATTTGACCAAAAAGAACTGACTTAGCTGGAACTAAAGGCACCAAGTGAGCTGATTTGTGCTTTTAAACAAGTCTCTCACACCTAAAATTACAGTCACAAGCTATCTAGCATTAGCCAACAGTTTTGCAGTTAGTCACTCTCACCTTTTTTATTGAAAATCAAAGATCTAAACAGGACCATGAACGCTCGTATTGATCACAGGCTCTTGAAAATGTGCTGTTTAAAGGGCCCATATTACTCTGATCTATGTTATAATGTTGTTTCCTCATCACAAACAGACCTGGAGTTGTGTTTTGTTTCATTCACACTTATTTAACACACAAACTGCATATTAAGGCTGAGTTCTACTCTCAAACTGAAAATTCTCTGTTCCACCTTATGGTGTCATGTGGTGAGTGCAGACTGAGGAAGTGCTCCACTGTGTTTTTAAACTTTATACACCTTCACTGGAATCATCTGGATATTTTCAGCCCCTGAAATGCCAATCTCTACTGAACAAAAAGATAAAAGTTAGCTGTTAACTTGAAAACTACTGCTTCATGACATCACAAGGTGGAACAGAGCATTTTGAGCTTTGGGAACGCAGTCACCTAATAATGTAGCGTTACTCAAACATGTATGAATGAAACAAAACACAACTCCAAGTATGTTTTTGAGAAGGTAACATTATAACATGGCTTAAAGCTCACAAGATACAAATTGTATACAACAGGACCTTTAAATCCATTTCATATTTTTTCTTGAGTTATCAGGCGATCTTGAAACTTTTTTGATGACGTTTGATAATGCCTGCGTAGCGTTTCCACGGTAACAGGTGAACATTCCACCATTTAAGTAAATCATAGAATTTGTACTTTGTCTTTCTCTTATTCACCCCCACCCTCCTCTTTCGTACCCACAATGCACCAGTGTCCCCGTCCCGCGCTTCTCCTGTTAATCTGGAGCAGGTCTGGTCAGCACTTTGAGCAGCAGACAGACAGATCGGCTGTAATCCCTCCGGCACAGATGGAGCGCACCGCCACAGACCTTTGGGAAGAAGAAAGAACCCATGTACTTCATAACTGTGGCTCTATATACATGTAGAGCCACAATTAAATCAGCAAAGTCAATTGTGTTAAAAGTATAACATATAAAATGGTAACTACAAACCTGTCTTAACCTTTCTTCAGATGTGACAATCAAAAAAAATTACTAATTACTAGGGGCCATATTACCCTATTTTATAATCTATGTTATAATGTTGTTTCCTCATCACAAACATACTCAGCATATTTAGGCTTAGCTCTGCTCTCAAACGGAAAACGCTCTGTTCCAACTTGTGATGCCATGTGGTAATACAGGAAGTGCTCCACTGTGTTTTTAAACTCCATAAACCTTCACTAGAATCATTTGGATAATTTCAGCTCTGGAATTGTCAATCTCTACTGAACTAAAGGTAAAACGTAGCTGTTAACTTGAAAACTACCACTACATGACATCACAAGGTGGAATAGAGCATTTTGAGGCTTGGAGATGTAGACAGACTAATAATAAAGAATAAAAACATGTGTGAATGAAAAAAAACACAACTCCGGGTATCTTTTTTATTGAGGTAACAAGCTCACAAGAGTCAATTTTGTGCATTATAGGACCTTTAATTAACATTCAACAAACATAGGGCAGTAACTGATTTTTGTGTTCCATTATGTTTTTCATAGCCATGCATTCAATGTTTTGGAGACTGGCTCTAGTGAGTTGAGACTGCTGTTGTTTTGCTCTTGTTTTGGCGTGGGTTATGGCCTACGGTAGCCCTTGTGTTCAAAAAGTAAACAACCAGAAGATATTTAGCATGTTTCCTTACACTAGAAAGCTACATTATATAAGAAAACACCAATATAGTTTAGATTTTTAGTAATAGTAACTTCCCATTGCACCAGAAGGCCACCATTTTGCCCATAAAGTTCAAGAACAAAATGTAAAAAATGACATCAATGAATGTCAAAATACAAAATAAAACCATAATGATAATCTAATATATGGATTTGGGGCCAAAAATTACCTCTGTATTTTACCTGTGTTACCTTTCAGATATGCTATACATATACACACTATATTGTTTTTGTTTTCACACAGTGCTCCACCTTTTACATAATTGAATAGAGATAATGTGGTAAATACATTTGATCCGTTTCCAAATGATGATGTGTGATGCACTTAAACATAGTGAGGTGATTACGTGAACATGTTTGGCACAGGCCCATTCAAAACAACAGGATTAAAGCTACTGTTGCATTGTTTGTTACACATATTTCTATATCTCCCTAATGTATTTTAGTATGGCCCATCTCTAAAAATATATCTTTGTTCATTTCAACACTAGAATCAGGATATGTATAAACATAGGTTTACACTGACAATGTTTGGAAATAAACTAAAGTCTGCCGAGGTAATGCTAGTAGCTCAAACAAAAAACAATATAAAGGTATAAATGACACATAATTAGTCTGTCAACCCTTGCCTGATTGTTCGTTTAGGATCAGTATGTAGGTGCCCAATGCTTGCATGGAGATGTTGTAGTTTTGCCAGAAACAAAAAGTGCTTAAAACTTTGCACGGGTTGCACGGGGTTGTCAAAAGTATCAGAAATCAGATACTAATTGATACTAAAACTAGTATTGAAACTAGATATTCATTTAAGGAAGTATTAGTATTAAAAAGTCACATTCACAAGACAGAAATGAACCTTTCCTGAATAGCTTTAGAATTAATCCCAAGTACATCTACCTAGACCAGTGAGGCCACATGGTAATATAAAAGAAAGTACTATTATTTAATGTTAAAAATAGCATTATATTGTCTAAATAAAAAGTGTTTTGATTGTCATTATGGTATCAGAATCGGTATTGTATTAGTCTATTCCGTAGTATCAAAATCGAGTATTTAGTACACTGCACTACAAGCAGGTGACAAGCAGATGATAAGAAGGTGACGGATCCTGCACCAGAAAACTTTCAAAGTGCCCTAATGCAGGGTTACAGTTATTTTAGACAATAAAGAATCTCACACTTCTGAATTTGACCACGAGGCTAGGCCCATTAATTATTGGTCAACGCAATGTAGATTTCTGTGTGGCGATTGACTGCCATCTAGTGGTGTTAGAGCTGAAGTGTCGAAATAAGGAGTGGACTAAAACGAGTTTACTAATTGATCACATTCAGAGTGTCAAACTATTGCTTTTGTGCAAGGCATTGTCAGTAAACACAAGCCTGTAATCTTAAAAATAATCTTAGTAAATTAACAAGCTTTGTACACCTAATTGAGTGTTCATTTATTTCAGACACATTTAAAACGTACAAACATTGCTAATTCACACACTGTCAAATTAAGTAAAAATAAACTTGGTCAACCTGAGAAAGGTCTGACAGATATATTTTAGAACATGGTAGCCAAAAAGGGCAACATAAAGATGCCACATGGAGTTTGGTTCAACAAAAGAAGGCAAATGCACTTACAACCAAATTCAATAATTTCTCATTTGGTTCCTATTTAATTTGCTTTATAGTCTTTAGCCAAAAGCAAAACAATTGGCATGGTTATAACAAAAATAAAAGCAAACATTAAAACCACAACAGAAAGCACAGAATCCAGTCTGGACACTGTATAAGTCATGGAGGTAAGTTTGAGTAGCACCATCACCTCTGCTCCTCTTCCTATCTACTCTAAAGCTCTAAAACTCCTCCAAAACATCAGGTGAACAACACAGATAAGATACATGAGGTCTCTCTTCTTTACTCAGAGTTTTAACAATCTTTTCCAAATACCACTAAAACAGGAAAAGGGAGGTTAAAGCCGGGAAGGGTCAGAGGAGGACATTTAAGCGCGCTCTCCACGGATACGGCGGGCCAGCTGGATGTCTTTGGGCATGATGGTCACACGCTTGGCGTGGATCGCACACAGGTTGGTGTCCTCAAAAAGACCCACCAGGTAAGCCTCACTGGCCTCCTACAAGAGCAACCATATCATTAGTGTCGTAACATTAAACATAATGATTAAACAGGTAAATAACTCAGACATGTGACATACAAATAGAGTGAATGACTCACCTGCAGAGCCCCGATGGCAGCGCTCTGGAAGCGCAGGTCAGTCTTGAAGTCTTGGGCGATTTCTCTGACCAGACGCTGGAACGGCAGCTTCCGGATCAGCAGCTCAGTGGACTTCTGATAACGACGGATCTCACGCAGGGCCACAGTGCCAGGCCTGAGGATGGACAGAAGGAGGTTAAACACATGTTATTACACAGTTATAAAATGTGATGTATTTTGGATGTAACTTGTGTGTTTGGTCTCACCTGTAGCGATGGGGCTTCTTGACTCCTCCAGTAGAGGGAGCGCTCTTACGAGCAGCCTTTGTGGCCAGCTGCTTACGAGGAGCTTTTCCTCCAGTGGACTTACGGGCAGTCTGCTTTGTACGGGCCATGGCTACTCACCTGTGTGGACAGAAAGTCCATTAATTAGTGAAAATTTGAATATTGCCACTGGTCGTTGCAAGCCCACAAAGACAGCTGTTTAAAAGAAAAAGTGTCACATTAGCAGTTTCACCAGAGCTATCTTACAATTTCTTGATCTCACTTTCAGTGAAATCGTAACTAAGTAAACATTACGCATAAAAATATCCAAGTTGAGTAGGATGCGATTGGTTGACTTAAAAATACATTTTAATAAACAGAGTTTTTAAACCAATCATCTCTCAAGGAGACGCAGGGGGCGGGCTTTAGTGCTGCCTGTCAGGGTCTTAGCTCCGCCCACTGGCTCTGACGATGGCGGATTGATGATGAGCGGGGTGGATAAGGACGCAGGCTGAGGAGAGTCCTTGCACAAAAACAATTAATATTTCACAACAATCTGCACCTCCAGCATTTTGATGAAATACCGCACTGCAAAGACAACATTTTGATGAACAAATACGTCTAAAAAGGAACAATTATCATCCACTAACGGCCCCGTAGGGTCGAAGAGAACATGTGCGTTTTTCGAAACTGCATTTCCACTCATGAACCGTCTCAGAAAACGCTTCATTTTACTGTCCTGTCGTCTTTGCTATTTTCTCACTTTATACAACACATTTTTTGCTTACCACTTTTCACTAAATTACAGTATTGTTCCTAACACCTTAAAAGTTGATTTAAAATGACTGGGAGACAGTTTAGAAGGCTTACCTTGAGGAAAAGTAGGTAGAAGTCGTGAGAAAGGTTTGGCTTGTCTGTATTTTTATCCACAATGGGAAGCAGTCCAACGGGAAAATGGCGGCCGCGTCAATCATGTGTTCACAAAGCAACAGCAGCTCAACAACTGTTTATTTTGTTTCATTTTTTGCAGATCGGCTCATATGTTTTAGTGCAAGTTATGTTTGGATAGCAATGTGGCAAAAATAAAAAACAAAACTGAATTTAAAAAGTTCACAAAATAAACATGTTGAGTGTTCAAATACTTCACAAATGAAGTTCTTTAAATGATAATAAGTTTTATTGTAAAGAAATCGTATTTTGAGCGTGTATCGCCTACTTTACGATATTTATTCAGCATGTTCATTAATCTTATTCACTTCAGGTTATAGATCACAATCTGTAAACTTTGATTACGCTGTTTTTTTGTTTTTTGATAATAAGCCTAGCCCTCCTAAATATAAAACTCCACAGTTGCAGTTAAACAATAGTGCTCTAGTTTTCCATGTGTTTATTATGTTGGTATATGAATTTCAGAGTACAAATATTTAGCTTCAAAATAAAAACAAATCAAAACACTGTAGAAAAAAGGTTATAATAACCTGAGAGTGGAACAAAACGTAATGTCACCTGGACACAGTGAGGTTGAAAATTAAAATACCATCAACATAAATTTGCTACATATATGCCGCTGTCAAATCATGCAGTATCATCACAGAACAATGACATTTTTAGATGACCAGAACCAAATGTCTGTTTTTTGATACACTGAACAGTAGAAATACACCTTAATTGTAAAAATTAAAAAGAGCTACTTCTACGACAATCAAAGTACATGTGTGTCTGCAGATATTTTATCCTAGTGATAACTTTAGTTGCAAATTAAACCACAAACCTTACAAAAACACCCTATTCGACATAAAGCATTATTGAGTCAGTTTTTTGTTTTTTTTCCACAAGTGATCTAATTAATAATGCAAACAAACAGGATATATTTAAGATAAAGGCTACGTGTAGCACCAAAGGAGACATGATCACACATTTTATATATAACCCTAAACCAAACTACTCAGAGTGAGGGACAGAGGGAAACAACAGCATATAATAAATGAGGAGCGTTTAAGCGCGCTCTCCACGGATACGACGGGCCAGCTGGATGTCTTTGGGCATGATGGTCACACGCTTGGCGTGGATCGCACACAGGTTGGTGTCCTCAAAAAGACCCACCAGGTAAGCCTCACTGGCCTCCTACAAGAGCAACCATATCATTAGTGTCGTAACATTAAACATAAGCATTAAACAGGTAAATAACTCAGACATATGACATACAAATAGAGTGAATGACTCACCTGCAGAGCCCCGATGGCAGCGCTCTGGAAGCGCAGGTCAGTCTTGAAATCTTGGGCGATTTCTCTGACCAGACGCTGGAACGGCAGCTTCCGGATCAGCAGCTCAGTGGACTTCTGATAACGACGGATCTCACGCAGGGCCACAGTGCCAGGCCTGAGGATGGACAGAAGGAGGTTAAACACATGTTATTACACTGTTATAAAATGTGATGTATTTTGGATGTAACTTGTGTGTTTGGTCTCACCTGTAGCGATGAGGCTTCTTGACTCCTCCAGTAGAAGGAGCGCTCTTACGAGCAGCCTTTGTGGCCAGCTGCTTACGAGGCGCTTTTCCTCCAGTGGACTTACGGGCAGTCTGCTTTGTACGGGCCATGGCTACTCACCTGTGTTAGAAAGAGACCTGTCAGAACTTACTATGCATAAAATTAAATGACTCTTCTACATATTTGTATGATGTGGATCCTTGAGACTATTTGTTGTGACAGATTTTTTTTTTTAAAATTCCTGAATTAATTTAATAATCGTCTTTAAAAAGACAAAACAAAACAAAAACATCTTTATTAGACTCTTCAGTTACTAGATTTTTGTAGCTATAACCGCATCCATTTATGAACTGTGTATATTTCACAGAGAAAGGTGAAGAGAGGTGAAAAGCTGAATTGAATTGGTTTATTTTTAGGTGAAACACTCAATGCAGCTTATGTAATAACCGTGTCATACCGGACACCCAAAACTCCCAGTCGCTATAAAGACCTTTCTTGTTTTGTCCAATAATATCCCGTACAAAGGTTATGGAGGCGGGAGGCTGTGCGTCAAAACACCAACCGCAGAGCGACACTCCGCGCCAGACCCGCCCTCTGCGCAACCTGCCTGGGTGCGCTTGTTTCTCTACCGCGTCTAGCCCGGAGGTGCATAAACCTTCATTTTTAATGCAGAATGAGCTATCTTGAGGGAAAACAGACGACACCGCCCGCCTCGACTGCCCCGTTCAGAGAAAGCATCGCGCGTAAAGATGATGGCTGGCTGCTGGCTGAAGAATGTAAACGGGAAGGAAAAAACTGCCAAAGCAAAGCGAGGAACTCATGATAAAAAACATCGAAGATTTCAAAAACTACTTCACCAAAGCGGGAACTACTTTTGGATGATGATACTAGACATGTCAAGGGATCATTTGATTAATCACGATTTGTCAGATGACCCCTTGCTATACGCACAATTCCGAGTCCAATTTGGACATTTCTCGAGCGCTTTTCAGTCCCTGGCTCCCAGAGCAGCGCTAAACAGCTCGTTCTGCGTTTTCTTTTACACAAAAAATACACTTTAAACCTTTACCATCCACGAACCTACTTTTCACCATTTGATGAAGTAAAGTTTTATCAAAGTATTGTTACTTACCTATGACAAATTTAAAGTCGAAAAATATGACAAAATAACAATTTATTCTTGAGTGTCCAAAGCGTTGTTCTCGCTTTAAAACGAAGGGAGGGGGAAAAAGAAAAAGAACATAGGAGACACACTTCCCATGATGCATCTGGGGCCAACACACTACATACATGCAGACACAAGATAAACAACTTTATCAGCCCACACATTTGTAAAACGCAACACGAATACATTTGTTTAGGCACTGTCTGGCATTTTTATTTTATCTGACTGACAATTTATAATCAGACTCAAAACAATGCAAAATACACCAAAACATCCTCACAAAGTGCTCAACTCAAAACGTGTTAAATAAACACACTGCATCTCAGAAAAATCAATTACTTTTAATTTTATTTTAAAATGTGAATAAACTGCAAATGAAATTAAACTATATGGCTTTTGTTTCGTTGGGGGATATAGCTATAATTGGACTTATGACGTGATTAATTTAAGCTGGAAGTGTTTCGCACCGCTAAAATAAAATAACCTGCTATTTTTATTTCATTTTAAATACATTATTTTTGCATTTACGCGCTGTGTCCAGTAGGTGGCGCCAGAAAAACACATGGAGCAGTAGTTTGAAGAGGAAGAAGCGTGTTTCTCTTTTGTATCCAAGATGGCGCCGGCCAGAAAACCAAAACGTGTGGCTGCTTCACAACCTGGATTTCTCACTTTAAAATCATCGACAAACCCCACGGACTTGTATAGTAGCAAGAGAAAACGTGTGAACAAAAATAAGAAAAAGAACTGGAACAAACACAGTGATATTAACGATGTAGAGGACTTTTTGGAAGACATCAGGCACCAGGAGAGGACCACCGGGTGAGTGGAGCAGGATAGCGTGCTCCTGCGTGAAATTAATGTCAATTTCTTACATTTACGTTTACATTACCATACTGTGTAACATATTTTGACTACATTGGAATTTCATTAGATTGTAACTGCATTATAACAGCATATTTTGTCATATTGGCATTTTTTTTAAATCAAGTTGACCAATGCGATCATGCCTAGACTAGTCCCGTTACGTTGTTTTAATGTGAAATTTAGATTTCAAAACAATCTAAATGACATCTATTTTCCTCACTTGTTACAATACGACCTGGGCATATTTGCTGAAGTATGTTAAGAACTGATGAAAGTAAATGTTACTAGCCTATCAAAGTGTATGTACATATACATGTATTTGAATGGTTCTAACAGTGGCCAAGTGGGTTGATCTGTAACCTCTTAACACAAAGTCTCAGGGTTCGATTCCCACATAGGGCAGGGCTCAAACAAAGTGTCCAGTGATGATCCCATCCTTGCGCTCCCAGTATTTCCATTAAGGGAATGTGAAGATCAACAAGAGGAGCTCAGGAGACTGTTGTGTGAACGGTGTCCTGGGATCTGAGGATACTATAATGATATTACTTTAATAAGAACATCTTGTCAAGAATAGAAAGGATAAGGAGTGTTGTGTGGGCTTATAGAAGTTTTTTAATATTTTCCAAACAGATGGATCTTTGCAAGGGAAAACAGCTGTCTTTTGGGTATAATGTGGTCTTACAGCATGACCTTGCTAGGCTGAAACGCATTGGGCTGTATTTAATGTCAATAGCTAAGTTTTTTAATGTTTCTTGAAGGACAGAGTGGCTTGGGTTTTTGTCTTAAGGAATATTTAACACAAACAATTTTACTATACATTTTCCCCAAAAGACAAAGCTGTTTTCTCCTTACCTGCACATCTGTTAGGGCTGTGCAATAAGCTGTGCAATAAATTGTTATTTCAGTTATTGCTCTATTAAAGTACAATTGATTATTTTCTGCTAAGAATGATATGAGGATTGATCTGCCACTCAAATCTTAGTGCAAAGCCACTTTTCTAATCTACATAGACAAAAGTGTCACAAAACATTTCTAATACATTTTAATAGGGTTATATTTTCTCTACAGGTAAAGGATGGCAGTATAGAAATTATCATTTGATATTATTGTGATTTCTGTTATCAGCCCAATTATGGCTATTACAATTTTTGCCATGTATTGAGCTGCCCTAAAAACATCTGTGGAGCATTGTAGTAATAGATAACATTATGGTATTATTAAACCCTATTCAAACATGTTAGTCTTCATTATTTTTTACAGTGGTCTGCTTGCTGAAAAGCCAGATGACAGTTTGTTTTTTGTGGACATCGGACAACCAAAGAAAACTGAAGAGGAAGGTAAATATGTGAATGTCAACTTTTGTTCATGCTACTGCTTATCTATCTTTTGGACTTCACTATGATCTTAGACAATAAGTGCATCAAAGAGTGTTTATATTTATATATTTTTTTTTATTCTGTGAAGTGCCAGAACCTGAAGATGGAAAGAAAAGGAAAGGCAAATCTTCACGTCCACTGAGAATAGATCTAATCCTGCAACATGACTCCCTCGTTCCACCGCCAAAAGAGTAAGTGGATGTAAAGAGACGGTATTGTGCAAAATAACATTTTTTGGGCGTTCTCTGTAGTAACATTATTCCTTTATCAAAAACTTGTCAGAAGGGGTTTTGTATGTCATCCATGCATATTTGAGTAATTTAGCGATCTCTCCCAGGCCTTATGTGAGACCTCTTTACGGTTAACTGTAAGATTTGTCTAATGTGCCACCCACAAACCTCCATCATCCATTCTACCACATGTCAATTCTCCATAAATATACAAAAACATGATACATTACAGCTTTAGAAACCTGATGCAATGTGCAATTGTTTCATTAACGGAGCGCACGCTGATTACAATGTGATAGCGCTATGAAGGGCGCATGACTTTTGACTTAGAATGTCAAAAATGAAAGTGAAACTTATAAAAATATTAATATGTTGTTTTTGGCAAATTTAACATTTTCAAAACAATAAAAGTTAACATTGCAAGTTATGTGTTAGCAGTTAAGACCCCATAGAAGTAAAATTCCCCCTTTGACAACAGAGTTTTGTTTTCTGCTAGTGTCTTGGCCTATCAGCAACCCAACGCTAAGAAACTCCGGCGCAGTGCCCAGTTAGCAGCCAAAGGAGTGGCTCCACGAAGACAGAAGCTGCTCCTAAACAGACAAACTGCACCAGAACCGACCAAGAATGCAATAATGGAGGCCAACAACAACCCCAACCGAGACTACTATGACCTATGGGGCCAAGAGAGTATGTACAATACAGGTTACAATTTTCAATTTTAAGCCCAAAATATATTATTATGACAAATTCTGAGTTCTCTTTCACCACATCCTTAAATTTTGTCTTTATTTGTCTATAGGCTTCATAGTACCTTGCATCTCTACCCTCAAAATATTTCTAACTCTGAATGTACTTACCTAGATCACTGTCTGGGTTTCAAAACATGCTGTATAAGTACCCCCAATACAAACCTAAAGATCTTCAGCTTTTCCTCATGCATTTTCTCTCAGTAGCAGTTTATCATGTTTAAATTCATTTCAGTTTCAATTCAGTTTATTTTTGTAAAGCTCAACATCACAACAGCAGTCGCTTCTTGAGGCCTAACGGCATCGTTGATTTAACAAACAGAAAGTTAGAAAATCCAATAGTGAGACAGACATTGGTCAATAACAGACAGATTAATTAGCATTCATAGATAACAGACAAATGGACAACTGTCCCACTCTCATGAACCGAACCGGGGCCGAACCGGGGCCGAACCGGAGCCGAACCGGAGCCGAACCGGAGCCAAACCGGGGCCGGACTGGGTCTAAACCAGGATGCAGATGTGTCCAGGACTAACGTGCATCCATTTTCAGATTAAGTTCAAAGAAAGAGAGAAGTTCTTAAGACTTAAGAAGCAAATTTTAAATATATGGAAATACAATCTCATCAAAAACTTTTGGCAGTTTTTCTAATGAGCTACGATCTACTAAGTGTACACAAATAGTTGTATAACTGAAATAGTGATTTTTAAAAAGTTTTTTTTTTCCTGATATGTCTTCTACGCCTACTTGAGACCATGATTATGTGGAGGTTGCAATCCAGGCTGTTGACGTATTTTGAGGAGGATTCATAGTTGAAAATAACTTCAAAGCGCCCTGACGTGAACACATCAAAGCCCCATGAGTTTTCTTTTCTAAATTGGTCAATACAGAGCTATTTGTGGGTTAGAGACTTATCAAAAAGAACAGAGGATCCAAAAGTAGCACTGACTTTTATTCTAGATGTTTCTTGTTGTTTAATCTATTCTATCTGCTTTGTCTTGTTACTTTTTTTTTTGTCAAATCACTGTTTAATGCTCTATTTAATTTTAATCCAGCTAAAGATACTGCAGACCCATGGTATCTCCAACAAACTAAAAAAAAGCTAATAAAGGTTAGTATTTAAAGTAAATACATTATACAAATTATTTTTTTAGAGGTCATGTTCTGGTTAGTTACTCCACTGAAATTGTTTATTTAATCAATCTTTTTTTTATTTTGTTAGCGTCCAGAGAAGTTGAACGCAAAGCCTTCTGTGCTTCCTGCTGTGGAGGTCATTGCTCCTGGAGGATCTTATAATCCAGACTTCTTTGCACATCAAGTGAGTCTTATCCGTAGACTGTGTGTATATATACTGTATTACCTGGACTATAAGTCACTCTGGAGTATAAATCGCACCAGCCAAAAAATGCCTTATAATGAAGAAAAAAACACATGTAAGTCGCATTTTTGGAGAGACTAGAACAGACATATTATCTTTAAATGGCAAGTTATAATAATAACAATAAAATAGAGAACAACAGACAGTACAGCACGCTAACATAACACATTTATATTTATTCATTTACATGAAGCATAGACAACAAACTGAATGTGTCTGGTATGTAAAGGTAAAATATTAACAGTTAATCAGATAATTAAAGCATAAAAAACAAGCTAACAGGTTTAGTCTTGATTTCACTCCAAATCACTAAATCCATTGGATTCTTCATCCTTAGTGTCACTTCTGAACAACTTCACCGACTCCGGAGGTAGATGAAGCGCCACTTCCTCTCCTGTGTGGCTGTTATCAGACTCAGCAGAATATGATTTTCTTTTAGGGCGTTCAGTCTTTCTCAGATGTCTTTTAAATTACTGTAATGTTGAAATAAAAAAATTCAATGGTACAGGAGTAGTAGATACTGGTACACAAGCCTAGAGTGCCCTCGCGTGGGCGAAAATTATATATTTTAATAATTTCACATATAATTTGCATGTGAGTATACGTTGAACCCCCGGCTAAACTCTATGAAAAAAAAGTGAGACTTGCGGTATGGTAAATGAACATCGCTAACCTGAGAGCCGCTACGTTCCAAATAGGAAGTGATCATGTGTGGTTCTGGCTCCATCGACTCCAATTCACTTTGTATTGAAAAAGTGTTGCTCCTCTCTCCATAACTGCAGTTGTCAGGCTCATCATTTTGATCTTACAATGTTCATATATATATTTATAGCGGAATTCCATATATGGAACTTGGCTCCATATTCTCCCCTGTGAGAGAGCTGAATGCTATGGTTGACTTCAGACATCTTACATTTCGTGTGTCTTAACAGCATTCAGGCACCACAGTATGACCCCTAAAATGACACCCATACAACTTGAGTGAAATGTTTTTGCCTTCTCAGTACACCAGTAGGACCTGCATTAGCTTCTTCTCACCATGGTTTCTTACATGGACCACTTAATTTTTATTTATACAATTTTGACTTATACCCTCCAAGGGCCTTGCTTTATTTTCGGGTGCGACAGTAGCTCAGTTGGTTGGGTGTTTGTCCACTGATCCGAAGGTTGGCGGTTCAAATCCCGCTCTCTACATAAACATTGGTTGAGTGGTTAGATCCACTGACTTGAAGGTTGGCGGTCCAACCCTCACAGATGAATGCTGTCATTGTGTCCTTGGGCAAGACACTTGACCCACCTCACCCCTAGTGTCTGCGTACACTGGTGTATGAATGTGTGTGTGAATGGGTGACTGGTTCCTTGTTGTAAAGCACTTTGAGTGCCTTGAAAGGTAGAAAAGCGCAATTTTTCAAATCTTTATAATTTCCCCCTGGCTTAACAGACTCAAATTCTTCCACTGTCCTTAGTTTTGTCATAAACTCCTTGTGGACAAAACTATGACTGTAGCCCAACACCTTTATAGCACTGAACCACAGCACTTAAAAAGGCTTTAAATGAATGTTTAAAGGTCCTATATTACACAAAATTGACTCTTATGAGCTTTAAGCCATGCTATAATGTTGTTACCTCCTCAAAAACATACCTGGAGTTGTACTTTGTTTCATTCACACATGTTTAAGTAATCCTTTATTATTAATCTTTTCCACCTTGTGATGTCATGAAGGGGTAGTTTTCAGGTTAACAGCTACCTTTTACCTTTAGTTCAGTAGAGAAAGGCAAATCCAGGGCTGAAATCATCCAAATGATTCTAGTGAAGCTGTGTGGAGTTTATAAACACAGTGGAGCACTTCCTGTATTACCACATGACATCACAAGGTGGAACAGACTGTTTTCTGTTTGAGAGGAGAAATAAATACATGATGTGTGTGTTAAATATGAGAATGAAACAAAATACAACTCAATGCATGTTTGTGTTGAGGAAACATAACATAGTAGATAATAAAATAGTGTAATATGGGCCCTTTAAATTAAATGCGTTTTTTTTTTTTTTTTTATGGTCACTGGTCAGTGCTTTTTTGTTTTTGTTGACTTTTATATTATGAAATAACAGAACAGATAACACCTATAATACATCTGTATAACTCAGATATAATCACAACAAACTTAAAACAAACATGAACATTAAGTTAGTATGTTGACTTTATTTTGACATTTTCCCCTCTAAATCCAGTCATTACTACAAGAGGCCCATGAAATAGAAGTGGTAAAACAGAAGGAAGAGCAGAAAATTGAACGGCAACTGGCGTACAACAAAGACGATGCTGCTACAGAGGTTTGTGATGCCAATGAACCTGTTATTTCTACTACTAATCCGTTTCAAATTATGATTAAATTGGTTTAACATTTTTTTTCCCTACAGGAGACGATATTTCGGGAGCAAGTGCAGGGCCTTGTTGAGGGTGAGGACGATGATGCAGATTTGGCCTCAGACGGTGATGAAGAGCAGGAGGAGGAGGAGGAGGATGGGGCTGTCGGAGCTATCGCAGTTGCTCAGAAGAAAACTGAAAGACAGAGGAAGAGAGAGAGGGCAGAAAAAGTCAAGGTACATTTTGTATTTTGTGATGAACAACTGACTGTGAATACATCTCAATTTTACCACCATTTGTCATCATAAAATTTTCCCTTTTTGAAGTGTTTGCTTGATATAGGACCTTTACGCTTGGCAAAGTAATTCTGTCATGTTATAATGTTGTTACGTCCTCAAAAACATACCTGGAGTTGTGTTTTGTGTAATTCACACATGGTTGATTAATGCATGTTTGTTTACATCTCCAAACCTGAAAATGCTCCGTTTCATCTTGTGATTTCTTGTAGTGATAGTTTTGAAGTTAACAGCTTCCTTTTACCTTTAGTACAGTATAGATTGACGACTCCAGGACTGAGATTATCCAGATGATTCTAGTGAAGGTGTATGGGGGTTAAAAAGTTGAGCACTTGTAGTAATAATTTGTGCCCACTCCAAAGTTCATGTTCATATGGATTTCTATTTAATCAATGAGATGCAATTGTAAAGAAAATTTCAAAAATGTTTGTGTATAAAAAATCTCCATCTCCACTTTTTTGCTGTCACTTAAAATCTTAACAGCACAGTGTCGTGCTTCATCTGACCCAAAGTTGAGGTTCTTGTCTTCATCTTTGCGTCTCTTGTCTCTTTCATCACAGGAGCAGCAGCGGTTAGCTGAGAAACAGGAAGTGGAGAAGAAGCAGCAGCTCTTCCAGCTTCGAACGATAAAAACCTCCATCAAAAAACAAGACCAGGAAACAAAGGAAAGACGGACCAAACGCAAAGCAAAACAAGAGGCCCAAAAAGCACAGCCCAGGCGTCTCGGGCGGCTCAAGTAAGTGCACAGTTGGTAGAGTGCTCGTCCTTTGATCCGAAGGTTGGCGGTTCACTCCTGACATAAACATATATATATATATATATATTTATTATTTATATATACTATTTTTATTAGACTTAGAAAAAACAAATAAAAATTACTTTCAACATACATTGCATTTTAACACAAATAGTATAATTACCTAGTAAAGTATAGTACTGTTCTTCAAACCACACACTTTTATATATATAGGATTATATAATAGACCACTCAATCAATTGACTCAAGTTTCATCATTCACTATTAGAAATATATGAGTTTTGTTATAAAAAAATAAATGTGTGTGTGTGTGTATGTATATATATATATATATATATATATATATATATGTATATATATATATATATATATGTATATATATATATATATATCATCATATATATATATATATATATATGTAAGATATAATATATAAGACTGCATTTTGTTATATAGATATTTGGAAATTTGAGCATCTGAAAAACACCATATATAAGACTGAGGAAAAATATATATATATATATATCGGTATTCAGCATATATATATGTTATATATATATATATATATATATAGTATATATATGTCACAAAATGCATTATATAATCTGATGAATATCTGATTATAGAGCACTGCTTTCTAAGACGGTCGCTCATTTTGCCTTTCTTTGACTCAACAATTTCTGTAAATTACTGTGTCACGTAAAGTGTTATCTTATTATTCTTTCATTATACAGATTTCAGCCACAGGACATGGAGGTCCAGCTAAGCGATGAGTTGGCCGATTCCCTTCGAAGACTCAAGGTAAGTTTAAAAGGCCCATATTTTGCTATTTTCTGATTTATGTGATAATGTTGTTTCCTCATCAAAAACCTGGACTTCTTTCACACATGTTTAACACACACCCTGCATATTTACGCTGTGTTCTTCTATCAAATGGAAAACACTCACTAAAAGAAAAAGTAGCTGTTGACTTGAAAATTACTGCTCCATGACATCACAAGGTGGATGAGCTTTAGAGATATAGACGGACTAACAAAGTATTACTCAAACGTGTGAATGAAACAAAACACAACATGGCTTAAAGATCACAAGAATCAATTTTGCGTAACACTTTACTTGCAAAGAAGGCCTTTTGTGTCTGCTCTTTTAACAAAATGTGTAATTTATTTTATTAGTTTAATAATAACTATTGTGTACGTTGGATAAGTTTTGGACCTTGTAAACATTATAATTGCTAGCTAACAGTTATGGAATTACCTATACTGCCAATGTCCAGTGAGGAAGTAAAATTATAAACTGCATATAAAAATAAAGAAATAAATAAAAGATTGTTTTTGTCAAATCTTAAATATAATTCTGTTGAGTATGTTTTTGGTATAGAGTAGTCTAACCTGTCATATGCATAAGTGTTTCTAAAAATGTCTCTTGTTTCATTTGACCTCTGAGGACTGAGGACATTGACTATATCTATAATGAGTTTGGTTGGTTTTTGTTTAATCTTGTGCCGTCTGCATTGTCTTATTCTAAGCTTCATCCCTCTAATACTTCTGCGACCCACTTTCCCAAAAGAATCCTCATAGTTGTACTTTATCTAATTGCCCGTGGAAAATTCTCCTTTTAAAGAGCTTATCTTCTGCAATTATGCCTAATACCTAAACCAGCCTTTGTAACAAGAATAGGATTTTATAATTTGGGTGGGAATTGTGCATTGAATTAGTGCTGAGTGACACTGTCTGGACATGTCTTTTTAATGTAATCGCACCTTTTTGCAGCCAGAGGGCAGCGTACTCAAGGACCGTTTCAAGAGTCTTCAGAAGAGGAACCTCATTGAACCAAGAGAAAGAGCCAAGTAAGGACCCCAGTCACTATTACGTAACCTGTCACCAAGGCTTAACAGTGAGCACACCGATCAGGCATAGCATTATGACCACTGACAGGTGAAGTCAATCAGTGGCACAGATTAGGCAGCATGTGCTCATCTTGTCCTCAAATACAAATGAAAACAAATGTACACAGGTTCAAATTTAAGGTGGTCAAAATGTGGTTAGTGGTTGCTAATATTTATATATTCACGAATGCTGGGTGATAATTGGTTGATATTTTGTTTGTTTGAAAAAAAGGTAAGCTATTTTTGGATACTGATACTTCAGGTTCAGGTACCTGTACCATAACACAAACATTGTTCAAATCTTGTTTTGGTACCTATTGCCATTTAAATCATTATTTTGATGTATCTATGAAGACGAAATGTAGTTTTCTAACTTTTGCGTGGTGAAACTGCCTCTAGTGTTCTAAAGTGGCAAAAAACGGGTATGAAGACTCCTCACTGTAAATATAATTTTCTGATTGGCTAAATGTGTGTGCAATACTGTGCACTGCCATGCCCCCACCCCCTTTGGCTCGGGCATAAACACATCTGAGCAACTGCACAGATACGCAAGGACTGCATGGTGTAAGTTTACTACACGTGTCTGTGTTGTCCTTGTGTTACGCCAAGAAAGTGGCAGGCTTAAGCCTGCCATGGCCTACAGTTGATAACAAGAGAAGCTTCCTTTGGCTTTACTGGATGACTGAATGGCCCACGAACGAGCCGCAAATGCACTTGTGTTTTTGTGCATATTAATGTGTTTCACTAATTTTACACAATATAAAATGTATAATGAATAAATCAGTGCGTTATGTTAAAGTATTAACTTGTAGACCATCTTAGGGCATCTTTGAGCCCTAGTCTGGCACTGCCACATTATTAATTAACAGGAAAATTGTCTAATACTATTCAGAATTTTCTGGGAAGTTCCTCTTCCAGCCCCCTCTGGTTGATACACAACAAATGGGCAAGAATATTTTTGATTATTAGTGAAGCACAAAAGCATTTATAGAGGCTGAGAACACCATTTGGTGTGGGTATTACAGACACATTTTTTGCAGATGATGACAGCTGTACATCGTCTTGTGGAATGTAGAATAATCAGTAGTTCAGCTTAGTGTCACAGAGGTGGCGAGCGCCTTTGAGCCAAATTTTGTTTAGGGGCCCTGAAAGTCAGATCCGAACCCATTTCAACTCCAGAGCCATTTAAAACAAAATCATTAAAATGTATTTTTCCCATGTTCACAATCTGCTGTAAACAGTAGACTACTTGCCAGTAGTTTTCTGGCAGACTTGGTGATTTAAAAGCTGTGATCTGCAAAATATTCACAATTTGATGTAGACAACACATTGCCAATCCCTTTACTCAGTGCATCCATTATAAACTACATACTCATCTGGTAGTTATAGCCTCGGAACACACCAACACTGTTCACTGATATCTAATGTGTTGACCTATTTACTTTACTAATCCCACGTATCTTGTTTTATAGGTTCAAGAGGAGACATAAAGTCAAGTATGTGGAGAAGAGGGCTTTTAGAGAAATCAGCTAAAGATGCAACCCAATGGAGCTGTGTGTATATATATGTATTGATGATCTTTAACCCCGGAAACCACAACTGCCTTCAAGATGGCGCTGGAAAACGTTGTTAATTGTATACGATAAATAATTAAACATTGTGCGTTAAAGTCTTGTTTTTGTGGGTTTCGTGTACTCAAGGTTACTGTGTTGCGGTTACACAGTTAAGGTTTAGGGTCAGCATTATGACCATATCCTATATAAAGAAGTGGACCAAGTGAGTGTGACTTCACCCATAGCGTTCAGCTCCAGTCAAATG
This sequence comes from Periophthalmus modestus, assembly GCA_019594935.1. Classification (NCBI taxonomy): domain Eukaryota; kingdom Metazoa; phylum Chordata; class Actinopteri; order Gobiiformes; family Gobiidae; genus Periophthalmus; species Periophthalmus modestus. The sequence continues at coordinate 4,828,967 of JAIEZT010000016.1, read as the reverse complement.
AAACTCATTGAGGATAACAGTTATAGAGGCCAATTTTGAGCCAAGTTGCATATCACAAAATCTGACCGCAAGTATTATGGCAACCAAAGAGCCAATCCGGAGAGAGGCTGTTGATGGTAACACTGCTTCCTGCCCGCACCACTGTTTTAGCAGGGAACAGTGTATGGCAATATGGCAACACTGTTGTTACTTGTCCTCGGGGAAAAGAAGGCGCCTGATTTGTCTGTTGTTAATTTTCATATCTTTAGTTATAAACACAATAGAAATACCAGCATCATGTAGAGCAGGTCAGTATGAACATTTTAAGACAAATATGACGAGCCTGATAGCAGCAGTTACACAGCGAGGGGTGAGTCAATAGAGTTGGAAGTGTCCCCATGCTCACTTCCTATTTAGAACGCAGTGGCTAGCAGGTTTACTATCTGCATTTATATGTATATTTGTATGTAGTCCATGATATGATGAGGAGATTCACACTTTAAAGATAATGATATTGTATTAAGTCTTTGGACATTTCTTAACAAAAGCTGCTGCGTTCTGGTTGTATCACCTCAGTCTTACCTCTGAGTGAGCAGGTTGTGGGTTCAAGTCTCAAGAACAGCTGCCACTTAATCTTCTTCATGGCCAAAAATATTCCTTGGTGAATTGTTGACACAACTGCAGCAATACTGAATGAGATGACATAAAGTTTTTCTATTGTATTGTTAGGCCTGTCACAGTAATGACTATATCGATTTTTCATTCACTATATGAATGCTGGAGCACTACATTTTCTAGGCTCAATATTTATCATGGGCACATTTCCTTTGCAAAAGTGTGGGGATTTTTGTTATTTTAGTTGTAATATGATAAGATCTGAGCTGTTGAGGGTTGAATAAGTCACTTTTATGGCTAATTATTAGTACATTATGCTCAAACTTTTTAAATGATCTATTTAATAAATGGGATTATCTTGCTTAATTTTAATCTTAATCAGTGGCATAAGGTAGTTTCAATATTACTGTGTATCACACTATTTGTAGCGATGTATCACGTGACAGGTCTACCTATATGTGACAAAAATCACATTCTATAGGTTACTATTGTTTAATACAGGTGGGGGCAGCTAAAATAAATATTGTTCAAATGCAGATTTCTGTTGTAATCCAGTGAGTTCTTGGGTCTAGTCACTGATAGAAACACATTGCACATTTACCTTTTGGATATTTCATGGCAAGTCTCTTGACCCTCATTAGATTAGATGCGGGTTCATTGAAGTGAGTTAGAAATTATTTTGATCCACTGAATTTTTAAAGGTCTTATAGCTTCATTTATTACAAAAAATTAAGTGATACAATGATATGAATTTAAGATTTTACCTTTAGCCAAAAATATAACTCAAAATTGTGTTTTGTTTCATTCACACTTTTTAAAGTAACCCTTTATTATTAGTTTGTCTACATCACCAAAGCTGAAAATCCTCTGTTCCACTTTGTGATGTCATGTAGTGATATCCTCCAAGTTAACAGCTACGTTTTACCTTTAGTTCAGTAGAGATGGGTAGTTCGAGGGCTGAAACCATCTAAATTATTCTAGTGAAGGTGTATGGAGTTTAAAAACACAGTGGAGCACTTCCTGCATTACTACATGACATCATAAGTTGGAACAGAGTGTTTTTAGTTTTAGAGAAGAACTCTGCCTAAATATTCATGGTTTGTGTGTTAAACGTGTGTGAATGAAACAAAACACAACAGGTATGTTTTTGATCAGGAAACATTATAACATACATCAAAACATTGCCTAATACAGACCCTTTAAACTTGACAAAGATATGTGCATAGCATTCCCTGTTAATGGTGAATGGCTTTGTTTTGGTAAATTTCACATTTGCAGTTAAACTGAAATTTCAATTGGCAAAAGGCATGGTTTGAAATCTTAAACATCCCCATAGAGAACAAAATATACCATTTCCATAAGGTATGACAAATCACTCTAACCTTATAGATTAGACTTCCATATGTGTGTTCTCAAAATGTATACATCTATATAATCATTTAGTAACTTTATATTCAGTGTTTAAGTGTTGCATTGCCTCCTACACATGCTTAAAATATGCACAATGAACTATATTTTAGTTTAAGACTCAAAACTCAGTCTGTCCCCTTTGGCAGTCAGGTTTTATGGCTAAAAAAGAAAACTCAAATGGTTCTCTAAAATAGGGTGTGTCCTTATGTATTTGATGGCTAAGGGTTAACACACTTGTCCTGGTTTGGTACTGGTTTGAGCCTGTAGTTTAGTCCTGACGGAGACTTAGGTTGGTCCTGTTTTAGTCCTGACTGGTCTAGGTTTAGTACCAATATTGCTCTGGTGGGCATGTTGTCACGATAGTAAAATTTTAAACTTTATTTCAAGACTTAAGAATTCACTCAATACTCGATACTGATTATCACATGAAAATCCTCCTTTTTTAGTAATAGAATGTAATTTTAATATACTTTTTAATGTACTGTCTATGTATCTTAGCATGAGCTCTTATGTTCATTATTAATTTATAAAACTCAAATCTAATCTCAGTCACAATCCCAGACAGGCTACTTACAGTATTTTCTGAACATTTTTCAGTCCTAATGGCGTTGTCTAAGTGCTGTTTTTAGGTGCTCCTCAAAGAATAAAAGTCTAAAAATAGACACAGTCGTGAGTCAAAAAAAAGTATAAAATCTCCATAATTGAATTAGCAGTTGTTTGATAGATGAACGCCTGCACAAAGCTGACAGATGGACTAGTGGAAGTTGGCGCGAGATAATTGATTCCAACCCGCTGACTTAAAACCATAATTGCCTTTGGTGCCCTGGTGTGAACAGGGACACACACACACACACAGGGACATGCACACACACAAACACACAAACACACAAACACACACGGTCACTGTCCTGGGGTTTCCTGGCCTTTTGCCCAACCAAATCGTCTTATGGTAATCACTGTGAAAATGTAATCTTTTACCTCTCCACTCTCTCGACCTCTCCTTACCACCCAGACTTTAAACGAGCTAATCACCCATTCACCTCACCTCACTCCCTGCAGTCGACCGCACACCCTATAACAATGGCTTATTGGCATTTTCATGGTAAATTAAACTATGGGGAGTAAAATATATAATCACTTTCTATACAATATGTTTCTGGCATGTTGAATCTTGCCCTAAGAGGTCTCAGTGGAGTGCTATGACTACACCAAGCTTGGGTAAAAGAAATTGGCATCGTGAAGGGCATCAAAACAAACACCTCATCAATATGCAAATAACTATACACAATGGAAACATGATTTGCTTTGGTTGAGAGAAAGTAAACGAAAATGTGCAATGAATGTTTAACTGGGTCTGACAATATTATAGTAGTACTGTAATCGCACTACTGTGTACGGAAAAATGTAAGTTGTCTCAGATATAAAATCGACATGTTGAGCTTCAAATCAAATATTGGTTGTATTGATAGAAGAAATCATTTGTATGTAAAAGTTCATTTTGTGTTTCGGTTTTCAAGTCGATTATTCCAGGAAAAAGCAGAATCAGTCCCTCATTTTGGGTAGTCAGCTTCTACGGCTAAAAAAAAACTGTCATGTATTTGATGGCTAAGGGTTCAGTAGTGATTTTTATTACAGTTTGTGCAATAGGAGCAGTAATTAGTATAACGTTTGACACACTTGTCCTGGTTTGGTACTGGTTTGAGAATGTAGTTTGAGTTTGAGTCTGATGTAGACTTGGTTTGGTCCTGTTTTAGTCCAGCTTTAGTCCTGGTCTGGTCCCGGTTTAGTCCCAGTATTGCTGTGATGTGTGAACTAGTGTTGTCATGATACTAAAATGTCAAACTCGATTTAGATTTTTAAGAATTCACCCAATACTTGACACCAATTATGATACTGCAATGAAGATTAAAAAAAAAAAATCATGTACAAAATAATAGTACTTTCTGTATCTTAGCCTGAGGTCTTATATTTGTTCTAGTAAATCTCAAAATGACACAAATTTTGTCCTGTTAATATGATTATCTGCAGTATCCATACTTGCTCAAATGATTGTATGATGTATTTAGTTTCGATACTAGTTTTAGTATTGATTGGCATCTAGTTTTTGATACTTTTGACATCCTAGTGTGAACCCAAAGTTGCAAAAGGTAGCCATGTTTAACAGACTACTAAACTATTGTAATACTTTGAGTTCATATCATTGATTCCCTCTGGACTGGTGTCTCTCCAAAGGCTTTAGGAGCAGCTCTGTTAAATTGGTCCTGTGGGGTTGTGCCAGCGGGCGGAGGATTGAGGCCAAATCCTTTTTTTTATTTTTTGTTTTTCTCCTCATTTCGCCTTTCTCTCTTCACGTGTGCCACTCGGAGCTGCCAGATTGTGTTGGCACAGGCCACCGGAGGATTACCGTGTGTGTATTTGTGATTATGTACAATCGCTCATTACTGTCACGAGAATAGAGCTGTGTTTCTCAAACTGAAGTACAGGGGGTGCTGGTGGGGTATCTTTTGGTAATAGAGAATATGTGTGAATAGAGCTGGCTGATTTTTAGGCTATAACATTAGATTTCATTGGACCTGTCTTGGTTTAGTCCTGGTTTAGCTGTTTTTTTTATAGTTAACATAACATTTTTTAGCAGCAGTAGCTCAGTTGGTAGCGTGTTTGTTCACTGAGCCGGTTGGCGGTTCAAATCCCGCTCTCGACTTAAAACATCATTGGTTGAGCGGTTAGATCCACTGACCCACAGGTTGGTGGTGTGATTCCAGCTCCCACAGATGAATGCTGTCGTTGTGTCCTTGGCAAGACACTTAATTCACCTTACCCCCAGTGTCAGCGTACACCGATGTAAAGTGTTTGAGTGTCTTGAAGGTAGAAAAGTGCTGTACAAAAATGTGACCATTAACCTTAGTATTAACCTTAGTGTATACATTTTCTTGGGTTTGGATCTACTAAGCATAACAGCTGATTTAAGTCCTGTTCTAGACCTAGTTTGATCCCCGGTTAGATCTCGTGTAGACTGGAGTAGGTCTAATAATGCATTACTCTATCCCTATGTCACTTTACCATACAAAGTCGCTTTACAATTTCCTGCATTATTTATTCACTTGCTCTACTTCTGTATGTAGCCACGGCACTCACACAATTCAGCACATTCATACACAATCAAGCTGGATGAAGTGTCTTGCTCAAGGGCACAATAGCAGAGTGCCATAATCAAAGCTGGGATCACACCACCAATCTTCTTGTTAATCCTTAAACCAGCCTAGTTTAGTCTTTAGTCTTTGTAAGTTTAGATTCAAACATACATACTGTAGTAATAATGTAATATAGAAATAGAGACTGTTGTGATGTCAGCTGAAACCCAGCAACAGTCCTCTCTCACGAGTCACTCTGTATCTCCGTGTCTCTCTGCGTCTCTCCTCTGGCTGGGACACCTTTGGCACGTGAGGTCCATGTGCATCCGCCTGTCAGGTCACACAAACTGAATCACAAGTATCCAGACCCACAAATGAGATAAAATACACCAGTGTCTGAATAATGCAGAGGGCTTTTAGCGGCAAGACACATTAGAGGTTTTAGCTTAATTGGAAGAATCCTCTGGAATAACCAACTAAGTTTGGTCTTTTTTATGGACCAAATAAGCATGTTAATGTTAAGGATTACATAATTTGGCTTGGGAAATTGTCTGATAAGTTAAAATAAATACTTGCATTATGGAGAGATTAAAATCCAGGTGACAGAATTGAATTTTTTCATTTACCTTTCTCATATCTGGACGACTGAGGGATGACTCAGATACTATTGCAGATGGAGAGTCAGTAAACGGTGATAGAGACCATGTATATTGATTATAAGAGCCACACAATGTGCTGCCTTGCCTCTGTTATATAAAAAGTGTTTTTTTTTTTTTTTTTTTTACCTGTCCACCATCTTAATCCTTTTGTCCCTATAAGATTGAACGATGTTATTTGAAACCCTGCAATATGCTAATTGAGTCTTATTTTATTATTTCGAAGCACTGAACTAGAAAATCTGCTTAGGCTTTTTGATTAATTTGCAAATGATATGAGAAAACAGTAACTGAATCCCCATGGTGATTTCTCTTCATTTGGTTACACATCAATTTAAAGAGCCCATATTATCCTGTTTTCTAATCCACATTATAGTGTTGTTTCCTCATCACGAACAGACCTGGAGTTGTGTTTTGTTTCATTCACAAATGTTTAACACACAAACTTTGTATATTTACACTGCATTCTTCTCTCAGACTGAAAAAACTCTGTCCCACCTTGTGATGTCATGCGGTTATACAGGAAGTGCTCCCCTTTTTTTTTTTTACTCCATACACCTTCACTAGAATCATTAGGCAATTTCAGTCCTAGGATTGCCAATCTCCTTTGAACAAACCATCCATTTTTTCTTCCGCTTTATCCGGGGCCGGATCGCGGAGGCAGCAGTTTCAGCAGGGAGGCCCAGACTTCCCTCTCCACACACACTTCCACCAGCTCTTCCGGGAAACTCATTTTGACTGCTTGCATCCGCGATCTTGTCCTTTCGGTCATTACCCAAAGCTCATGACCATAGGTGAGGGTAGGAATGTAGATTGACCGGTAAATCAAGAGCATTGCCTTTCGACTCAGCTCCTTCTATACCACAACGGTCCGATACAGTGACTGCGCGCATCAGTGCAGGCGCTGCACCGATCCGCCTGTCAATCTCATGCAACATCCACTGAACAAACGGTAAAATGTAACTGCACTTCATGACATCACTAGGTGGAACAGAGCATTTTGAGCTTTATCAATATAGACAGACTAATAATGCAGAATTACTAAACATGTGTGAATTAAACAAAACACAACTCCAGGTATGTTTTTGAGGAGATAACAACATTCTAACATGGCTTAAAGCTCACAAAAGTCATTTTTGCGTAATATAGGACCTTAGATATAAATATAAACATATTTAACATATATAAATATATAGATATTTAACAAATGAAACTGACTCTGTGACTCTTTTCGGCCTAGCTTGTCACTGTGAAATGAGATCCGCTCCATGTGGCTAAATGACAGTGATTGTTGGTGTTGTTGATGTAATTCTCACTCCTGCCTCTGAACACTTCCCCTGGGCCTGTTCACTGTCACGGCTCTATGCTTATGTTTAGGTTCACTACAGTACCATGTCTGCTTGTACAACTACAGCTCAATGATGTCACTTTTCTGTTGGAGAACCTGACAGCAGCTTGTCACCATGGAGATGTTATTGGTTTACCTATTAATTTTGTCCGCGCGTGTGTGTGTGCGCCAAAGTGTGGCATTAAACTTTGCTATCTCCATGGAGACAAGCCAGGGGCACTCCCGGGCTGAGTCACAGGTCAGATCTGTGAAGAGACGACCCCACTTACAGTAAGAATGTGTGTGTTTTCCAAGGAGTCATAAAAACACGTACAGGGAAAAAAATCCCATAAATCAGATTAATGCCATACTCTCCGAAACATTTCAAACAAAGCAACAACAACTCAATGGAAACAAACAGGTGGCATAGAGATGGGGCTTATAGTAAAAATGTGAGATGTGAGCTCAGTGATATAACATTTCTGGTGGAGGCTTTGACAGCAGCTTGTCTCCATGGGGATGCTATTCCTTTAGCTATTAAATTACACAGTATGGCATTAAAATCAAAGCAGAATCCTTTTAGTTGTCCCCTATATGGTAAGAAGGAACAAGGAGATTTAAGCCAGTGACTTCAATCCAATATTGATATTTGAGTGATCCGCTTCACTGGAGAAGCCAATGACAAGACCAGCCATGAATGTAAGGAAACAGCCATGCAAATAAGACTTCATAGCAAAGAATGAGCTAGTGTTTCATTTAAATGATTTGAATTAGTAAAGAATTATGTACATTTACTTGACACCTTTAGGGTAGTGAATGGTGAAACATAGTTCTCCTAACAATGCCTTTTAATATGATTATGCCCTCACAGCGAGGTATTTTTGCCTACCATGGTACAAAAAGACAAGGCGCATGGTCATGTTAGATAAAGGTTTTATATTACGCAAAATGGACTCTTGTGACCTTTAAGCCATGTTATAATGGTGTTACCACCTCAAAAACATACCTGGAGTTGTGTTTTGTTTCATTCACACATGTTTGAGTCATGCTTTATTTTTTCTACATCTAAATCTGCAAAGCTCAAAATGCTCTGTTCCACCTTGAGATGTCTTGTAGTGGTAGTTTTCAAGTTAACAGCTACATTTTACCTTTTGTTAAGTAGAGAATAGCAATTCTAGGGCTGAAATCATCCAAATGATTCTAGTGCATGCGTATGGAGTTTAAAAACACAGCAGAGCACTTCCTGTATTACTGCATGACATCACAAGGTGGAACAGAGTGTTTTCTGTGTTTGAGAGAAGAACACAGCCTAAATCTGCCGAATTTGAGTGCTAAACATGTGTGAATGATACAAAACACAAATCCAGGTATGTTTGTGATGAGGAAACAACTTTATAACACAGAAAATAGCATAATATGGGCCCTTTAAATGCATTTTTATTTTAATTTAATTTTTTTTTTTTTTTTTTTTAATGTAAACTGTTACATCTGATCTTAGTAATGTGATTTCATTCTGATTTTTCACACCTGGGCAGATATGGACAAGGAAATTGTGCAAAAAAAGCAAAAACAAAAATGAAAGAGAACATATTGATGGAAATTAGCCACGTTGGCTATAATCTTTACATATTTACATTTTTAAATATTCATTAATATGTGATGTCCCTTTACAAATAATAAAACAAGAAAATAAGAAATAGCTATTTATAAATTCAGTGTAACTTGTCTTCCAAACACAACAGTTAATTTCAAATGAATTACGTAACGACACATGTAACCAGGTGATTTTAAATATCTGATATCTATATAAGCCATATTTAATTATTGGATAATCTTATTATTCTAGTTATCTGATTTTTACTGGCCATGCAAATGTACCAACTGTCTACCCTTGTCTTCATAGGTTTCAGTTTCCTGTTATATGCATCATTTTGACGACATTAAAAAGATATAGTATTTAGTTTTAAATTGTTAATCACTATGGCAACAGTCCAAATTTCTCATAATGCTTGTAGAATATGGTATAAAGCACAAATCACAAAGCTCGTGTTACATACATGATGATGAAAAATGGAGTGTGCGGTTGTAGAGGCGGAGGAGGAAGCAAGGGATAAACATGGATGGAGAGAGAGAGAGGGAGAGAGAGGGAGAGAGGGAGGGGGAGGAGCATTGCATGGAGAGATGATTCCTTTCTCTAATCCTGGAGCCTCACGCTTGGTCTGGCCACTGCCTTCACTGGCTCGCACAGAGAAGCAACACAGGCAGGTGGGTCAAACACGCAAGGAAGGAAAAGAGAGAGAGAAAAGAACAGAATGAAGGGAGGAGAGGAGAGGAGGAGAGACGGATTCTACCAAACGTGCGACTGTCCAAGCAAGACCTGTCACCGTTGGAATAATTGGTTTGTGGTTGAGTAGAGAGCGGCTCTTGTGTTGGAGTGGAGGAGGAAGACTGAAGCAAGCCAGAAGCAACAGTGCACTGGAGAGAGAATTTTAACAAGGACTTTTGCTGTTAGAAAATAAATGAACAAAATGGAATATAAGAAGGAGAAGCATGTGTTTAGAGGTTGGTGCTCACATGAAATTATGGACCTGAATGTTGTGAAAAGAAGAGATTGTGAAAAGAGGAGAGAAGACATCGAGGAGCATGGATTTGCACAAACTGTTTATGGGTTTTCTGGAACTGTGAGTTAGGTGCTGGATGGTGGCTCGTGTGTGTTAGTCCAGGTGTGACGAGCGGGTGCCAGCTGTTCAGAGGTAAACAGACTCACGTGTAGAGGGACAGGACAGAGACCAGAGGTGTGAAAGACCCTCACGTGAGACACACTGACACTTTTACTTTTGAATCTGGGCACATGCAGCTGTGATCCTCCACAACTCTTTTATATGTCTGAGCGTCTAAGGAACAGGAAGGACCAGACGAGAGACGAGCACAAGAGAATCAAGGCTTTGAGCCGCTTTGGACTCTGTTTGAACCGCCTTCTCGCCAGGGTCCCACCTGAAGCTGCCCGAGTGCTGAGTTCGGCTCGCAGACAGTCGCAACAGAAGCAGATAGGACAGGTGAAGAGTGGACAGGTGAAGAGTGGACAGGTGAAAAGTGGACAGGTGAAGAGTGGACAGGTGAAGTCTGTGCAGGAGCAAGCAGAGCCGGAGCAGAGCAAACAGGAGCTGTGGGTGCAGCAGCCCTCAGAGCAGAGCGAAGAAGACACACCGCACAAATCGAGCACAGCGCCCCGGTACTTCGCGCCCGTCGGCTGCCTCAGATCCACAGCCATGGGAGAATGGACCATCCTAGAGCGCCTCCTAGAGGCTGCTGTGCAACAGCACTCTACTATGATTGGAAGGTGGGTGCCACTGGTGACAGGGTGGCGGAGCTGAAAGCATAAGAGAGTATGTGATGAGTGGTTCAGCCAGTTATATTTTCTAATGCTCATTTGAATTGGAAATATCAAAATGTGACCTTTGGCACGATTATCATTTTACTGAAAAAATATTTATATTTTAAATAATTAATGCCTGTTGTGAACTGCATGGTTCAATCGGCTATCATGTCCTTGGGCAAGGCACTCAATCTTTGCTTCAGCGTCTGTGCACACTGATGAATGAATGGATGTGTGATATGTGAATGGGTTCATATAGTGTACAGTATTATATATAGAATATACTGGCAAAATAGTTTAAAATTTAAATTTTTATTCCTTTGGATGCAATTGTTCTTCTTTGTAGTATCAAAGCTGAGCACATATATTAACTTACATGATGGTCACATTAATGAACTTATATATGGCATATGAAATATTACACACACATCACTTCTCATGCATAGTGCCTGTGTGAGTGTGATTGAAAGCAGATTTCATGGTGTGTTCAAAGAGCCGCTCTGTGACTCTGTCAGTGCTGGGCTGTCCAAAGTGGCTAAAGCAGAGTGAGGGGCTTTAGCTGTAATCCTGCTGGGACTGACATGATGGAGGGTTAGCTAGCGCGAGTGAGGCTTTAGTTTGGACGTGGTGTCCCTGTATCCACTGTACTGTGGCCGACATGTGAACATTAGAGACAGAAACCTCTTACCTCAATGCCTCTTTTTGCTTTTCCATTAATATTTGTATTTGAAAAATCAAGGCACAATCCTCTTATTATTTTTATTCACATATTATTATTTATTTATTGTAACTGCTGTACTGACAGGGAACAGACAGTGTAGATTACTCAACATACAAATGCAACAATAATTGTAATCTGAATCAGCCCTTCAGAAAGCTATTAAGTTAAACAATATACAAGCCAAAAATATTTTCAATAATTGTTTTCCATTAAGATGTTATTGTTTTGCCAAGAAGGTGCCACTGTGTGGCATTAAACATCTACATCTTGATTTTATTCAATTACAATTACACAAGGTGTCACCTGCTTGTCTTTATGGAGATAGATACATTTAAAGCAGACCTATTCTGCAAAATGGACTTTACTGGGCTTTTAATCATGTTATAGTTGTTTCCCTTTTCATTTACCCCCTTGAAGTTGTTTTTGGAGTGATTCGTGCAAGTTTGAGCAATCTTTAATCGTGTATTTTCAAGACGTCATATTGCCAATCACCTCCCGTTTTCACCTCCACTGGCATACGCCCACTGCCACTTCTATGTACTTTGTTCTTCAATTTTATTGTCTTAATCGGTGATGTAGGATTCTGCAACGTCGCGCAGCCATTTTAGTACAAATGGAAAAAATCCACTACTCGCTAATGTGATCTGCAGCTTTCCATAGGAGCGGCCGACAGCTGCACGGCTCTTTGTTATGATGACGTTTACGGCGACGTCAGCTCCCATTGGGCACTTCAGTTTTCTAACGGGCAGTCAGTGGTGTTGTCTCTTTTATGAAGTAATTTTAGATGAATATTGTGATTTTAAAATGTGCAAATTATAACACAATGATGCACGGGTCTTACAGAATATAATTATAGAGCAGACACAAGCACAATACTTAATACTCTTCCTTAATGCCATTCTGTGGGACATTCCAGGCAATGCAACAATATCTCCATGGAGACTAGCAGGAATAGCTGATAGCAACAGAAAAGTTACGTAGCGCATATTAAAATAAATACCACAATAGACTTCTGTCTCTACAGTGAAATGTGTCTTGTATTTTAGTTTGAATAACTTATTCTTGTTGGCCACGAGAGGAGAAATTATTTATGATGGTTTAGCCACAGAGGCCCCATCAGTGCAGCAGAGAGACATCACACAGGGTTCAACAGCCTGACAACAGTATGGAGGTTTAGCTGGGCATGCTAGCAGACCATATGCAGGTAGTTCATTAGATAACATATAAATTCAAAGTTCTTATCTTTGCCCATTGCCTGAAGGGACTGAGTAATGCTAGCTAGTAATGCATCTTAATAATGCAGTGTGTGAATGTCAGTGGGTTCATGATGCAAATTATGAACAGAAATGGTCTAATTTTGGCAGTGAGTTTTTCAGCTGACAGCGTGATTTTATGTCAAGGAGGGCAAGAAATAGAATTAGTTTGGTTTTGGAGAGGAGAGAAAGACACACATTTGACTTGACGTATCCTTAATACAATCGTAAGGTGTAATAAATGTACTTGTAATGCAATTTGGAATTTCTACAAGCAAGCAACTAAAGAATTAAATCACAGCAGTTACCTCTGAACGTGATAATTGATTTAACCAACAGAAAGTTAGAAAATCAACAATGAAACAGACAAGCAAATTAATCAACAGAAAACAAGCAAATGGGTAACTGTCCCAGAACATCCCCTGTCCTTAGACCCTCCTTCTCGGCAAGGAAAACCTAAAAAAAACAAAAAATAAAAACTGTGAGAAAAAGAGAAACCTCAGGGAGAACCACAGTGATCTCCCATTGACGATCCACTCCCATCGAAAGATAGGCTGCAGATCTGTCCAGAGCCCACTCAACTAAGGGACAGAGGGAGGCTTATCCACGGTAGGGTAGGGGTCATCCTAGCCAGGTATTGGGTCATCCAATTAATCTTAGCCAGGTATTGGGTCATCCAATACCTGGCTAAGTAAAACACTGTAAGTAAAGCTTTGTATAACACTTACATGAAGCAGAAAAGAGCTGGCTTGGCTTGGCTAGCTGCTTTCTCTGGGTATAGCATTACAAAAAGATCACAAATAAATACTGCTGCTGTTATCAACACTGATCATTTCACATGTTTCCATTGTTTCCACAGCATCAAATCAGTCTCTATGAGCAGTTCTATAACATGAAGGCTCAAACAAATAAATCAATCAAAACGAAGTGCTCATAGAGAATGGTTTTATTAAGAGTTAGATTGTGAGTTTATACAGTGACATTACAGGGAAATCTATCAGTCATTAGCCTCAAAGTTTATCTCAAGCAGAGCAAGACAAGGACATGAATTCTGTGTCTTGGTTTGAGAAGAGAAAAATGATAGAGAGCATAGGGTGAGATAAAGTGTGAGAGAGAGAGAGAGAGAGAGAGTGGACAAGAGAGGTAGACTGAGAGGAAATAAAGAATAGAGAGAGGAAGAGCGAGAGAGAAAGGGAAGAGGGAGAAAGGGAGAGACAGAGTGAGAGGGGAGATAGTGATGTCCAGTGGTAATGTGATGGATGATGGGTCACTGAGAGTCTGGAGGAGCTGTAAGAGTCAGACTGGACCCGGGGCTAAACACCACAGACACGTAATAAGACGTCTGTGGGCAAGGAGAGAAGTGAGAGAGTAAAGAAGAGGCTGAGTTTACGAGACAGGGGATCTCAAAGTGTGGTATGTAGTCCCCTTGTAATCTGGACATATGCAATCCTGCAAGCAAGTCCTGCCACATCAAAACTGTGACGAAACCCAGATGAAACCTAAACCTAGGCTAGACTATGCCTAAACAAGGACTAGAACAACAGCAACACCAGACCAATTCATTCAGGACTAAACCAGAATCTTATCACCAGGAAAAACAGTTGTGAACACAATGCAGATTCCTCCAGTACCGGGTTAGTTCCCCGGGTTAATTCCATTCTTGTTTAAATCCAGTTAGTACTATTGTTTATAGTTGATGGTAGTCCTGTTTTATCTTTGACATTTGTTGTATTAGTAACATTCATAGTGGTTTACCTCTCCTGATTTTGACCTTGTTCAGTGCTTTTTTTTTGCAATTTAAAGTAGATATTTTCATATTCTTCAAGTTTCAAGTTTATTCACATAGCACATTTAAAAACAACTTCAGCTGAGCAAAGTGCTTCACATAAAAAGAAAAAGAAAAACAGCAAATATACAGATAAAACAATACTTAGTAAAGAACAATGAAACACCAATATTTCCTGTCTAGCTAGTATTAAATGCCAGGGAGAAGAGGTGGGTTTTCACACATGTTGAACCTGATCATTTCTATTAATGACTAGTCCCAAGGACTCACTGAATGCACTTACAACTAAATCTGTATTTTAATAATATAAAATTTAGCTTCCCCCATCTGTATTAAATATTATTGGCCTATAGAATGTTATGATGTCATCTGAAACCCAGCAATTAGTAATATTTGGAGTAGGAGATCTGGCAGTTGTCCAGTCCCACACAGGGACAGGTCTGTGACACTGGGAGGAGGCCAGAGGGCTCCGGGCACAGATGGACATGTAAGTCACGACCTGCAGGAACAAAAGGACATCCTCTGTGTAAAGGAAACCACCAAGCACTTATTCACTCATACAGTATTTATATTTGTGTACAAAACCATTATACAGGCGAGACAGTGAAATCAATATTACAAAACACTTTTATATACTAATTGCTGGGTTTCAGATGGCATCACAACATTCTATAGACCAATAGTATCTAATACAGATGCCTTACACTTGTAATCCGCTTTACAGGCTTGTCAAAGTCTCTCTAAGCCGTGGGCCAATTGCGGCCCCTGGGCCGGTATTTTTTGGCCCCAGCCTTAATATGAAAGTTTAATGTTAGTGTGGCACTCGACATTTGTCCGAGCGCGCTGCGTCCACAACACTTAAAAAATGTGTTTTTAAGTTGCTGCTCAGCGGGATATTACACGTATATAAATTTACATAAATATATTCATATATTTACACACGGATGTCAATGGCACTTCGAGAGTTAATAGGAGGTCTCTCTCTGACAAAATAAATAAGT
The DNA here is from genome assembly GCA_019594935.1 of Periophthalmus modestus. Taxonomy (NCBI): domain Eukaryota; kingdom Metazoa; phylum Chordata; class Actinopteri; order Gobiiformes; family Gobiidae; genus Periophthalmus; species Periophthalmus modestus. The sequence goes on along the minus strand of JAIEZT010000016.1, from coordinate 4,813,712 downwards.
ATAATAATAAAGTGATGGTTACGCGCGGGATAAAAGAAAAGTAAAGAGCTCAGTGCAGCCTCCTCTGCCTGCGGTCACATTGTGACACCTGTGCAACCGCAATAACAGTCCCCGGTAAACCGGACCAATTATAGGGTCGCACCAATATTTGTCGGTCATTGGCCGTGTCTCAATTCACCAAAAAATCACCAAAGTGCCCTTAAATGCGTTGTTTGAACGGCGCATTTAAGTCGGGCGGGTACTTCGACCTGCACTTCGAACTGTACATCGAACGGTGCATGCACAGTTCAAAGTACACTTCGAAGTGCTGTTCAAAGTGCCCGGTCAACGAAGGGTGCTCCTCCGCTTTCGTGCCGAAATGGGACTGGGAGGAAAGCTGTGTCCCAATTCGCCAAATGCACCGTTCGATGTACTGTTCGAAGTGCAAGTCGAAGTGCCCGCCCGACTTAAACGCGCCGTTCGAACAGTACATTGATTGGTGCATTTGGCAAATTGGGACACAGCCATAGTAACAGTCCCCGGTAACTCGGACCAATTATATGGTCAGACAAGCTTTAACATTTTCTCACATTTCTCTCTTTTTTAAGAGAGCACAGTGGGGGGTGAGGGGGGATCTTCTCACTTATAGAGAAGATGAGGTGATCTTCTCTATAGGTGAATGTTAATGAATTTACCTTTTAGATATATCTAACTCGTGCCCCCCGTCTGAGAGTATGACATTATCACATGTTAGAATCTGAAAACTACCAAAAAAGGTGCACTATGTAACTTTTCTTGTGCGTGGATCCATCACTTGTCTCCATGGAGATTTGACTACTTTGCTTGAATGAATTAAAAACTAAATATTTTAAGTCTTATATGATGATTTTGGCTTCAGTAAGTCTGATGTTTTGCCAGCTGCACCTCTATTCCGTGCATTTTTTTATTATGAAAATGTTTTATTATTTTATAGATAAAACAAAACAAAAACCTTCACAAAATGACTTTAAAAACCCTTAAAAACTGTTTAGACTCTGCTCCCTCCCTTTTGTTTACTGCCTTGTTTCTAATGATATGAATGTTTGATTAGATTTTCAATGGAAGACACTGTACCTGCCTGTAGAAGGGCTCCGGTGCATCTGGTTTTAACCACAGCCTGTAATCTGGGCCATAGCCGCTGACATGAATTTAAACTCACTCTAATGCGCTTCCAATCCCAAAACCGATTGGTCTCTGAGCGCTGAACTCTCACATCTGATTGGTTGAAGCAGCTGGAGTCCGGACAGGTTTAGTGATGCCTGCATGGTCCCAGGAGGTGGATAGTATGAGTTTGATTTACAGTTATCCTAGAAACTATCAGCAAAAAGCATTAAACAGGGCAATTCAAGACTTATTATTACATTACAATTCTATCTAAAAATGTGAAGTTTTTTTTTTTTAAATCTATCAACATTTATGTCTTTCTTGTTTAGCAAATGCCGCTGTGAACACGTGGCGGTTATTCTAGGACTGAAGTGTTTTGCCAAAGGACACAACACCAATATTTTCTTTGCATCTGTCTTGAACAGCTGACTTTTTGTAACATGTTTTGGATTGCAAATTGTTATTTTTGTGTAATATGACTGATCCTTTGGTATTCTTTCTACATCATTCGTTTTCTGTAAAGGTATATGGCATGTTTCTGATGAGGGTCTGAAATCTTCTTGTTTCCATAGAGATATTCTTGTTTTGTCCCCTTGTACCCATAGACTGTATGTATGTATGCAAATGGACATAGCTAACCTACTAGCCGCTGCGTTCCAAATAGAAAGTCAGATGGTGTGTTTCTGGCTCTATCGACTCCAATTAACTTCTATTGAAAAACTGTTTCCCCTCTTTCCATAAATGCTGCTGTAAGACCTGTTGTTTTAGTCATAAAATGTTTGAATTAGCCCGCTCTACATGATTCTGGTATTTTTATTTTGCTATTGTGTCCATAAATCAAGATATGAACTTTAATAACAAACAAATCAGGCACCAAGGTTACTCCCACTAGCGTTAGCTCCCTGGTAAACCAGCTTTTGGGCAGAAAGGAGCATTTTGTTCAACAGCCTCGCTTTGGATTGGCTCTTTGGTTGCTATGATACTCGCAGTCAGAATCCCAAATATGGAACTTGGCTCTGAATTTGCCGATGTAACTTCTAGCCTTGACGAGACCCATTTGGCTGGAGCCGAATGCTATGGGTAACATCACACTCACTTAGTTCACTTCTGTATACTGTCTGTACATGTATCACAGTATAGCTTTCTGCCACAAGTACTTTATTAAATGCTTATTGAAGACATGCAAGACAGATTAGTTTAATACAAATGTGCATCATTACAAGCTAAGCAATAACAGCCTCATGACACAAGCAGGTGGAGGACCCTTCACCAGAAAAGCTCCATAGTGCCCCTTTAAAAGAACTCATATGTATATATGTATTTATTATTATTTTTTTTCCCCCAACTAAATAGGAAGCTTAAACAAAGCATTTCATTTATGTCCTAATGGAAGACAGGGGTCAGATTTAATACGTTTTCTTCTCCCCATTCCCTTTTGGGCTTAACTAAGAACAAATTTGTGAAATGTGCATTAAGTGCAATTAATACATGTGCTCGAAATAAATAAATGAAAAGAAATAAATGAAAATGAACTCATATATATGGCACAAACGGTTAGTACACATATTTAGGTGACTGAATTTATTGAATTATAATTTTGATGTGGCACTACCCTTTCTGGTTCCTCTCTATACCCACTTCAGCATAGGGGCCCACAATGACCGCACCATTGCCCCATTCCTGTTGTCTGACTCACATACAGTATATCAGCAGATACACAAGCGTGTGTTTATGCAGCAGGCCCTGGAGATCGCCCTGTTCAGATAAGTGCGTATATGGGCATGTATGAATATTCACAGTGAACAATGCTCTGAAACACACAGCCTGCATATTCAATGGGGCCGGTAGCTTTGTGCTATTCCCAAGTACCTAATGTGTTCCATTTCCTGAGGTGGGGAACACAAGCTGCATTTGTAATATTGCGTCTATTCAAGTAAGTCTTTTGAAACTGTCATTTTTTGACTACTCTATATCATATTAGTTTGATTATTATTTACTTTTTTAGAAACATTGCATTTTTTTTGCATTTATTGTGGCTTACGTTTTTGCATATTTCAAGCTTGTGTCCATCTGTAAAGTTGGTATTTGTTTTAGTCGTGACTGCATATTTTAAAATACTTTGACAAAAAATGTGTGAGTGTCCATACTTGCACCACAAACACACACACACATGTTGGGTGTCCATGCTTTTTGGAAGCATTACATTGACTTATATTCATTTCAATATCTGAACTTAACTTGCAGATTTTTGTTGTAATTTAGTGAGTTCTTGGGTCTAGTCAGTTATAGAGACGATCAGGTTCAACATTTATGAATTTACCTTTTAGATATTTCATGGCAAAGCACAATATAATTAACTGGAAAATATGTATGACATCATCACATTCTAGTGCACTATGTAACTTTTCTTGTGCGTGGGTCCGTCACTTGTCTCCATGGAGATTTGACTGCTTTGCTTGAATTAATTGGCTTCAGTGAGTTTGACATTTTGCCAGCTTTACCAGTTTTACTAGGTAGGCAGATCCCAATGAACTAAGTGTGTATACAGATTTTTGACCACAGAAAATGATAGCAAAAGCTGAAGTTCAGATTTATCACTCAAAGTGATACATACTTGCCCACCATTTTAGAGTTTTGACTAAACCCAGGCTAGACCAAGACTAGAACAGGACCACAGGACCAAACTAAGTCTACATCAGGGCTTAACATGACTGAAATCAGGACAGACAAATGTGACCACGCTCTCAAACTTAAAAGCAAAATTATTTTTTTTTTAACGTTAAGAAAATTATTTTAAATTGGCAACACCCTATACATAGTACATACATAGTTTATGCTATTTGTTCTACAGCTCAGGGCCAGTTTCTACTTGTTTTCCTCATGATTTGTGGCTTTTAAAACCTTATCTGATCAAACACATCAGTCAAACCTCTTTGGTGTCAGTATTACATCCTCACGCCCCATCCCAGTTTCCATTGGGCCACTGCACTCCCTTATACATGCATTCCCCTGTGCTTCCTATTGATCTCCAATAGTGGAAGAGGAAGTGGAGCTTGACATAAAACAGCGGGCTCTTAATAAAACAGCCTTTAGACGGGGCCCATTTGCAACACAAATGAACCAGCTGACTCCAGTGGTAACACAGTGATTAAAGCTGTAGCCGGCACATTGACTTTATGTCCGATCAAAACAAAGCGGCGGACTAATTGGAAAAGTACACATTTGTGGTTTAAGTATTTTCTGATATGGGCCTGGTTACACACCTCATAGATAAGACAATAGTGAACCCAGTTAGGAAGTTCAGCTTATTAGCTCATCTTGTACTGACACATGATCAATAGGACTGTAACAGCGGGGCGACAGTAACTCAGTTGGTAGATTATTTGTTGCCAGTTCACGTAAGAACTGAACTGAGTGCCTTTGAGTGCCTTGAAGGTAGAAACGCTGTATAAAAATCTAGTTAAGTAAAAGTATTAAAGTTTAAGTTAAAAAATGTATTTAAAGAGTAAAAAGTCAAAGTATTTTGCACAGATTCTGAGATCTAATAAAGCTTCAAATGTAGTGATTTTGACACAGATTTGTGCTCAGTTTTGTTCAACAGAAGCAATTAAATAGATTAATTGTTCCATTGTTTAATCAATTAGTTTATTTGTATATTTTTGTTTGCTCAAACTGTGAACGTGTTAAACCCCTCAGCCTTTTCAGCACGTCTCAAACTATAATATAAAATGTAGTAGAAAAAGTAACGACACCTGCTCTCAAATGTACTGAAGTAAAAATAAAAAGTTTCCACTCAGTAAAGTACATATACCTAACATGTTTACTTAAGTACAGTACTTTACTACTTTGTTACCTTCCACAACTGCTGATAAGACATTCTTTTCATTTTACAGAGGTCTAAACATTGCATTTAATCTCATAGCCTTAAAATTGTGGTTTGAATAAAATCAATATGAAAGTGCACACATGCAGTTTAAGTTAATAATCCCTTGAAAATCGGTTCAATCTCTCCTCATATTGCCCCTTTAAGCACTGGCTCTAGATCTATCTGAGTGTATTTTTGTAGCTGGTTTACTGTACGCAGTGTGAACACCTTAATCCTGACAGAGGGAGCTGGCTCAGCACCGCTCCACAGCACGGGGCCCCTAAGTCAAATCATAGCTGTCAGTCAGGGGCCCCAACCTCATCTGTCAAAGCTAAACATGTGTGCTGCAGATATAGGCCTCTGGGAGCCTAGCATGTGGTCAACAGATATAGGTACTGATCAAGCAAAACATTACAACCACCTGCCAAATGTAATACACAGTGTAATCTGATACTGTGTCAGCGATAACATTGGCGTCTGGCTTGTCTCTTGGGTTGGACCACACAGAAGACCAGCCTTCACTAACAATGTACATCTTCCACCACTGTCCTTATAGGGATTATGTGCATCAGCTGCCATCATAAAGACAAATAACAGATTTTGCGTTCTATTTACATTACAGCATAACCATTGATTAATTACCCACATGCTGGTTTCATTCTTGGATCACTTTACATTCACTGCAACTGACCGCTGTTTTAAATCTTATATTTTACACAATGATTTCTGTAATATTCACTGGCCATATATTAGTCCATCCAGGCCAGTTACCATAAAGAGCAAATCCAGAATGATATCTCTGTATTTTTTAAACAGAGGATATCAGTCTGGTCACCACTCCCTCAGTCGCATATCCAGCCAGAACCAAACGTGATGTCCAATCACCCGTTTTTTCAGTGACACATGTGAAACAAAAGAGCTCATTGGTCACTTAGTAACTTACTAACCTGTCAATCACTCCCATGTGAAAACAGGGAGAGTCACCTGTGACCAGACTTGCATCCTCATAAAGTGTTGAAGAAGCGTGTGTTCTGGATCCCAGGCAAATAATGACCCATAATTCAATAATAATCCATAATTACTTTCACCTAGCTCATTGATAGTGTTTGCCCACTGATCCAGAGGTTGGCAGTTCGAATCTTGCTCTCGACATAAACATCATTGGTAAAGCGATCATATCCACTGACCCAGAGGTTGGCGGTGCAGTTCCAGCTGTCATTGTATCCTTGGGCACACACACACCCCCAGTGTCTGCGGATGTGTGTGTGAATGGGTTCCTTGATATAAAACACTTTGAGTGCCTGGAAGGTTGAAAAGTGCTATATAAAAATCTGACCATTTACCGTAATCCGAAATTACTTTCACCTGTAGTTATAATGTTATGGCTGGTTGCTGAGCTCACAAAGTGCAATTGTTTCTAGTGAAGGGTGTTTTACTTGCTGTGGTTGACAGTGGCTGATTTGTCACATGACCTTTAGATCATTATACATTTATTCCTCAAATCCCTGCGCTCCCACCTGGAACGCTGCGACACATGATGGATGATAGTGCTTTAAGATTCTCCGCTCGTGCGATGTTGCAGAGGAGGTTTTGTGGCACGTTCCCCAGTGAGACTGTTAAAGAGAACTGCTATAAGACAAGGCCAAGTGAGAAGAGCCACCCCCATCCAGCTGGAGCATGTATCCATATGTGATGACCCCAGGGAGGAGCTGAAGTTGGATGACGCGCCTGCCGTGCCACATAAGAAGCCTATGCTAACCTATGTTAAAGCGGTGCAATACTTGTTTGTTGTCTGCTATTTTCTAACTAATGTTGGACACTTACAATGTTATTAGTTCTGACACTATGGTACGGGTGCAACTGGTTGTGTATGGCTTGAATGTGAATGTGATTTGCTCTTTGGATTTTGTTGAATATAAGATACACTCTCTGTAACTTTTGTAGTGGGGGCATAGACTGTACATATAAATGGACAAAAGGAATTCCAAATATGGACGTCAGCTCCAAATTCAGCCCTAAAACTGCTGGCTTCGATGAGCTTCATTTGACTGGAGCCAAATGATATGAGTGACATCACACTCCCTTTGTCCACTTCTTTATACAGTTTATGGGTGGTGGGTTTGCTGCGTGCTTGTCTCCATGGTGATGCTTTGTGTTGTTTTGTGTTGCTTTGCCTGCAATATTCCACATAATGGCATTTAACATATTGGTCTTGCATGTATTGAATTACGTCTATTTTTTTTTTTTTTTTTTTTTTTTTTTTTAACGGCTTGAAAACATGCATTTTTCCGATGTGCAGACTTGCCTCTCCACAGATCTGACTTGTTGAAGTCACTTGCTTGTTTTATTTTGGAGTAATAAAAATATTGCATTTGATTTATAACCCTTTTCAAGACACCCAAAGCACTTTACATTGCATTATTACTTATACTTCTGCAGTCACAGTTGTCCTGACCCACTGCTTCCTCATTGTGGCAACTAGTATTCCCAACAGTCGCGCATCCAAGTACTAACCAGGCCGAACCCTGCTTAGCTTCTGAGATCAGGGAACGGGGATTCTCAGCGTGGTGGTTCTACAAGACCTAGTTATAATTTATATCATGCATTTCATCTGCATTATAAAATTTCTGATATTATTAATGTTATAATTGTACGTACATAATATTTTATACATTTGTGTTAGTGGAAACATTTTGTTGAATGTTTAAAATTTTTTAAGATTTTTTTTTCTTCTTTTGCTTCAAAGGTACTATGGGACCTGCCTAATCCATGTTTCAGATCACATTTCTTTTCAGACTTTTATTCTACCATATTTATTTTTGGCTTTGTTCATATTTGTACTATTTTAGTCCTTCCTTGTATATTCCAAGATCAGTATTTATGCTTTGTTTATTTCACTGTATCCATATATAGTAAGGAATCTAATCCCAATTTCTTCCAAACCTCCTGGGTATTTCCTCATTTTACTCTGTTAAAGACGGTCCCCCGGAAAGCCTTGAAGCACATTTACCCCTGTCAAGCTGATATAAACCCAGTATTTACAGTAGCGTTTGCGTCTCCTCGCCAGTAATAACACAGTGCAGTTATTAAAGATGGCGTAATGTTATTGGATGGAGATAGATGGAGGTTCATGAAATGCTAGTGACTATAAAATGAGCTCAAGGCAGAAGCTCATTCTGCAGCCTTTTATGACCAGATTACAAATGTGCTCCAGAGGGAATAGCACCAGGAAACTATGGAACAGACATGAGATTAAAAACCACAATGTTTCTCATTTCTTTTTGCTTACATTTCAAATTTGAACGTCCTGCTGCTGTCAGACTGTATAATGAACACTGTTAACACTAAACATGTGACATTCAACCATACCTCTGTGCAATACTCAATTTCACTTTACTGAGATGTATATCAATATGTATATATATGTGTATATTAGAGTCTATTTTTAGTTCATTTTTAAGTCTATTTCTTAAATTATTTCAAGCTATTTATCTTTTATCTTGTTTTATTGCATGTATGATTTCCCTTCTGTTCGTTAACTGTGCGGTGCAATATTGGAATTTCCCCACTGTGGGACTAATAAAGGCATATCTTATCTTATCTTAAGTCTGTGTTCAGTGCGCTTGGATAGAAAAAGTGCCACACAAAATGAAAAGAATGTTCTAACCTGTATTACTGTGGCAGAGTGGTTATCCTGTCTCCTCATCTAAGTATGGAGGCCGTGGGTTTGGCTCCTGATCTTGGAGTGTGCATGTTTCCCCTGTGTTACTGTGGCAGAGTGGTTATCCCGCCGTCTCATCTAAGTAAGGAGGTTGTGGGTTAGACTCCTGCTCCTGGAGTGTGCATGTTCCCCCTGTGTTACTGTGGCAGATCCTGTCTCCTCCTCTCAGCAAGCAGGTTCCCTTGGTCCTTCACCAAGTAGTCCAAGCAGTGTCCCTAAACGAAACCACTCACCTGGGCACATGCAAAGGAGAGGAGACTGAGAGGATGAAGATACGGGGATTAGAGCTCGGATAGGGTTCAAAGGTCTCAGATTTGCCCTTCAGGTCTGAGGCAGTCCCGGGTGACTCAGCACGGCTTATGGGTTTAGTGCGAGCACAGAGCCCGAGGACAGGCAGGCCACAGCACCGTGATACAGTAAACAAACAGAAGCTACATATACCTGCAGAGACAAGGGTGGAAGGGCACCTGCAGAAGACCTATCCATGGGTTTCAAAAGTGATGGAGAATTAGCACTGTTGTCATAGCAATTAACTATTAAAAACTAAAATATTCTTAAAGCCAATGAATAATACAGTTCAAAAAAGACATTAGCAAATGACAAATAGCTACCACACATGTTTAGAATGGTGCACATTCATTTAAAGGTGTACTATGTAACTTTTCTGGATGAGGGTCTGCAACCTGCTTGTCTCCATGGAGATGTTATTGCTGTATCTAGAATGCTCCACTGTATGGCATTAATCTATAGCCTTCAGTTAGTTGTGTTTGTATTACTCAAAAATAGACAAAAAATGCATGTATTATTTTTGTTAATGGGGTCACCTTTCCACAGATCAGACCTATAACTTCCATCCACTTCGGATAGCTTTAATGCCATACTGAAATATATAACTTTATTCTGTGGGACATTCCAGTACATAGCAATAATATATCCATGAATATAAGCTGCATATCCTCCACCAGAAAAGTTAAACAGTCTTTAAAATTAAAATTAAATGTGGTTGTGCCTACAGCTTACATCTCCTCTCTGTTCTAACACTGCTGTAGGACAAATATCTAAATTATGAGCATAAAACAACAACAAAAGTCTGCTTCAGATCTGATTTTGCAGCAAAACAGTGGAGAGGCTTTGAAGTTCCTCTGCTGCCTTTCTCTTTGTGTGAGATTAGATTCGTAAATGGCTTTATATGCACGAATCATTAAAAAGATATCAGTATTTTTGTTCAACTGATTACAATGTCTTTCTGCTCTGATGATAACTTACAGATGTGCAGTGTTTCAACCAAGATCCACTTTGTCTATTTGGTTCGTCTGTTTCTAATCAGGAGTTGCCACCGCTGTCATGGTGATTTGGCAGGTTTTATTATAGCTCCTTTGGGTTGCTACTAACACCACAGTTGGCAAATGTGAACAATTTGCCTTGCTCATTGACACAATAACAGTATAAGGTCAGAGCCAGCTTCTCTCTAGTTGGATGGTGTATACTTAACTCTTTGCAATGATGCCATAACCATAGAACCAATAAGCTATTCTTCCAAGAAACCATAATTTTGTTCAGTATTATTTAGTATAGGCTCTGTGCACAATAGCACCTGGCAACCTCACTATTTGCGTCACTACTGCCTGTCCAATTGTATCTAATGCTAATTTTGAGGCATAATAAATAGCCTATTAAAACAACACTACAAACTGAAGTATTCTACATATTTAAAAAAAAAAAAAAAAAAAGTAGTGGGTAGTCTATATTTTAATTAATTTGAATTTTAATAATAATAAATTTTAGTTCATTTGAATTTTAATAGGTTTATTTGTTTATTTTATGTTTTGTGATTTTAATAAAAGTGATGCTGCTGTGCAAAAAGTCTATTGCCCAACACCAAATTTCAGTACTATATTTTAAGTTTCTGCTTCTATGTTGGTATATTGACGTACTAACTCCCCTACACAGCATACACGTTACATGCCAGTCCCACACTTAGATCAACTGCATCAGATAGAGCATTTGGTATAAAACCTTTACAAAATGAATATACTCCACAATAGATACCTCACCTGAATGTTCTGTTCTTGTCTTGTATTTGACGCATGTTTCTAGTGAATATACTGTCTACACTTTGTGAATGACTCAACATGAATAAGATAATTAGAGTTGGAGAGCCAAGCACCTCTCACCTCCTCCTCACTCAAACACATGTCCCCAAAGACACCGTGAAGACTGAGCTGACTCCCATTCACAAAGACAACCAGCTGCTCTCTGTAAAACAATAGCCACGGTAAAAGCATTGTTGCCTCTGCTGTAAACAGACATAATAGTGTTGCCTGGTCCATAGAGAGTTGAATGTGTTATTAGACACGTGGCAAGAGAGCATGTAGTAAAACAATTAAGGAATTAGTGTTCTATCTATTTTAAAAGGAAAGCTAAATAAAACAGCATATATTTGTTGATTGTAGCGCAGATAAACAGTTATAGTTTATATATCATAGCTATAGGCAATACCTACAGTAACTTCTAATGCACTTTTTAAAGTTCACTTATGTAGAGTTCAAATTTTATATAGTGCTTTTCCACCTTTAAACGCTTTTCATCAAGGCACCACTCACCCATTCACACACACATTCAAACACCAGTGTACACAGACATTGGGTGTAAGGTGGCTTAAGTGTCTTGCCCAAGGACACAATGACAGCGTTCATCAGTGGGAGATAGAACCTGGGAGTCAGTAGATGTGACTGCTCAAACACTGATGGTTATGTCAGTTTGTGTTGCTTGATGATTTTTTTTGTGAAACCTTTGTTCCATGCTGTTTTGATGCAAAGAATAGCATTAGATTTAAGAAATATTAATTACATAGTCATTACCTTTCCTGCTAATTTTGATGCTAATAGACAGATAATAAAGTATGCATTAAGTACATCTTTGCGCTGTAATCTTTTCAAAGAAGGCCCTGATTTGACTCAAATGTGGTCGAGTGGTCCTCAGTTGCTAAAACAGGCCTGCTTTTTCATTGTTTGTTAAATTTAGCGGCTAACACTAACTCCCCAAGTGTATTAGAGTCAACGTATGGAACAATACCAGCTGGTACGCTCTATATTTCTCATATCAGATTCTAACCTAAATCTCCAACCTTACACTTGCCAGTTTACTTACGTGGTAACTGTAATGTCTACATCTATGACCATTCTAAAAGCTGGAACCGGATTCATTTTTTAAATGAACCAAATCTTTGTCTTTCTAATTTTTATACATTTTTATACTGATTAAAGCTGAACCAACAGAAGAATCAACACAGAAGAGAGTAGGCAACATTTTTGAACTATTTTAATCAAGCCTAATTCCTCTCGGTGATAGTTTGCAGATAAAATGAGTTCTCATATTGGCTTCTGTTGTATAAATAGATAGTAAAAAAAAAGTCTTTTGAGTGGCTCTTTGAAATGAACAGATCCAAAAGATTTGGATCCCATAAAAGAGCTGAAAATCCCATCACTAACGCACTCTAGAAACATAAATATAATGTTATACAAATCCTGATATCTTCTCAGACCAGCCAACGTACCGTAGACACATTCACTGTCTTTTCACGTACCTGCTGTCTGATAAACACCTATATGTAAGCATGTTAACAATATGGCTCATATGTACTTGTTATCTGGGGGCTCACACATTCATGCATGCTGCCAGATTGGTCATGTGTGTTGCCAGATCTGTAAGCGTCTTCATCATGTTTGCAGGCGATCATATGAGCAGCTCTGTGAGGTGTGACAATGCTTTTCACACCACACAAACCACATTCTCCTCCATTAAAGCCAAGCCATGGGGAGAGCGTATGACTCCTGGCAAAGTGAAGTGCTCACATAGATTACGTCTCCAATTATGAACAAGCAGCTAGTGGGCAGACAGGGAGGTTAATTTAGACCTTCTGCGAACAACCTATAGAAAAAATGACGATAATTGGAGCGGTATTAAGTATTATTATCTTAAAAACGGTGGTGACTAGGCTTACTTTGGAAAACATATTTAAACCAGACGACTTGTACAAGAGCAGTTTGCTACTCGGCGGTTAAACAAATACATGTATTGTCATATTGCTGGTCCCTGAACCGTAATACTTGTAACTTTAAAGCCCTGCTCTGTAACATTTTAGCTAGTTAACAGACTACAAGAGACTGGGTGTTGTTATTGCTCAAAAATACCTTGAGAAACATGCGGCCTGCCTCTCCACAGACCTGACTCATAACTTTGACTGGGAACGAGCTGGTCACACCACCTGCTGGAGAAGTGGTCGATTAGTTATCGATCAAGTATATTTTTATGTTGTATTTTTAACTATACGGTACTTTGACTGGAACTGATATGCTTTGTCTCACTCATAACAAACAACAGATTTGAACCAGTTACCATCTGGTCTTCAGCTGTATTCTAACAGGCTACACCACTGTCACCCCCTTTTTTTCATATTATTTCTTCAACTTGAGTCATATTTTTCAAGTCTGACATCAGTGCTTCTTGTCAGTCTTCCACCTCTACTGCGATGAACCCAAAGGTGCAAACTGTGCCGTGAGAATATGAAACCGCATTCATAAATATTAGAGATAGCTCCTATTAAATATAGCATTGAGCCCAGTCTCCATGTAGTCAACATATGTAAGAAGTTCAATATTTCATAGACACCGTGTTGCTTAGAGCTTCACCAGTTCCCACAACTTACATTACAGACAATGCACATGACAGTTAATGGCTCCGAGAATAGAAAACACGAGCTATAATTGAAATCGCAGAGCTGTGTTATGCAAATGCGTCTCAAACTGAAGTCTATTGTTAACAGTGAATATGCTTGCACTTTTCATGAGACTGGAGTGTTTTCAACCATGTCCCCACTGCACTGAAACACCTTCATCATCACCTTTCAGACAGAGATGAATGAAGAAACACTGTACTCTGGGATTTTAAAAGAAACAATTGCGCTATGTAACTTTTCTGTTTGGGGGCCGCATCTGCTCGTTTTTGTGGATATCTGATTGTGTTGCCTGGGATGTTTCATGTTACTGCATTTCACTTATTTGTGTTAACTAGTTACAACTGTTTTACGGCTACATAAATACCTTGAAAATGTGTATTGTTACTGTGAGTAAGGTTTAATGCTATACTGTAGTACATTTCAGGCAGGGTATCGCCATGGAGACGTACAAGTAGCTGACACTCCGCCAGAAAAGTTACCTGGTGTATCCTGAAGTACTTTACCTGCCATTATGCCATATTTATTGGGCACATCTTTATAGAGCAAGGCAAAGTGCTTTACATCAAGTAACCACTCGCTTTTTAACACACGCATTCATGCACCAGTGTACGCAGACACTGGGGGTGAGGTGAGTTGAGTGTCTTGCCCAAGCACACAACAACAGCATTCATCTGTGGGAGTGGGAGCTGGAATTGCATCGCCAACCATCGCCCTTGGAATTTTTTCGTAATGTGTTCCTTCTTATTCTCTATCTGATACAACAACAAAAAAAAACATCCTGTATTACCACATGACATCACAAGGTGGAACAGAGTGTTTTTTGTTTGAAAGAAGAACTAATCTTAAATATGCAAAGTTTGCGTGTCAAAGGTGTGAATGAAACAAAACACAACTCCAGGTATGTTTTAGGAAACTTAGGAAGCATAGATCAGAAAATAGTGTAATATGGGCCCTTGGAATTTTTCTTACTGTATTCCTTCTCATCCGTTATCTGATATGACTAAAATTCCTCCACATTTTTTTTCCACACATTACTGTCTTGTTCTCATTTCCCTGTACTGTCTGCCTCAGTGTTGTGGAAGTTTTGTGCATGTGCCGGTGGAGCTGATCCGGTCTGCTGCTCTTGGCTCGGAACAGAGGAAGAGCTCGCAGTGGGTGGGGTCTGGCACACTCCGTAGCCCTATAACTCGGGATTGTCCCAAACCCGCTCTTTTAATCCGGATTATGGCCATCATTTCCCGTTCTCTCTCTGTATTTCCCTGCTTTAACCCGCACTGGCGCGTCCAATACATCCACAGCTCTCCTTTTGGTCTTCCATTGTTGTGTGGTAGAACTAGCCTTAGCATTTTTTTTATATTTACTGTCCCTCCTCAGTAGATGCCAAATTTATCCCAATCAATGCTTCTCTGATTAGGGATGTAACTTTAGGCTCTTTTAGGGGATCCGAATCTTTTGGATCCATTCATTTCAAAGAGCTGTTCAAAAGACTGGCCCTTTTACAATTTATTTATTTATATGGCAAGAAGATAGTGAAGATAATGTGAGAACTCGTTTTATCTACAAACTAATCACAGACATGGCCAAGGCTCAGATGTGTTTAAAATGATTCAAACTGAGAGTGGGAGTGTGTATAATCTAAATAAAACATTGCACTACAATAATAATAATTGAAAAACTAACTGTTACTATGATGCCAAATATCTTTTTTTGGGCACAAATCTCTCACTTGTGTCACTTGTTTCTTGCACACACTTCTGTGCCAATTCTTGTGTTGGTTCAGCGTTAATCAGTGTATAAAATTTTGAAAGAAAAAGATTCGGTTCTTTAAAAAAATAAGATTCAGTTCCAACCATTCACGTTAAGGAACTAAACATGACCTGTCCCTCTGATGTATCCTCATTTTAAACAAATGATAAGTGAATCAGTTCAGACACTTCTGATGGTAAATTTTGGCCTTCTGGTGATTTTCAAGCACAGTTTTCTGTATTTCAATAAAACCATTTGACAGTATATTCCCTTTTTACTGCTTTTGATCAAATTGGTCAAAAATAGGGACACCTGTGTAAACCTTGTGTAAAACTGGAACAAATCAATAATTTTGGATAAATCTGCCGGGACAGGGGGCTCAAAACTGGGATTGTCCAGAGTAAATAGGGACTGATCACCCTAGACTAGCATTAATATTATGAGAGAAAGATATTTTGTAACGAGCTAATCTGGATCTGCACCATATATTTTGACTGTATTTGCTAAGACTCAGTTCTTAAACCTGTCCCAAAACCATATACATATAACCAAATGACCTGTCCCTAAACCTAACCCTGATCTGGACTGAGAAATAATATATTGTTAGAATAAGACTGCAAAGTTACCAGTGGTGGAAGGTAACGAAGCAGGAAGTAGTAAAGTTCTGTATTTAAATTACAGTTAAGCACTTTTCATATGATCTGAGAGATTATTTTTACTATGTGCGTGGTAACATTCTGAGTTTTTGAGTTGAAGCTTTGGCTTTGAGCAAACAAAAATAAACAGAAAAAATTCATGAGAAAAAAGAAGAAATTGATTTGTATTATTACTGTTGACCAAAATATGTATAATATTTTAATTAGTATCACTGCAATTACACTTTAACAAATGTGTCAAACTTGTGTGAAATGCTATTACTTTTTACTCTTAAAATACATTTTTAAACAGGTACTGAAATACTTTTACTTTAGTCACTTTTTACCTCTGTATCTGTACTTTTACTTTAGAAACAAAACTGAGTACTTCCACCACTAAAAGTAACTGTTGTTTGGGCAAGTGCACTGGGAGGAAATGTGCTGCTTTGACACAAACAATATGATCTGATTTTGAATATCCAACCCAAACCATTGCAGCACTGGAAAATGATTATGTTATGTTTCGCTTCTTTTGCATTTTTATAAATAACTTGATTCGTAATAACATGCTTTTAAGCAGGGGAATTACCATCTATTGCATTATCTCAATACATCATACATTTGCAATATAGCCTAATCAGCAGCCCTAAATATAGAATTATATAGTATGAAGATCTATTTTTTGCTTTGCCCACCCACCCCCTTTTTCACACTGTCCTCTCTCTTGAATATTTTTTAAGCTCCCCCAAAACCACTGCATTCAAATGGGTTTCCATAGCAACTGTTTCTGTCACGTTTGAGTCCCTGCAATAGTGCTGGATCCAATATTAGGAAGTCTATTTTTATATGTTAGTATTTTTTTTTTTTTTTCCATGGTGAGACAAAAATAGAGGTTTAGTGTTGCCAAGGTAACTGTCACATATTCACATCGCCATGTAGATTATTGTGGCAGAAACAAAATGGACGACACCTCTGGGATCCCAGGTGTTTAAAGGCGCTGTAGCTGAATTTTACTGTGTGAAAACATGAAAAACAGAGCTACTTCATTTTAAAAGCTTTATAGTGGTGCAAATTCCTCACTGTATTCTAAATTTAAAATTCTGCATTCTGTATTAATCCTAATTTTCAGAGACCAGTGGGAAGTTTTGCTGCTTGGTAATGCTGAACAAAACTAGCATGCTAACACACACTTCCTTATTCTCGGACAAAAAAAGACTTCATTATGATTAGGTGCAGACAGCGTGCAGCGGCCATATTTTGGCCTCAAGTCTTGGCTAATCTGATATAATAATAGGTCTACTAATTTAAGAGAGGGCAAAGAGAGGTGGAGAGAGAGAGTGGAAGGAGATATATAAAGAGAGAGAAAAAAAAGAGAAAGAAAAGAAGGAGAGAGGAGATAGAAAGAGAAAAGATTGTGGAGGGTAGAGAGAGAGAAAGGGATAGAGTGATAAAATAAGACAGGGGGATATAGAGGGAGAGAGAAATGGAGAGAGCTATAGAGAAAGATAAGAGAAGGAGTGAAAAAAGGGGGAGAGAGAAAAAGAAGGGAAAGAAGGCAAGAAGCTGTCTTTAGATTAAGTTGCAAATTGAACTGGCAAAAGTCTAGTCTAATCTAATAGGCCTACTAATACTTTTGATCCAAATCTGACTCATTCCTTATTTTCTTGCTGTCCCATGAAACCAAAATAGAAGTTAACAGGCTAAAAAAAATATACTTACACATTAATTTATTTCTTTTGAATAAATAAATATAGTCTGTATCGTAGAGATAATTCCTCGTCGCGTGAGTGCAGATATAAACATTCCTCTGTGATGCACTTAAATACCCCTGAGCATGTGATACAGGGACATGGTCATATTAGAAAAATACTATTATTAGAAATCCACTTTAGCAGCTTACAGATGTGGGATTATACAAAGACTCAACCATTATACACGTTATTGTCCATTATACTTGTATACATGCATGGTAAATAATATCCTTTGTATTACTCATTTGATTTTACATGTTAGTTACAGGTCAGATCTGTGAAGAGGCGAGCCCACTCACTGCAAGAAGGCATGTTATTCTAAGTATTTTTCTAGCAAACTTTTGTTGTGAGGTAGTACACGATTTCAAGCGAGCTAGTTTTGAAAGTTGTTTTGACAGGACTAAAGCAGATTCCTCGGGTCAGTATCACTGCCCTGTAAATTCCGCCATCAGACAGTGTGTCCCAAATTGTTCTTATCCGATTAGAATACATCTGTAACAAAATGGGCTTGAATGAACTTAAACAAACCAGGGTGTATTTAAAGAAGCCATCTGATTGGACAAATCTCAGAGATAGAGAGAGAGAGAGATGGGGAGGGGAGAGATGGAGATATATGGAGAGAGAGAAAAGAAGGAGAGAATGGGGAGAGACAGAGAGGAAGAAAGCGAGGGAGGGGGTTAGAGAGAGGGAGAGATGGATGAGAGGGAGAGAGGTGGAGGTGGAGAGAGGGAGAGAGAGAGATAGAGGGGGAAAAGGAAGCAGATATAGAAGGAGAGAGAAAAGAAGAAGAGAATGGGAGAGAAACAGAGAAGGAAATAGATGGGGGTAGAAAGAGATGGAGGGGGAGAGGGGAGGAGATATAGAGGGAGAGAGAAAAGAAACAGAGAATCGGTAGGAGAGACGGGGGTAGACAGAGATGGGAGAGAAACTAAAGAAGGAAATGGAGAGAGAAAAAGGTAGAAGAAGGAGATAGTGAGGGAGAAATAGAGGGAGAGAGACATAGAGAGAAGGGCAGAGAGAGAGAGATAGGCAGAGAGAGAGAGTGGGGAGAATATATATAGGGAAAGAAAAGAGAGAAAGATGAAATAGACAAAAAGAGAAAATATGGGGACGAGTACCGAGAGAGAGGGGAAGGAGAGAGAAAAAGAGGCAGAGGGAGAGGGAAATAAGCAGGGAGGACAAAGAGCGAGAGACAGATGGAGAGAGATATACAGAAAGAGAAAAGAAGGAGAGAAAGGGTGGGGGAGAGAAAAAGAGGGGAAAGAAGGAGAGAAGATATTGAGGGGGGAGAGAGAAAAAACAGAGAGAGGGAGAAGAAAAGAGGATTGAAAGAAAGAGAAGTAAAGAGGGAGAAAGAAACAAAAGAAAGAGAGAGAGATAGAAAGAGTAAAAGAATGACAGATAGAGATAGATGGACAGAGAGGAGGAGACTAGATGTTGGCTAATGTCAGACACAATCGGCTTTGTGTGTAACATCTGGAGCAGAGTCTGATTAAACTGGTGCACATGTGCAGAGGTGTGCTTATCATCAGAGAGCAGAGACAGCTCACGGTCTGCAGGGAACTTTACAAAGGTGTGGCCAGCACTCAGGGATTAAGACTTATCT
This sequence comes from Periophthalmus modestus, assembly GCA_019594935.1. Taxonomy (NCBI): domain Eukaryota; kingdom Metazoa; phylum Chordata; class Actinopteri; order Gobiiformes; family Gobiidae; genus Periophthalmus; species Periophthalmus modestus. The sequence goes on along the minus strand of JAIEZT010000016.1, from coordinate 4,794,528 downwards.
GGATGGGAATAGTATTAAACATATTTGAAAAACTTATAGGTAGGGTTTTTTTTTCCTTTGTTTTTATTTTTTATATTTTCTTAATTTTAGATACAAACAGAAGACATCAAATATATGACGCAAGATAAATGGATATTTTTTCAACAAAGCAAAGGGTGGGACCTCTGGATTTTAATATATTTTTCTTTTTTTAGTATTTAGTAGTGTTACTAGTTAGTGTTAGTGTTATTTACCTTTTTTCATTACTACGTAATTTCATATATCTTGCTTCATATATTTGATGTCTTCTGTATATATTTTTTTTTAAATGTAGCAAGTAGTAAAAATAAAGCATGAGATGGTGTGAGGGAAAATCTTTTTACCCTGTCCTTACCCTGGGTTTCTGAATGATGAAAAGTTACAGAATCGCTGTCATAGCAGTTAACAATTCAAAACAAAAAATATATAAATATATATAAGATATCATATCTTTAGAATGGTCAACCGTCCACAAAATGACCATGTACATATATACAACTGGAAGATATAAAAAATATAATGTAATATATTATAATGATCTCGACAACATCGTGGCATTTGACTTCATTGGTGTAATGTTTGCATAGACATTTGGCATTTACCGTATTTAACCAAAGTTTAATTGTACTTAATTGATTGTATTCCATGACAAGGAAAATATACCCTGTTGTCATTTTATAAATTAATTCCATGTTAGTTACATATAGAGCTCAAAATCAAACATAAAAAACATTATTTTGGCACGATATGCAAAACTTACATATGTGATAGTCAAAATGATATAAAAGCTGGAGTTGTGTTTTGTTTCATTCACACATGTTTAACACACAAACCCTGCATATTTAGGCTGAGGTTTTTTTTTTCAAACAGAAATCACTGTGTTCCACCTTGTGATGTCATGTGATAATACAGGAAGCACTTCACTGTGTTTTTAAACTCCTTACACCTTCACTAGAATAATTTGAACAATTTCAGCCCTGGAATTGCCAATTTCTGCTGAACTAAAGGTAAAAGGTAGCTGCAAACATGAAAACTACCACTGCATGACATCAGAAGGTGGAACAGAGCATTTTGAGCTTTGAAGATGAAGTAATGTTCTAACATGGCTAAAAGCTGACAAATGTCAATTTTGCATAATACAGGATCTCTATAGACTACACTTCAATACATCAGATTAATACTGAAATAACTACATTGGTCTTTTCCTTGTCATATTGTATATACAAAAATAGCAGTACAACTTCTAGTAATGTCCCAAAGCACACTGACCTCGTTGCTTTCTCAGCATACTATTTTTAGACTCTTTCTATTATTAAAACTTCAGAGATTCGGTCCATGTAGTACTTTTGATATGTCTTTTCTTATGTAACAGTGTCCCCAGAAGCTACTTTTGCGGACAAGGTGGCTGTGCCCGATAAAGGTCTAACAGTGGGGTAGAGAGCAACCCACTCACTCCTTCTGTCACTGGCCCCAAGCACTGCATCCAACCTAATGTAATATAAGTGCGTCCATGTGTGGCTGTGTACATGTTTACCAAGGTACGTGGGGACTCAAATCTGTTTAGATAGACAGTTATGGAAGCCTGTTATTCTTGTGAGGACCTACTGCTGGTTAGATATGGGTTCAGTTCAGGTTAGTCAAGACTCAAGAAAATGAATGCATAAATTTACATTATTTCCTTAGAAAACACGCACACCTGATATGTGTGTGTGTTTGTTTATTTAGGTACATGCTTATCAAGGCATGTGGGGACTCAGATCTGTTCAGACCGACAGTAATGGGAAGCTGTTATACTCGTGGGGAACTACTGCAGGTTAAATATTGGTTTGGGGTTGGACTTGAAAGCAAAAACAGTGTCCAGATGTAGTCCAGTGAGGTTCATCTGGTCTTCTATTAATGTATTTTAGCACATAAGTTTGTTTTTCATACCTGACAGTTTTGACTACTCAATAGCGGTCTTCCTCAGAGTGGTCACATGATGTAGCTGATGGAGCAAACATCAAATCATTAGGGCAGATGACAACAAACATCATCGCTGGATTGAGGAGGCAATCAGAATATGGAAACTTTAAACCGGGACAATGGGGCCCTTTTTAGTGTCACACACCTGAAATACTGTCTTGAAGAAGTCGGACTGCAGATGGCGCTGCTGTCGTCTCTCTCTCCACTGGTAGGAAGACAGCGCCAAAACTTGTTTAAATCGGCTGACCGGATACGTCACATCAACATCACATGACCAATCTGAGTAAGAGCGCTAGTGAGCAGACGAAACTGTCAGGTATGAAAACAAACAAAACTAAATAGTCTAGTCTACCTTTCATGAACTACTCCTGAATCGGGGATTACATTGACAATAGAACAAACAAATGCAATCTGTCTGTTTGTGTACTCCTGTGTTTAACAAGTGATGTGAGGACTCAAATGCGTTCATATTCAGGGACATAACAAAATCATAGACTTTTTAGATGCTGTTCAGGAATTGGCTAGTCTGGGTGAGGTTAGGATAGGGTATTACACATTTTGGAGTTAGGTGAGTAGACAGGAAAGATGGTCTATGTAACGTCCCAACAACGTAAATGAATCTGACATGTGTTTGTAAACTATTATAAAGTAACGTTGGAACCAAATTGCACTCTTGTTTTAATGTTATAGTTGGGGTTAAGGTGATGTATTGGGTCTGATTGGGTTATTCTCGGGAAATATATATGTCCAAATAAGACTTAAGTGTGTGTGTGTGTGTCTAGTATCTCCAAGGACTGCACTGTCAGATTAGATACATTTTGGTGCCAAGTGACCCATTGTGACCCGCGAGCCATCGATGAACTCAGCCAAATGAATCAGCGCAAGGAGAAAGAGAGGGAGAAGAAGAAGAGAGAGGAAGAGGAAGGGAGAGAGAGAATGACAAGTGTCGGTTCACATTGGAGGTGACAGGGCCAGTTCTGTCAAAGCCACTGGAGTGCTGTACTAAGATCACCTACTGACACCCTCAAGACACACAAGTACAGAGAGAAAGAGAACATGAGATTAACAGTGTAAAGATGAACTATTCACCTTACTCTGGAAGTTGCCGTGGGCGCCGCCATCGTCATTTTGCCTGTGTTATTTTGTATGGAGCTGCAGATCTTGACAGCAAAAAAATTCTATAAGGACAGAGCTGTTTTAAAGCTTCCCCGAGAATCGGTGCAGTGTTGACTTGTTGTTGCACATAACCACTGAACATTTTACACAAACCAACCTACTTTATATAATATTTTAGAGCTGAAACTTTTTCCAAATTCTCAATTTAAAGGAACAGGATTTCCATTTATGGAAAAAGAAGGTGGGGCAGATAAAGTAGAGAAAGTAGACTCTTAAGGCGTCGACCTTTGAATGATCTTTACAATTTTAAACATGAACTGTAAGAAATGGAATTTGTTCTTTAACTGAGATTTAAATAAGGATGTTTTTGACATAAACTTTGATCTCGTATTTAAGAATGCCATAAACACAGTCTAATTTACTTTGGTTATGATGTCCCCACGGTTGCTTTGTAGTTATTTATTTAGAACTTTGACCAAGCCTTGGAATATGAGTCTGAGTTTGGTTACAATATCTCTACCATGGTCTACATTCTCCTGTGATGATGAAAAGAAGCCATCTTGGACTGATCTTTCTATTTTAAACATACACTCAAACATGGATTTGATTCATAAATCACAATACTCGGGTGCAAAATGACCACTCACAAGGTACTTTTAGATAGGTTGTGGGTTAAATCCCCAGCATTAGTCTATAGCTAGCTGTCTGCTTAGCCTGCGTGTTCTCTCCCAGTCCAAAGACATACATATGTGGATTGGAGCCCAGTCTAATGAATACATTTATGAGTGACTGACTGGAGATATCTCACTCCAGAGATGCTTAAAGGCACACTGTGTAACTTTTTTGATGGATTCTCTGCTGCCTGCTTTTCTTCATGGCGATGCTATTGTTTTGCGTGAATTGTTTCACAGTGTGGCATTGACGTTATCTTTCACTTATTCAATTACAGGTGTTTTTATTGCTATTTTTATTCCTTTGCATCATCTGCTTGTTGTGGAGATAAATACTTTAATGCCATACTGCAAAAAACATTCCAGGCCATACAATAACATCGCCATGGAGACAAGCAACAGTGCACCTTTAAAATTTGCTTATTGACTTAACTGTTTTTGTTGGGGATGGGTGATCTCTTAGAGTTTTTCTTTCATTCTTGCAAGCTAGTAACAGCAAGTCACATTATATATTTTTAAATTGGATGCCCTTTCTGTTTATACTTGGTTCATATCACAGTTTTCTTATAGCTTATGTAAAGTGGCCTGTTGAACTTTGAGCACTTTTCTTTGAACAATAATTCCCATGAAATTAATTTTAGCAGATGTACAATCATAGTGAGATGTTTTTGTGTAAAAGCTGAGGCTTCTTCCCCCAGAAACCCCACACAACCCCCTCCTCTATTTTTCCTCACACACTCCACTTCCTGCTGCCTGTTACCACGGCAACAGGCGAGGGGCAGAAAATCACTGTATGAGAGAGAGAGAGGAACCAGGAGTCAACCAGAAAACAGTGTGTTCTTGTGTTCATGTAAAAAGCCTTAAGTCAAATACACTGCTAATTATGTACGCCGCGCTCCCGTCCCGCTGTGTGCAAGATAATCATTTTAGTGGGAGGCAAAACAGATGTCCAAGAGTTTGTTGAGAAAGTGTAAAATTAGCTGAAAAGTTGAGGCTTGGGATAGCTCCTGGTATTAGCTAAGAGGATGTTCGGGGATTGTTAGCAACAGCGATGGGAGTAAACAGAGGACTAGTTGTAAAGGGAAACCGCTAATCCAATTCAAAACGCTGGTCATTATCCAATTCTTGGGTTAGCATTTGCTAAGCAGTGTTATATAATGGTAAGTTGAAAGTCTTAAGATGCAAATGGACAAATACATTGCCTTGTTTTAATGTTAAATGTATGTTTTATTATGATATTACAATATTCTTGCTTTTTAATAACTACACTTTAATTAAAACAGTAAAGCATGAAGAAAGACCAACTATAATGAACACAGTTTATTTAGCGTTAGCAATGACTTAGTGTTTAAGGTGAGGTGGTAGGGTTTAGTTATTAGTTAGGTATAGTTACTAAGCCTAAATCATTCTTGGTAACCTATTTATTCATTATGCAAAAAGTCTTTGTTCATGCTTATCTAGGGCTAAGTGTACATATTATTAAGTGCTATTACTGCTACTACTACTACTACGTCTCTGTATCGGACTATCTATGTTCCTATCCTCGCCTATGGTCATGAGCTTTGGGTAATGACTGAAAGAACAAGATTGTAGATCATGAAATGGTCGAAATGCAGATGCGCTGGAAACAGCCAGTCATTTCCATATGCTCAGATTTACAGATGGCTGACATATTAGCACTCATCCTGGAACTGCCTCACTGGTTACTGTCGAGCAGAGTAAGCAAAGGAGATCTATTCTTAAATGTACTGAAATTCACATATCACACATCATCTTCATGTCAATAGTTTTACTTGGTTTTGTTCTCCTAATTAGAGCATAAATACCTGTTTTGGTTTTTTTGTTTTTTTTTGGTTTGCTTGTGATTGCTCAAAGATCCCTTGAAAACATGCACTCTTACTGTGAGTTGTCTTGCCTTTCCAAAGATCTGCCCTGTAACTTGGCCTGGTGGTGACACTTGCTTATTTCCATGAATATAGATACTTTTAATGTCATACAGTGAGACATTCCAGGCAAAACAACAACATCTTCATGGAAACAAGTAGAAAAGTTACGCAGTACCCGTTTAAATAAAATAAGAATTCAAAAGCATTAAAATCAGAAGTCACCACCAGTATCTATTAAAGGTCCTATATTACATAAAATTGACTGATGTAAGATGGGGTGAGGAGCTCAGTCGCACGGAGTAGAGCCGCTGCTCCTGCACGTGAAGAGGAACCAGCTGAGGTGGCTCGTGCATCTGTTCAGGATGCCTCCTGGACGCCTCCCTAGGGAGGTGTTCTGGGCATGTCCCACCGGGGAAAACCCAGGACACACTGGAGGGTATGTCTTTCGGCTGGCCTGGGTCCCACCGGAGGAGCTGGAGCTGGGGTGAGGGAAGTCTGGGAGTCCCTGCTTAGACTGCTGCCCCCACGACCCAGCCCTGGATAAGCACAAGAAAATGGGTGGATGACTGTTGTGAGCTTTAAGCCATGTTAAACTGTTGTTACCTCCTCAAAAACATATGCAAAGGTGTGTTTTGTTTCACTTACCCATGTTTGAGTAACCCTTCATTATTAGTCTGTCTACATGTCCAAAGCTCAAAATGCTCTGTTCCACCTTGTGATGTCACTAAGTAGTAGTTTTCAGGTTAACAGCTACCTCTTACTTTTAGTTCAATAGAAAGTGCCAATTCCAGGGCTGAAATTATCCAAATGATTCGAGTGAAGGTGTGTGGAGTTTAAAAACACAGTGGAGTATTTCCTGTATTACCACATGACATTTCAAGGTGGAACAGAGTGTTTTCTGTTTGACGGAAAAAAACTCAATAGGCTTGTATCCTGAATGAAACAAACCCAGGTATGTTTTTGACATGGAACCATTATAACAAAGATCGGAAATTGTGTAATGCGGGCCCTTTAAATGCTATTCTTCAGCCAAAATCATTTGCTGTTATTGCGGTTTCTTGCTTGGTTTAATGACCTAGAAACAAATTTATTATAAAAATTGTAAAATCCAGATACAAGATTCTGATTCAGCCTGCTATTTCCTTCTGTGTAATTATGCAAAAACCCCATGCAAACAGCTCCTCCCGTGCTGGCTGCTTCTCTGTGCTCACTGCCTCTCTCCTCTTCTCTCCTCTTCTTCTCTTTCGCTCATTGAGTTGACGGTAGGTCTCTCTCTCTCACGGAGGGTTTGTCACACGCTAAGCTCTCATTAAGGCACACAATTAATTGGCCAAAATTAAACATGCACAGTAGCAGGGAAATTATATCTAGCCATGCTGACGAGAAGGATTTGCATAGGGCTGTCTTTTGCATCAGTATTAGATTTTAGGCTGAGTGTGAACAAAGCAGCGTGCATCAGTGAACAAAGGTTAGCTAAATTATAAATAGAAACGGGGTGGAAGTAATAAGAGAACATACATGAAGACAGGAGCTCAGTTAGTGTTGAGTGTTTGTCCGAGGGTTGGCGGTTTGAATCCTGCTCTCGACATAAACATCATTGGTGGCGTGGTCAGATCCGTTGACCCACTGGTTGGCGGTGCAATTCCAGCCCCCACAAATGAATGCTATTGTTGAGTCCTTGGGCAAAACACTTAACTCATCTCGCCTTCAGTGTCTGCGTACACTAGTGTTTGAATGTGTATGTGAATGGGTGAGCGATTCCTTGATGTAAAGCGCTTTGAGTGTCTTGAAGGTGAAAAATCGCTGTATAAAATTTGATCGTTTGACCCATAGTACACAGACTTGGACAAATATATATTTTTTTATGGAATAAACACTTGTTTTTCTATTCAGTCTTAAATCTTATGTTTTGGGTAATTATATTCCAATATTCAATTGTTGTCTCCTTTCTGCTTCAACTAGATAAAGATGCACTATGTAACTTTTCTGGTAGAGGATCCACCACCTGCTTGTCTCCATGGAGATGTTACTGCCTAGAATGTTCAACAGTATGGCATTAAGCATACCAATGTCAATCGGAATGGAAACCAAAAGGTGATGCTACTAATCCAAGCTACACGTCAACCACACAATTTATTTCCCTATTTTTAGCAACAAAATGCATGTAATTGTTAAATGTAAGATAGCTAAGTTTAATGCCATACTGTGGAACATTCTAGTTTACGGCAATAACAACTCACAAAGACTCCAAAGGTTGCATTGTGTCATAGTGTACCTAATTGGAGTGCAGCGGTGGATTCATACCTACACACAAGAGTAAAATGAATCCTTTGGTCTGTCCATCAAAGTGATGCAAGCCCCATCCTGGACCCAAACCTCTAAATGCATTGCAACAATAGAATTAAAATACTAAACACGTGTACGTGTACGGATATGAATATTGTATACGTGATAATCTTAATCTATTTGATGGCATTACTAAAACAACACCAAAAAAATGTAGGAATCCTGCTTGCCTGCCCCACAGATTATAACGGCACATGTGAAAGATTTTAGATAGCATTATGTAATTCTTGTGATGAGATTTTGCTGGTTTTCCTATCATTCCCTCTGTCCTGTCTCTATGGGCCCACCACTTTTAATTTACAAGTCCACTGCACTGCATTTGGGTGTCCGGTCTTTTTAATCTCTTCATCCCTGCCTGGAACTGAATTACACTGAAGCACTATCTGATGTCTTTGACGGTACACTCTCCCCTCAGTGTTTGATTCGGATGTTTACTTACGACCATATATTTTTACGCAAAAGCTTATGTCATTTTTCTGGGTTAGAGTCCGCCACCGGCTTATCTCCATGTTATTTTTTTCCTGGAATGTTCCACAATATGGCATTACACATATCTTGCATGTATTCAGTTACAGGTGTTTTAGTTATTAAAAAAATAGGTTGAAAAACATGCCTTCTTTCTGTTAGCGAGATTGCCACTCTCCACAGACCTGACCTATAACTTGGCCTGGTGGCGTTATCTGCTTGTCTATGAGGTTAATGCCATACTGTAGAACATTTCAGGCAAAGCAATAAAATATCAATGGAGACAATCAGGTGGCAGACTCATCACCGGAGTTAAGTTACACCTAAAACTTACTAAAAGAACACATTGGTAGTGTTTCCTTTTGAGAATTATAGAATTTTCTGAAGTCTGTACAAAATATCTTTACATTAACATTATGTAATTCATTTGTCCTTTAATGACTTATAGTGCACAGAGTTAGCTAACACCCCAAAGTCTCCCCTATTCCTACTGCTTAGCTAACATGTGTCTAGAATTGCATTGGTCCCTATGTGATTTCCATGCACGTGCTCATATTTAGCACGATACCGTCTCACTCTGGCATTGTGAATTCTCTGCTCGCTAAGCTCCTTAATAGAGTCACTACAAGGGCAAAAGCATTTTCAATTTTCATGTTTTTGCTTTTATTTCACCCTTTCCTCTCACCCCTCTCCCTCCACCCCCTCGCTCGCTCCTTTACGGCACACGGCCTGGTCCAATCAAAGGTGGCAGTATGGGCAGCGGGAGGTTGCTCTGTGGTTTTGATGAGAGGTACATCAGACAGAAAAGGATTAAGGCTGGCCTCCGACTCCACATCTGTGCAGCACACGACCGAACGCTGCACTGTGATTGGTGGATTACCCCTCGCATGCTGCAGCCAAATCTAGATATCGAATTATTATGAGGCAAGGGGGTTAGAAATAGAGCAAAATGTTCACGTACAAATACTGTTAAAGATATTACTTAAAATTGTCAACACATAACATATTTAGATCAACATGTTACCTGTTTATTGTTTTGAAAATGCTATATTTGCAGAAAACAGTATTTAAAATGTTTACTTAATATCAGTGTCATCTCTGAGTCTCCCCTCCCCTTTGCTTCTCGCTTTAGAGTGCCATCACAACACAGTGTTAATTCCACTAATGAACATCACATTACGTTTGTTAAGATTAGCGTATTGTTTTGCATCATGCCCTTGTATACATGTAAAAAATGGAAATGAGGGAGCATGGGTTACATAGGCTTGTGGATTGAGCCTGTACAAGAGGCATAGAAGAGTATGGCTGATCATAAGGAGGGTTTGAATAGTGGAAGTCAATTTTGCTTAATGCCCCATTTTAAAATAATTTGACTTTCCCATAATTCATGCAGATGAAATGATCCTTATTGCGGCGTTGGTTGAATATATGACTTAACCCCTTAATGTTTGCGGTGACTGATGAATGAACATATTGACAAACTGTACGGCTCACCACACTTGTATAGTTTCTTGAATAGATAATATGGAATTATGGAGAAATGCATATCCCATAGTAAATGCCAGGCTAAATATAGAGTGCAGATCATTAGAAATAATTGGCTAAACCTTCAGCGCTTGGCTAATGCTCTGTAGCATCTTGATTTTTTGATCATTTGCAATCAAATGCTAATGCTAAATCTGTCCATTGGTTTCAGAATGATAAAAAAAAAAAATTAGGAATGTTGCCATGGCGATTAACAATTCAAAATAAAATATTATATTTTTTGAAAGGGAATGTGTCCTCAAAATGCATACATAACATGAATATGAAACTTATGAATACTCAGAATAGGAACAATGTATTAAGAACTGACACAAGGATAGTATTTAGGTTGTGTATTACTCGTCCTTTCTGGGCTGGACTTAAACTCAGGTTAGAATAAAGTCCAGTGCTTCAAGACAGTTCCATCAAATTTAAAATGGCATCTGGATGGAAGCCAAAACATCTTGATCGCAAAAAACAATGCCCACAATCCCCTCTATATCTCACTAAATGAATCACTGCTTTTGTATGTAAATAGTATAATAAATATCTGCATACATTATTGCTAAGTTCAAGGCAACTGCCCTTTAATCACAAGCGGGATTGTGTTCATTACACCAATAAAGCCTCCTATATGTGGATTATTGCAAAGCTTTTTCATCTGAATTCTCTTATACAACATGTGACCTTTGTTTTAAAATGAATGGTCTCTTCTGTGTTCTGCAGTCATCACTACTTCCAAAGCAATTTTTATATGTCACTGTCTATTGACTTGTATGAAGGCAAAATCCATAAATCCATGCTAAATGTAATGAGGTCAGTTTTAGACAGGCAGTGTAATAGCAACCGGCCGGGGTCCTTCACACAGAGATAGGAGCAATAAATCAAACTTATTTATAAGATTATCATGAGAATTAATGAGGGTGATTAGAGAGAGGTGGATTGTGGGAGATCTGTGTGTGGTTGTCAAACGGTGCCATAGGGAATAGCAGATGTTTTGCTATGGCTTTTCCTGCTTAGTTTGAGCAGTTTATATGAAAAATTTGACTTTTAGTTTAGGATACCACTGGGGTATATAATGCTTTTTATCCTCAACTCAAGACATGAACAAGGGATACAATTCTACAGTTAAAATAATCCTGATAAATATTTCAAGATCTGGAGATGGGTCTGTTTCTTAAAGGCCTGATATTGCGCTATCTTCTGATTTATGTTGTAATGTTGTTTCCTCATCAAAAACATACCTGGAGTTGTGTTTTGTTTCATTCACACAAGTTTAACGCAAACCCTGCATATTTAGGTTGAGTTTCTGTAATCTCTGTTTAAGAGCATTTTGACCTGGTGAAGAATCTTTCAGTGTTTCTTTCATATTAGTTCTGGCATTGACCTTTAGTTCTTGATAAGTTCATGTTTACAACTGATTCAGCCTAGTTTTATACAGGTTTGATCTATGTACAGTCCGTGCCCAGCTGTCTCTTTTATCAAGCTATACTAATTGTTCCATTTGAATATCTGTGGTGTTTCATAGGGCTCTGGGATGACAAAACTGGAGGTTAGGTAAAAAAAAACAAAAAAAAACGACCATCTGAAGTTGCTTTTAAAAATACATGAGTTTTGAAGAGAACATGAAATGAACAAAGGCAAGACTGTGTTTGAAAGCAGGAAGCAGGAGACGTAAACAGAAAACAGGCTCCGGTTATGGCGTTTGTAATATCAAAGAAATACAGGCCTGTCAGAACACTGCTGTACAGGACACTAGGGTTAATATCAAAAAATAGTATGAACTCGATGACTCAGGTTCTTAAAATTGAAACTGCACAAATTATAGACTTCAATCAAGCCACGGCCCTATCTCTCAATCTGACCAGACCTGTACTTACTGAGGCTATTATTTCATGATATTTTAAAGGTGACTGTGTAACTTTTCTGGTGTATGGTCCACAATCTGGTTGTCTCCATGGAGATGTTTGATGTTTGCTTTGCCTGGGGTTGTTCTGTAATATGGATGGTATTAAGCATATTTATCTCGATGAAGACAAGCACATAATGCCACCAGGCCAAGTTACAGGTCAGATCTGTGGACAGGAGTCCCGCTCACAATAATAATGTATGATTGTCAAGATATCTTAAGCTAAAAAAAAACAACAAAGAATATAATTGAATACATGCAAAACAGATAAGTTTAATTTCATAGTGTGGAACATTCAGGATAAGCAATGACATCACCATGGAGCAAAGCAGGTGGCAGACACCAGAAAAGTTACTTAGTGCACCTTTAGCATTGTCCAGTGTTCTTTAAAATGACTGCATTCATATATTTGTCAGGATCCACACATAAATGAATCATCTTTTTCATTTTGTGGATAGAGACCAAAGGCAGTGTCAGTCAGCAGCAGTAATCCATTTATTTGTGCCCTGTCTCTCACTGTCTAATCTAGTCTGCACGGTTGTCATGGATATAAAGAACGCAAAGGAAAAGGTGTTGAGTGAAGATATTTTACTGGTAGATTTTTCAAGGCTTTTGTCAGGTGCTTGTTGAAAGAAAATTAACTGTTTTTTTGATAGCAACCTGGCATGGCTTTTGAAATGCCACAATAGAGAGATGGTTTCTTTCAGTGCTGCTTCAGTAATATTAGCAGGATTTCTGTGGTAGTCTGAGGGGCAGACTTTTTACTTTTACTTCACTACATTTTAGAGCAAGCATCTGTACTTTCTACTCCACTACATTTTTGAACTGGACTGAAAAGTAAATGTATTTTTTATATTGTTTGAGGCCTGCTGAAAAGTAGATTTTTTCATGTCATACTTTTACTTTTACTTGAGTATTTTTTGCCCCAGTATCTGTATTTTTTAACAAAGTAACAAAATCGAGTACTCCTTCTACCACTGACCCTCCCTATTAGTTGCTTGGAATGGCTCTGAATACCTATAATTAGAGTATGAATGATGGGACATATTTTTTCTTGTAGAACATGTTCTCGCAAAGAAATCAATTTCCCCAAATGAAATGAGAATAAACCCAGTTATTAGAGTCATTCATCTTGTTGCCGTGGAGAGGGGCATTGTGTACAGTCATGTTTTATGATTTCACTGACGCATAACTAGAGAACTGTTCAAAACATCGCTAATCATTTCAATTCTTACACAAACACAGCAGTATGACTAAGATTATATGCTTTGTTTAAAAGAATACATTTAGCATTCAAATTACACTGGCCTATTTTGGTTTTGATTTGCCAGACTGTTGACATAGCAGCGTCAGTTTGCCAGTAAACCTAGAAATGTCTTAAGTAGGGATGGGTTATTGGTTATTAGCAACTGATAGTCTGTGCACCCATGTGTCACTCCCAGTTTGTCCTCGGAGCAAAAGATTTTTCTTTTTGAACACGCCAATGACAATGGAATTAGAAGAGCACTTATACTGTATGGCTGTATGTTTATACAATCATGCAGCAAATGATTTTTCTCAAATAAAAACGTTTTGTGAATATTCTTTTACAAAACCTGGTTAATATGTGAGCTTTACTATAACTTAACGTAGATTTTAAAGGCCCCATATTACACAAAATGGATACTTGTGAGCTTTAAGCCGTGTTATAATGTTGTCAAAACATACCTGGATTTGCGTTTTGTTTCATTCACAGATGTTTGAATAAACCTTTATTACATCTGCAAATCTCAAAATGGTCTGTTCCACCTTGTGATGTCATGAAGCAGTAGTTTCCGAGTTAATAACTGCCTTCTATCTTTAATTCAACGACTGTCAATTCCAAAGCTGAAATAATCCAAATAATTCTAGTGAAGGCGTATGGAGTTTAAAAACACGGTTGAGCACGTACTGTATTACATCATTAGGTGGAACAGAGTGTTTTCTGTTTGAGAGAAAAACGTCTAAAAACGCCTAAATATACAGTGTTTCTGTGTTAAACGTGTGAATGAAACAAAACACAACTCCAGGTATGTTTGTGATGAGGAAACAACATTATAACATAGATCATTACATAATATGAGTCCTTTAAAATCTTTATTGGTATTGGCAAATATCGGCTCTTGGCCAGAACAGCTCTCATTTTAAGGGAGGTAGAGGAGGAAGAGAAGAGCGAGGAGAGGAAGGAGAGAGTAAGAAGAGAGGGAGAGAGGAGAGGAATAGTAGATAATGGTATCAGCTCAACAAAATATATCGAACCATCCCTAGACAAAAGCTATTTCATTATGTAAACCTGGTTTGCATTGGGTTTGTTATCAGGGAAGCTTGGAAAGATATCTCAGGACATCTCCGTGTATGCAGCCGTTCTTATATTAACCTCCATCTGCCCTGTCTGTGTCTTTCAGAATCCTGTTGACGGTGGTTGTGATCTTCCGAATCCTTATTGTGGCCATTGTTGGAGAGACCGTGTACGAGGATGAGCAGACCATGTTCATTTGCAACACCCTCCAGCCCGGCTGCAATCAGGCCTGCTACGACAAAGCCTTCCCCATCTCACACATCAGATACTGGGTCTTTCAAATCATCCTCGTATGCACCCCTAGTTTATGCTTCATTACCTATTCGGTTCACCAGTCGGCCAAGCAAAAGGATCGGCGTTACTCCTTCCTCTATCCCATCATGGAAAGAGACTACGGTAGGGATGGGCCAAGGAAACTGCGCAACATAAATGGGATTTTGGTTCAACACGGGGGCGATGGCGGAGGTGGCAAAGAGGAACCGGATTGTTTGGAGGTGAAAGAAATTCCCAACGCACCAAGAGGCCTCACCCATGGGAAGAGCTCCAAAGTCCGGCGTCAAGAAGGGATATCACGGTTCTATATAATCCAAGTTGTGTTCAGGAACGCACTGGAAATCGGATTTTTGGCGGGGCAGTACTTCTTGTATGGCTTCAGCGTACCTGGCATCTTCGAATGCGACCGTTACCCGTGTCTCAAAGAGGTGGAATGCTACGTTTCAAGGCCGACAGAAAAAACGGTATTCCTGGTGTTTATGTTCGCAGTTAGTGGGATTTGCGTGGTCCTCAACTTGGCAGAGCTTAACCATTTGGGTTGGAGGAAAATTAAAGCTGCCATTCGGGGCGTTCAGGCAAGGAGGAAGTCAATTTGTGAAATCAGGAAGAAAGATATGGCTCATCTGTCCCAACCACCCAATTTGGGACGCACACAGTCCAGCGAATCAGCTTATGTCTGACCAAATTTCATTGTGTATTTGAGTGAATGTGAGAGAGATATTTTGTAAAAGTAAACATTATAAGGGTCGCAATCAAGATGACATTTTGGTATCGGACAAAAATGAACATTTAAGAGTGACCCAAGCCATGAAAACGCAGAGACATTGTAGATTTATGAACAGGTGAAGACACTGCCATATTAACTTAAAAAGAATCAGCCCTGTATTTTTTCAACTGGGTGATAAAGATTGAAGGAAAGAAAAAAGTGTAGCCTGTTTTTTGTTGCTTTACGAGGACATGACAGGTGCGTTTGATGCATCCCAGAAGACACAGAGAGTAACAGCATTATTACAACGCAACGGAAGAGTTGTCAGCACCGGGAAAGAGGACAAGTTTTTCCTTTTTTTTTTTTTCCAGAGAAGGAATAGCAAAAAACTGCACAAGATATAGAGAAGACATGCTGGGATAGTTTGCAGTTTGCTTCCCCTTGTCGACAATTAAAGACCAAAGCCAAAAATTTGAAAAAAGAAATAAAAAACAGACAGATCTGAGTAGTGTCAACGTGTACTGGAACATTATCCAGGGCCCAAGCCAAAATAGTGGGAACGGATCTTGTTTATGCTTGGTGTCCTGGCAAAAGGCTGCTTTAACACAAGCAAAAGTGAAGAATACCATAAACATTTGTCCTTCGTTCCTCACGCCTTGCTCTGTCCCTTCTGTGGTTGGCAGCTATTTACACCTCTAAGCTATGCTAACGCACTTGGGTGAGGCTTGCTAGCTCGGGTGATGCTAACTAGCCTGGATAATGCCAACTAGTCCAGGCGATGCTAATGAGCCCGGATAAGGCTAACTAGCCTGGACTATGCTAACAATTCTGCTCTGTAAATCTTAGAGAGGAACTGATGAACAAAATGGCGTCTTCTAAAGCACAAGCCAAATTCAGAAATAAAGAGACAGTGACAAGAAGAAAAAATCTAGAAGGAATCACATCACTTTATTACATCTACTCAAATTTTATAAAATATATCAAGATTTATCATAATTTTTGTTTTTATTTTGAGAAAACAATGGTGCCATCCTTGAGATATTTAAGTATAGTTTAAAGAAATAAGGTATAAGTCTATCATGAGAATATTGTTTATCTGTTAGAATATTTCAAATTATTTGGGTGATGGAGGAATCATATTGCTGTTTTTTAAATGTATAAAAATGTTCTTTGTCTTTTTTAAAACTTTTTCTCATTATAACATATTGATTTTTTTTCACAGAATATAAAAAGCAGAGAGCAGAAGATTGTCCATTATGTTATATAGTGTATAAATGCTGGCGCTATGCAACAGATATAACTCCTAAAGCTCCTAAAGTTGGAATATTTGATCACATTATTGTTTCATTTATAGTTGGGCGACAATGGTGTAGTAGGTTGATTATTCACCCACTAACAAGATGGTAGGCAGTTTAAAACTGACCCTAGCACTTATTGTTTTCATGCCTCTAGAGAAGACAGTACCCATTCTAACATAAACAGTTTCTATTTATTGCTTGCAGTGTTACCCATTTGTGGCGAGTTGGCTCTTTTGAATGGTTCCTTAATGTGAACTGTTGGAATCAGATCAAATTTTTTAAAAGAACCTAACCTATTTTACACTGATTAAACTGAACCAACACAGCAGCACAGAAGCCTTTGACATCATCATAATAACACATCATAATAATAATAATAATAATAATAATAATAATAATAATAATAATTATAATATTATATTATTATTATTATTATTATTATTATTATTATTATTATTATTATTATTATTGTATTGTAGCAAAATATTTTATTTATTTATTTACTCTCCCACTCCGTTTGAACCATTTTAAACAAATCCGAGCCTTGGTTCTCTCTGTTACAGTTTGGTGATAAAATGAGTACTCACACTGGCTTCTGTCATATAAATAAATATAAAAAGAGCTAATCTTTTGAACAGCTCTTTAAAATCAACGAATCCTAAAGATTCAGATTCAGACAAAAGAGCTCAAAATCTCATCACAAATTTACGTCAAACCATTATTTAGCATTTGATATAGAAGAAAATCATATTTTCCAACTTTATGTGCAAAAATGTTGGTGTTGTTGAGAAAATGGTATATTCTGTTTGTTGCATGGCCCCAGTTGGTTTAGGCCTGTGATCCCGTTTGATAAGACGTGTTTACTTGAAGAGACATTGCTGGATGACTGAGCTCTGTACATTGTGAGTAGTAACTCTCTAAGGACAGTCACGCTTTTGAATTTCAATGGCTTCTTCAGTTTGCAAATTTCTTTCTCCAGACTGGATTTCAACATGCATGCCTTGTAAGAGCAATGTTAACGGAATGATAACTCAAAGAGACCGGAAAAAATGGCGTTGAAAAAGTGTTGCACCTTGATTACAAAAGACACTGGGAGAGTGGTAGACTGCAGAATTATACAGCCATACAGTTATATGTTCAAAATGACATATTTTCCAAGAGTATAACCATTTTCTCTGGTTTATTACTGCTACTATTGGCCTTGGCTTGGTTATTCAATTTAAGTTTATTTATATAGCACAAAAAACTACTTCCAGGGACCAAAATGCTTCACATAAAAGATAAAAAAAAAAACCCAAACAAATATACAGATAACATGATACATAGAAAAAGAACCATAAAACACCAAGATATCCTATCCAACTAGTATTAAATGCCAGGGAGAAAAGGTGGGTTTTTCAGTCTTGTCTTAAATGGAGCTAAAGACTGAGATGATCTGACAGGCAGGGGGCGCTGTTCCATAGTCTGAGTCCTGCCACAGAAAAGGCTCTGTCACCTCAATATTATAGGGCTGCAGTAACTCCCTCAAATAAAATGGACCCATAGAGCACAGACATTATTAGACAATGTATAGGGAAATGCAAGGAAGAAAAAAATGCAAATTAACATACCAAGGCTTGACAGAATGAACCCTCAACCTCCACTAAATATTTTGTATTGTTACCTAAGTCAAGCAAAAATGTGATATACAAGCTGGGAAATGTAAACAGACTCTATCATACAATTTGATGCAATGTACGATTTTTATCTATAAAAATGCAGTCAATATTTAATAACCTTTTTCAGTTATATTTTACATGTTGATCCAAAGTAAATCATTCAGATTTTAAGATATACACACTGGTTTAGTTTATTTAAATAATTCAAATGTCTGAAAACCACAGGTTATTTGAAAACCTTTCCAGATAACTGTCTATCATCTCTGTGACATGTGCACATGCTTAAACAACATTTACATTGCATTATAGTCTTAATTGTCTGCACTCGTGAGGACAAAAAGGAGACAACCAGCGCATGCCTCAGAATGCCTAATAATAGAAGCTAGTCCTACTATTAACTCAGGGCTTAAGGAGTGACCTTCAGACTTAAGACCAAGCCAATGTCCTGTCCTGATGTAATCTGCACAGGGCACTTCAACACCACTCTATATATGGCAATGGGAGTTTCAAACCCTCAGAGCACCAAGAAATAAAGAATAATTGTCATGAAAAGAAAAGATGGATGACAGAAGACAAAAGATAACATTTCAAGTTTGTACCTTTTTCTTTGGTAAATGGTACATAACAACAGCCAGAGTGGTTATGTGCCCAAAGCAAAATTTTAAAATGTCAGGACACTGGGGAGGTATTGGTAATGTTTCAGTTTTTAGAGTCCAAAACCTTTTTTCTCTGTGGATATGTTGTTGTTTTGCCAGGAATAGTCCACAAAATAGCATTTAAACTTCAATCTCCATGGAGACAAGCAATTGAGATATAAGATTCGAAAATATCAGAGACTAGGATATGCTCAACTTTTCTGATTTCTCATAGCTTGCATAGAGAAACGTTGTTATCCACTGGGCTGAAGGAAGCGTCTGGGATGAGGTTGGTCTGGTCATATTTGGTGAAATTGCTATCCCTGCAGTTGATTTCTGCAATTGATTCCAACTTTATACTCAAAAATCTGCATGTTATTGAGAAAATTGTATCTTCTGTTGCATGGTCCCAGTTGGTTTACACCAAATGGGGTCATGCCTTGTCTCCAGCATAATTTTGAGCTGGGTCCCTAGTTTTATTCAAATGTGCCCAAATATTTACTGCACTGAACCAGGTCAGCTGTTTTCCTGCAGTCCACCACTCCCCGAGGTCTTAACTTTTCTATTTGTTGATGTGAAATTATGCAATCTCTTTTCTGATTTGCTTATCTTTTTTGACTTGTGGGTTCACTTTGTCGTCTGTTGCTCTTTGTGCAGTGACATATCAAAAAAGAACGATTTTTTATGTGAAAGAACAAATGTTTTTTTCTTTTTTTTTAATGTATAGAAAATATTACAGAAAATATATCTCTTCCCTTGCCAAAGTGATATGCAAATTTTATATTGATTTGAGAGCGTTTTTAAGAATTGCATGTGTAATGGCTAGACAAAGCATGTTTCTATGTTTTTCTTAATATAACATGTTTTCAAGTCCAATGTTGGAGCAAAGCTAATGCGTCTTTATGCCAAGTGTGTATAACTTACCAAGAGCCAGGATTCTATGAGTAATTTATATGTAAACTACCTACTCAAGTCTCTCTGTCAAAGTCCAGATATAATACTCAGAGATTTGCACATTTATGTAATATAGTATACCTTTATAATGTGTAGAAAAGATGCTTAAGAGTCTACGAAGCCAAACAGTCAAACGGTCAGTGGTTCTCAAAGTGGGGTCCACGTACCTCAGCGTATGGGCCTATATAGCTGCACTGAAATGTCCTTGGCTTTCAATTCAAGTCCATTTATGTAACACATTTAAAACAACTGAACATGACCAAAGTATTTCACATAAAAAACAAGGTTTAATTTAAAGCATTTTAAAAAATATTTTTATTTTTAGGCTATTTTGTTGAATTTTCTCAATTTGTTTGTACATTTTTAAAGTTGTTTTTTTTTTTTTTTTTTTTTTTTTTTTTGTGTTCAGAAATTTAGCCCAGTTTAGTCCTGGGTTACATCTGATCCATTTTTGGTTTACTTTACTCTTGGTTTAGATATGATTCAGTCCATGCTTTTCTCAATTTTATACTACATTTTGGATGCATTTTAGAGATCAAAATGTAGATTAATCTGTTTTCATTCACAAAAACCCAATATTCATGGTACAGAGGCGAAATAGTTTGAGAATCACTGACCTAACGATATGTCAAAACACAGGGTACATACTAAAAAACCAAGGTGAAAGGATGGCACCATACAAGTTCAGAACATTCCAGGGTTGTCCCCAGCACAATCAAAGACCAAGATTTACAAACCTATTACACAAATAAACAAAAGGGCAGGTTTTTGTGGGGTAAAAGTCACTGACAACAGACTCAGGAAAGAAACCAATGCTGAATTTTGATTATTACTGATTTTTATATTGAATTTTTATGTCACACTAGCATAAAAATTAACCCTTTTATAAAGATATGTCAGCATTCTTTCCATTTACCATCAAAGAGCCACCTGATAATGCCAAGACTCCAGTGACATTGCCTTTGTCTCCAGCATAAAACTGCCCCGGACATCATACTGCCCCCTAGTGGTCCACACAAAGCTAACAATGTAGCAACCCAGGTCTTCTTCTCTTCTACACTTGACTGTTTGCAATGAGCATTCCACTGAGGGGCCGTTTACACAACAACCTGCAGAACATGCAAATATTTAGCATCCCTTATTTGGCGTCCCAGTCAAAAATAATTCCATCTTCAACTGTCAGCTTAGTTAGTTTGTTTGTGGCAGTGGTGGAACGTAATGAAGTAAAAGTAGTAAAGTACTGTACTTAGGTGAAATTTTTAGACATCTGTACTGTATTTAAGTGTAAAGTGTATATTGGATACTTTTTACATTTACTTCACTACAATTGAGAGCAGTATCTGTACTTTCTACTCCACTACATTTTTGAACTGGACTGAAAAGTAAAAAGTACCTTTCATATGATTTGAGGGGTTATTTTTACCATGTTTGTGGTTACATCCTGACTAAAGTTTTCAACTTCAAGCTTCGGCTTTGAGCAAACAAAAACAGATACACAAAATTCATGAGAAAAATTAAGAAGTTGAATCGTATTGTTACTGTTGACCAAAATATTTCAAAATGTTTAATTTTTGAATCAATATCACTACATTTAACACTTGAAGAAATTGACAACACAAACTCATTTTTAAACAGGTACTTAAATACTTTCACTTGATATTTTTTTTTTCATATAATACTTTTACTTTTACCTTTACTTGAGTAACTTTTTACCTCTGTGTCTGTACTTTTACCTACAATAACAAAATTGAGTACAGTACTTCATCCACCACTGCCCATTAGCATATGTTGCACCAAATACTCTTCATGGGGTATTTTTAAAATCCAAAATTTACAATTATTATGAATTATTAGCATGTTTTGAACATTCACAAGCAAATACTCATAACTTACCACATTATTCTACACTACAGACAAGTTTACCATTTGCTTTCAGGTTAAATATGTGTTAATTACAGGTACAAACAATGTCATTCCACACCATCGATCTCTTATAATGTTTTAAAAATGGCTATTTCAAAGTTAAAAAGCCTTATCCCTATAACATCTAAAGTAGTAACAGACAGGCAAATCAGTGACATTATCTGGTACATTATAATTATAACCAAAATGCACAGTGCCCCCTATGCCCTTCACAACAGGAAATTTTCTGCCAAGACTTTTTGTGTAAACGACCCTAAGTAAAGACTGTAGCACATTCTCATTGAAACTCCTCACAAATTTTGTACTGAAATTGTAGCAGACAAATTGGACTCCTCAGGAATACAACATGAATCAAGCTGAATACATTTGAACATTACAATCAAATAAACAGCTGTTTATATCAATGTTACTTAAGATCATTAGAATAAAATAGACACCATACCACGTAGCCCTCAAGCTTTTGGTATAACAGCACATCCAAGGGCTTCTAGCTAATTAATAATGAAAAGCCATATACATTTAAAAAGAAACGTGACTTGAAATTAAACATTACTGTGCTTGCAATGGCCACAGATGAAATTGGGTTATGTATTTTGCATTCAAAGTAAAACATACACAATATGCAAAGTGTATTTAAATGTGCCCCTTGTCCCAAATATAAATGTTGTAAATTGAAGTACTCTGCTCCGCTCTCCTCTGCAGCTGGTGTCTCTCCTCATACAGCTGGGTTCAGACACAATATCAATTGTGAATGGCCTTTTCTAATGATGTGAATTGGCAGGTTAAACCAAGAGATTTGAATTCAAAGTTCCCCGGTGTTGCTACGGTTACTGACTGCAATTGTTCTTTACTCATGACATAAGAACAGTGGTAGTAACTGTATGATAGTAGATGTACTAGTAGGCAATTTATGTTTTATTAATGAAAAGGGGCATTGCACAATAATCAACAAACTACACAACGTGAGTTTGGTCATTTGAGTCAGTATCAATAGTCCCAAACAAAAAAAAAACAAAAAAAACAGATGTGTAATAAATATGCAGACAAATGCAGTTATATACAATCAGTGTAATGCTAATGCTAAGAACATTCTCCTAGTCATTTAAAGCTGTGGTCTGAACCCTGAACCCTGGTGTGCATGTGGAGTGGGGAGCAGTGGAGATCAGCCAATATTTGGCGACATATTTGTGATTCATGTTCTAAAGGAATTGAAAAAGGAACCACTTTAATAAGAAACCTGGTGACGTGAGCTTAGCTTCCACAGCACATCTGTGACATCTGTACGATGTAAAACAGGACTCTATGGTGTAACTATGGCCTTCTGTTGAAGGTTTGTATATTTATGACTGGTGTACTGTATGTAAAGACTGAATTAAACCTTGAATGTTACAAATTCAACCATGAATTCTTCATTTCTTTTTATTTATTCAATTATAAACAACACACATTCACCTTAGAACAGTGTTTCTCAAACTGTGGTCTGGTATAGTGGTACACTGAGCTCTCTGCAGAG
The DNA here is from genome assembly GCA_019594935.1 of Periophthalmus modestus. Lineage (NCBI taxonomy): Eukaryota > Metazoa > Chordata > Actinopteri > Gobiiformes > Gobiidae > Periophthalmus > Periophthalmus modestus. The sequence continues at coordinate 4,771,354 of JAIEZT010000016.1, read as the reverse complement.
ATAAATCTATGCATGTTTTTGGCCTCCTTGGGCTGATCATTATTTAGATCTACTTTCTCCATGGTTAAGTCTCATTTAAGATCCAAGATGAGTCCTAATTTAGGCAAAAATATTATTGTAGATGGTACTTGTTCATACTTGAGAACCACTGGCCTAAAGTTCATCTCAAAGATCCATACCTTTCTCTGTTCTGCCACATGTATCTTATGTCTGTTTTTATCAATGCACTCATAACTGGCATGATTCACTCATAGCTATTACGTACGTAGATGGTTTTTTATATAGAACAGTTACCTCTGCAGTACAGTGAGTGGGCGTACTGGCATTTGCACTGTGTTATTTTACCTGTGACTGAAAACTCTTTATATCTGAACACTCTTCGAGACTCTGATGAGAGCTGACATAGTGCGAATGTGTGGAGGAAACTGTCGGCTCTGTTTGTGTAACCAGGAGAGACACAATTCTTTATTTTATTTTATCTTTATCTTACTTTTCTATTTGGAGTGAACCTGGAACTGCTCGGCTTAAATCTCATTTCCAGAAGCCTTACTGAGTTTCCAATCTGATAAACAATGTCATAATAGTATGTAGAAACCCCTAGCCTTCTGCAAATATTTAAGATTACATAAGATAAGATTTAGTTGTGATACAGCAAGAGCAAATAAAATAGGCACTTAAAACTCAAGATAAGTCTTCATATTCTTCCCATAATAATAGTTTTTGTAGAGTCTTCTCTTTTCTGCTTTTTCTAATGTCTACGCAGCATGGTGTTAGCATTTGAAGCAATTTGTGATCTGTTTTCATATTGTTGGCTTCAGAAGTTTTGTTAAAGGTGCACTGCGTAACATTTCCACCTGCTTGTCTCCATGGAAATGATATTGCTTTGTCTAGAATGTTCCACAGTATAGATTAACCCTAGCTATCCCAGAGGAGACTAGCAGGTTACAGCACTACGCTACATTACAATTCAGATCAGAGAGTTGCTCCTATTCACAGAAGGAGTCATTGTATTTTTGAGCAATAGAAACACTCGTAATTAATAAATGCTAGATGAATATGTTTAATGTCATACCATGGAACATTCCAGGCAAAGCAATAACATCTCCATGGAAACAAGTAGGTAGTGGACCCTGTCTTTTTCTGTCTTTTTCTATATCGTCAGACCCTGCTGCATGCAAAGGTATCATTGGCTCCATCCCTGGCCAAAAAAATATATCAAACAAAAAAACAAAAAAAACACAGAAATATCATAGCCTCTGGACCTTTATTCCTGAGTGTCAGTGGTCAGTAATGACATTTTCTCCTGTAAAAGCTCAAAACTCATTTAAATGTGAAAGAGTTGTCGTTTAATAACAAACATAAAAGTCTATAACTCTGCTAAATATTTAGTTTGTATCTGACATTTACAACAAGAAGTAAACAGTAGTGGAAAACCAGTGAACAGTTAGCTAAACAATAGAGGCTAAACAACAGGGACACTGTAGGCTACGCTCACATTTATCACTGATACAGAGTTTGGGATCAGACAGTTGAAATGAACCTTTCTCTCCATATGTAACATGTTTCTAAAGTACTCCTGTGTGTTGAGGAAAGAATTATTGTGGGGCAAAAGCAGTAGATCCATGGACAAAAATTAGGTAATGAAATGCGAAGAAACACATTTTGTCTGTTAAGCTTTCCATAGTTCTGCTCATAGACTATATAAAGTAGTGGACTAAGGGAATGTGATGCCACCCATAGCGTTCAGCTCCAGTAAAATGAAGCTTATTAAAGCTAGAGGTTATAGCTGCGAATTTGGAGCCGAGTTCCACATTTAGAATTCTGACCATGATAACAACCAAAGAGCCAATCACGGCTGTTGAAGGTAACGCCCCTTCCCGCCTTCACCGCTGGTTTAGCAGGGAGCGAGCGCTTAGCAACTATCAATGGTCATAACTTGAATCACGGAGCCAGAATATTGAATGTTGAGGGGCATTTTTCAGTGCATAACCTCTATTGACAGGCAGTTTATTTTTGCATTTTCCAAACTACAATTAAAAAAACATGACTCAGGCCAGTGGCTCTTAAACATTTCATACCTAGTACAAAGAAAATGACTGGCCTTCTGAGTACCACAAGATCTAAATCAACTATATAACAGGACTATTCCAGGTGTATTCTACGGCTAAACCAGCTCTAAAAGTGAACTATATCACTTCCACTGAAGTTTTAAAAAAGAAATGATCCAAAGGTCGGTCAAAAAGTAGATAAAATGAACTTAGACAAACCCACACACGGAAGAGCTGTCCAAATGCTACCTGAAGGAGCTCGGTACCATCAGTAGTAGGCCTGCATGTACCACAGTTTGAGAAACACTGAGTTACTGACACTGACAATTATGCTTGGAGGTGAACAGAAGGTTTGAACTTAAAAATACTTGCTAAAAATCTCTTTCTACAGCTATACTATATATATATTTGGCTAATAGAGATACCACATAATTATCTTACAATATAATTTGCTTTATGAAAGCCTATATGAAACATTAAGCCGTTTCATTCTTAGCCTGGCCTCTGGGAAATCATTTGACATGAAATAAAATGGAAGTACTGCATTAATGTATGTGCCCAAACTCCACCCACGTTTTTTTCTAGTAGGTCACATGATCCCAGCGCAGGACTCCAGGGTCATGTGATGCAGACCTGGATTGAGAGCCTGTTGCCGTGGTGATAAGCCGGACGGTAATATCTCTAAAGCACAGTAAGGATTAATGTGTCGGCAGATGGCTATGGCTCCATGTCATTTCCTCAAACTAAAACACAGAGCTCACAACATTCATATTCATACTTGTCATATTCTCACATATATTATTACTACTCTGTGTATTTAGTAGTTTAGTTCATTAATCAGTTGATGGTGTCTTTAGCAGCTGAAATTTGAATTTGTCCATTAATCTTTTGGTTTAGATTATAAGGATTTATATGAACAATAGCAGAAAGGAGAAGTTAGTGAGTGAGTTAGCTGAAGATTTGGCATTTTTGGGTATATGGTATATGTTAGAGTACATTAAACTCACATGCTCAATTTGTCTTTATATAAATATGTTTCCTATTTTTTTTCCCTATATAAATAGTTTTTTTTTCGAACATGAAGTCTTGTGCAGGTGTAGTTTGAGTGTAGTTAGATACACAGCGATATGTAATAGCTGATCTTGTGCCATGCCCCCTTTTTAGTTGACTAATCAATCAACAGGACATATTAACAAAGAATTTCTATAGTGGACACAGCCCTAGCAATGCAATAATAGGTTTTGTTGGTGCAAAATAATTGGGGCTCCTTATTTGCTAAATGGGATGCTTGATATTGTTCAAACAAATATTAAATAGACACACATAAACAATGCCATACCATGCTCTAAAAAAGTAAACAGAGTACGCATAGGGCCTTAGGTTAGTGGTTGCCAAACTTCATGTGTCTTAAATAGGTTTAAAGACATATTATGGAACATTCCAAAGCAATAGTATCTCAATACAAGCTGCGAAGTCTCCATCAGAGAAGCTACATAGTGAGCCTTTAATTCTTTCATCATGCTTATCCATTGCTAACCCTGGTTAAGATCAGGTCTCATCATAATTTTCTCCTTTTCACTTATAGCTTATTTTAGTTCTGATTAATCACGGTTAAAAGGTATTCTGGCTTGGAACTGGTTTAACCCTAATTGAGATGTTATTTAGACTTGAATTAGCCTGGGTTTATTTATCATTCAAGGACATTTTCATCATGATTTTCTCTTTTCACTTATGGCTTATTTTAGTCCTGATTAATCCTGGTTAAAAGGTATTCTGGCTTGGAACTGGTTTAACTCTAATTGAGATGTTATTTAGACTTGAATTAGCCTATGTTTATTCATCATTCACGGAAATTTTCATCATAATTTTCTTTTGTCACATATCTTATTTTACTACTGGTTAATCCTAAATTTTAAAAATATCCTGGTTTGGAACTGATTTAATCCCAATTGGTATATGGGTGAGACTTGAATTAGCCTGGGATTATTCATCATCCAAGCACATTTTCATCATAATTTTATCTTTTTCACTTATATCTTATTTTAGTCCTGGTTAATCCTGGTTTAAAATGTATCCTGGCTTGGAACTGATTTAACTCCTATTGGTATATGAGTTAGACTTGAATTAGCCTGGGTTTATTCATCATTCAGGCTAATTTGGCCCACTAAACATTGTATTACACTTGAAAATATGTGTCCATATTGCTTGTATTAACCCACCTATCTTCATTACCATTTTAATCACATAGAGTTGCCCTGAGGTTCGCCTCCCATTTACAGCATATCAAATACAATCATCATTAACTACTAATGGAGCCTTCATCTTAACCATTACACCCTCCTCTTCACAGCTATATTCTCACCCAACACTCACCAATGTCACCCTCCCTTGTCTTTTATCATCAGATCTATTACCATCTAAGCACCCTGGCTATTACTGAATACTGCACCTATGCCATAGTGGATCAATACTAGGTTCTGCTGATGAATCACCTCATACACCTCCTCACTATACCCCCCCATTCATCACTAAAGTAATGTCATGCCGCCACTCAAACGCACAAGATTTACAGCGTTAATTTTTACATAACTACAGGAAAATTCCCATACCATGAATTATGAAGAGTTGAGTGCAGAAGAATCAATATAAACTTTTGACTTAGCTGTATTCAACATTAAGGCCCTATATGTATTTCAATAGTGCAATATTAACATGCTGGTTGGTTGAAAAAGTACATGTTTTCAATACTTGTACTACTATACCAACTGCATACACCTCATCAGTGCATTAATATGAATATTTAAATCAACACACATTCATACACCAGTGTACACAGACACTGGGGACGAGGTGTGTTAAGTGTCTTGCTCAAGGACACAACAACAGCATTCATCTGTGGGAGCTGCCATCACATCACCAACCTCTACCAACTGAAATACATAAATGTGCTGCTTCAGTACTTTGTCATAAACAGTAAAACAGTACAAAGTGTTCTAAATCATGTCCTAAGGCAGTGCTTCGAAGGAGGAGAACGAGGGACCAACAGAGTGATTCAGGCAAAGCTAGAAATAGCAAAACATGGGAACAAAACAAGGAACAAATACACAAATGAAAGGATTTTAAAGGTCTTTGATATGCAATGACTCTCGTGAGCTGTAAGCCATGTTAGAATGCTGTTAAAACATACTTGCAGGTGTTTGATTAACTTTTTATTATTAGTCTGTCTACATCTCCAAAGCTCAAATGCTCTGTTCCACCTTGTGATGTCATGAAGTGGTAGTTTTCAAGTTAACAGCTACCTTTTACCTTTTGTTCAATAGATATTGGCAATTCCATGGCTGAAATCATCCATATGATTCTAGTGAAGGTGTATGGAGATTGACGCACTTCCTGTATTACAACATGACATCACAAGGTGGAATAGAGTGTTTTCTGTTTGAGAGAAGAACTCAGTTTAATCTGCAGGGTTTGTGTGTTAAACATGTGAAATGAAACAAACAGAACTCCAGGAATGTTTTAGATGAAGAAACAACATTATAACATAGATCAGAAAATAGCGAAATATGGGCCCTTTAAAGTGTACTCAGTGTGACATACTTTTCAATATACATTTATGGAGTTTTCATGTATGCCCCCAACATAGATCACGGATCACGTTTTTGGTAGATAAAATGTAATATAAATTCAGATGTTAAAGAGTACTTCTGCTGTTGTATACATGGGGTTGATGGAGCTGATGGAGCTGAGGAAACATGCTGGGAATGTTCTGCCTGAGTGCCTCTGTCTGCAGGGAGAGCAGCTGAGTAGGACAGAGAGAGGAGAGGGAGGGAAAGAGAAGAGGTCGAGGGGGTAGCTGAGAAGGAGGAGAGGGAGAGAGAAAGGAGAGGGAAGAAAGAGAGAAGGGAGAGAGAAAAAGAGATAGGAGGAGGAGAGTTGGAGAGAGCCAGTTGAGAAGGAGGAGAGGAGAGAGAGGAGGAGGAGAGGGGGTCTGTCTTTATTTATTGGAGTAAAAGTGGCAACATTTCAAAAGACTTTTAAGATTTTTGTAAATATTTCAAAAAGTTGGAGCACTAAGTGACAGCAGCTTCGAAATAGTAGATGATGATGAACAGTCCTTGTTAAACAGAAGTGTGTGTGTGTGTGTGTGTGTGTGTGTGTGTGTGTGTGTGTGTGTGTGTGTGTGTGTGTGTGTGTGTGTGTGTGTGTGTGTGTGTGTGTGTGTGTGTGTGTGTGTGTGTGTGTGTGTGTGTGTGTGTGTGTGTGTGTGTGTGTGAGAGAGAGAGAGAGAAGAAAGAGAGAGAGAGGGCTAAAAGAGACAGATGAGACAGTGGAGGATTGACTCAAATGTAAAGTATGTGACTGACATAGAAATAGAAGTGTTTATCATTGTATAAGCAGTGGTGGAATGTAACAAAGTAAAGCAGATACTGTTTACTTTTACTTCACTACATTTGAGAGCAGGTATCTGTACTTTACACTTCTCTAAATTTTTGAACAGGACTGAAAAGTACATTTTTATTGTTTGAGACCTGCTGAAAAGGCTGAGGGTTTATTTTTTACATGTTCATAGTTATATACAGATACAAGCAGCTAGGAAACAAACTATGAATCAATTCAGTTGTTTCTGTTGATCAAAATTCAGCACAAATCTTCATTTTATCTAAAAATCTGCACAAAATACTTTTACTTTTTTTTTCTCTCTAAGTACTTTTTAACACGTACTTTAATACTTTTATTCAAGGTTTTTTTTTAATGTGATCCTTACTTTTACTAGTATTTTTTTGCTTTGGTAAATATACTTTTAATAAAATAAGTATTTTTCTACTGCTGTGTATAAATATAGTGTTGTTTAAGATTGCACAGGACATTATAGTGACAGGCTAATCTTCTTTATTCAGATGTTTAGACACATCTGCATTGACTAAAATAAGCGAAGTTCTAATGTGTTGCTCAGTGGTAGAGCTGTAGCACATATGCATGGTACCTGTTGGTCTTTTATGGTTAGGTAGCCAAATGTCTTTACCTTGAATGCAGGGCAAGTTATAGAACGTACACAACCAGTCAAAAGTTTGGGCACACCCCCTCATTCAATGTTTTTTTCTTTTTTTAAGTTTATTTTTTCTTTTTATTACTTTCAGCATGCTATTTTATACATTCAGAAAAGACATCAGATATATGAAGTAAGTCATATGGAATGAAAAATAAATAAATGTATTAATTAATATATGTAATAATAATACTTACTATGCACTCAAACCAACAACGTTTTGCATAGTGAACCACTAGTAAAAAACACTGAGCACCGAATATACTGTAAATATGATTCTAAAGTAACACAATTACTAACATGGTCTTCATTTGAGGCACTCACTAGCAGTCAAGTTTATGCCTCCACAAACAGGAGAAAGTGTAGGTTGTTTATGATGATGGCGAAGTCAGCGTGTTTGCACCGTGTTCGCTTAAAACACAGGAGCAGAACAGAGAACAAAGATGTAAAACGTGCTTCTGTGTAACTGTGTCAGTGAGAGAGGCGCTCGCTCTAGGCTGGGAGAGGAAGTGATGCGTACGCTAACAGGAAGGAACAGATCCAAGGGGCATGCGCCAATCGACCACCAGCCCTCCGACCCCCTCACCACAGCTCAAAGAGGGACACAGGAGGACAAGGATACTTCTATATAAGAAGTGTGAGTGCTCAAGCATCCCTTAACAGCTCACACAGTCATTTTATACCCCGGGACAGGTCAGAAGCTGCTCCATGTGTAACAAGGGTTAGAGTATTTATAAAAGTCCTGTTGCAATATTTCAATCTATAAATAAAAAATATCAAAACAGCATAGCCATCATTATGGAGACAATGTTGTTAAGATGTGTGTGATCTACTGACCCACAGGTTGGTGGTTCAAATCCTGCTCTTGACATGCACATCGATGGTAGAGTGGTGTGATCTACTGACCCACAGGTTGGTGGTGTGATTCTAGCTCTCACACATGAATGCTTTCATTGTGTCCTTGGGCAAGACACTTAACCCACCTCTCCTCCAGTGTCTGCGTGCACTGGCGTATGAATGTGTGTGTGAATGTGTGAGTGGTTCCTTGATGTAAAGCGCTTTGAGTGACTTGAAGATGGGAAATCACAATATTAAAATATGACCATTTACCTTGAATATTTTGTCTGTTTTGGACAGTGTGTTGAATGTACTACACCATATCCAAAATAGTCTCATATTCTGCAACTAAAATGCTTCTATAGTCTGTTCATATTTAATAAAACACAAATAGACATTGGTTTATAAGTTGGTAAGAGAAATAATGTACATGGAACATATAAATGGAACATATATTCTACAGCAACAGTCAGACCCCTAGCTCCATGTCCACAGATAGTCCTTCTGAAGTCCTGGTTCTTGGTCTCAGGCTGTTCATCACGAAGCCTGGACCTAAATATAAACAGGAGTGTGTGCCAGGCCTATGACACTTTAAACAGACGAGCCCTGAGAGATGCCTCCTGTTCACATGTGAGCCTCGTGACTACCTCCTCTACTGTCTTATACATGTCCACTCAACACACATATGTGCTTCCTTAATGTCTCTCAACCAGGGCTACCATTAGCATGTGGGTACTTCTTGAGCACTTACCGGGGGGTATTTGGAATAATTTCAGATTTAAAAAGATGAAATTTGTAGTACACTTCACTTCTTTAATGTTCAGTGTTTTGGAGGATTTTAGACAGCTGTATCATCATTAAACAAGAAAAAGTAATTGACAATATACTACTACTTAAATATGTATTTGTCCCAGAGTTAGGGGGTATTTGGAGTGTGGGACAAATACTTGAGGGATACTTGAGACAAAAAAACAGTAAAAACTTGGTGTACTAATATGGCAAATGAGTCCTTTAGTTGTTCAATGAAAATTTCCATCTGAATCTGAAAAGAGTGGACAATGATGACAATGTAATATAATTTTATTTATTTTGTTTTATTTTTAATGTTATTATTTATTTTATTATTATTTATGATTATGATTATGATTATGATTATTGTTATTTTTGTTCTCCTAATAGTTTTATACTAGTAATAGCTTTTGCAGTGCAGCAAAAATGTTGCAAAAACTGCCAGCAAAAATCTTGAACTTTAAGTTTATACATAAAAAAGATGGACAGTACAATTAACCACAAATGTAAAAGTTTTTTTTTTTTTATTTGAATTTTGCAGGACATTATGTTTTGGCTATTTTTATCCACTCTTTATGTCATATAATTCATCAATTCAATACATTTTGTAGAGCCCATTTTCCCAACAGCAGTGGCTTAAATACTTCTAACACAGTCTGTAAAATACATCTGAAAGTACATATTATTTTATGCTAATGTGAAATGCATTGTGCTTGGCATTCTCACTTGACCCTCTGGTGTGACCTTCATGTTGTTATATAGGCCTGAAATGGCACAACGTGATGCAATGCAAAACATGGCATATCCAACCTGACATGCCCTTTACAACCACCCCATTCAAATGCCTCCACTGAACACTGCTGCTGCATAGGAACAACCACTTATATAGAATTATGCTCTGAAGATTCATTCACAAAGAAACATGAAAAGGCACTTATAACACACTCAAGAAATATGGGGACTGTTGACTTTAAATACATTTGTTGTGTCATTTCATTTTGTTGATCTATTACAAAGGGAAATGTGTACATTTCTGGAGGTGGTGCATAATTCTATGGAAACAAAAAGTTAAAACTATACTTTAGAGCATTCTCTATGTAGAAAAAGTTACATACTGTAGCTTTAACATACAATTTAAATGAAGAACATTGACACAATATATTTAAGTTGGATCCCACAGTATTTTTGGACTGTATCTTATGTGTGAAATGAGTGTGTTTTGTTCCAAACTTTAAAATGCTCCATTTTGAATTATTGACGATGCTTTGGGGACTGTATTGTTGGGTCTGTCTTGTCAAAACATCTCAGACTTGACTATGTTTCTATATTTAGAAAGATATAGACAAAACATTATAACTCATTCAAAATCACACTATGCATCTTTTAAATATGACATGAACTTGATGCTGACACCATGATGTGGTTCGCTTGTTGGAACTTCAGTGCATTTAAATAAAAGAATACATTTTATAAAGTAAAATATGAAGTTAAGCAAGTGTAGATAGTCCCTCAGTTCCAAGTATAAAAGAAAGGTGACCATGTAATGTTCTGGCAGGAGGCGGGCCACCACTTTGTATCCATGGCGATGTTATTTCTTTACCCTGAATAGTTCACAGTATGTAATATTAAACTCCATGAGAGCCGACCCCGCTCACGATGAAGAATGAATGGTTGTCAAGGTAATTTTCAGTCATAAAATCACACAATGAAATTATGTTATGAAATTAGTCCTACAGTATGGCATTAAACAGATATTTTTAATGCCATATTATAGAACTTTCCAAGCAAAACAAAAACATCTCACTCGAAATAAGCTGACAACAGATCACCCACCAGTAAAAGTGAAATGGGGGTGAAGAGTGGGGAGAGACATTCAGCTGACTGTAAGAACCGGGAATCAATCTTACAACTCTGAGTCATTACTGAGCCCAGCATCTGTTCTGTGGCCAAACCTCTGAGCTCAAAAATAATAGTGATGTGAAGTTCATGAACGAGCCGGCTCTTTTAAACTGTTCCTTGAGCAGAGCTCATGTTTTAAAGGATCCAAATCTTATTCTTTCTCATTTTTATGCATTTTTATAATGATTAACCTTGAACCAACACAAGAATCAGCTTAGAAGCAGCGCAGGAAACACAAGTGAGAGATTTAGGAATTTAAAAAAAGCAAAAAACCTTAAATTTAATTTTATTAATTTTATGATTATGATTATGATTATTATTATTGTTCATTTCTTAATGTCCTTCTTTTCCTTTTCCTTGGTGATTAAATTTTGAATCTTTTACTTGGTTAATGACTTGTCTGTTTTTGACCAATGTCTGTCTGTCTCACTGTTGGATTTTCTAACTTTCTGTTGGTTAAGTCGATGATATTGTTAAGCCTTAAAGGTTCTATATTACGCAAAATTGACTCTTGTGAGCTTTAAGCCACGTTAGAATGTTTTTTACCTTATCAAAAACATACCTGGAGTTGTATTTTGTTTCATTCACACATGTTTGAATAATTCTGCATCATTAGTCTGTCTACATCTCCAAAGCTCAAAATGCTCTGTTCCACCTTGTGATGTCATGAAGTGATAGTTTTCAAGTTAAAATCTACCTTTTACCTTTTGTTCAGAAGAGATTGGCAAATCCACGTCTGAAATTATTCAAATAATCTAGTGAATGTGTATGGAGTTTAAAAACAGTGTAAAAATGACCATATTACCAGATGACATCACAAGTTTGAGAGAACTCAGAGTAAATGTGCAGGGTTTGTGTGTTAAACATGTGTGAATGAAACAAAACACAATTCCAGGTATAATTGTGATGAGGACACAACGTTATAACGTAGATCAGATAATAGTGTAATATGGGTTCTTTAAGAGGCAGCTGTTGTTGACTTGAATTTAATTATTTGACACAAAATTTCATTAAAACACATTTAAAACAGATTAAATGCAGTGATCACTTTAAAGTAATATCTCTAGGCCATAATGTGGGGCAGGTTGTACCATTTTCAGTGTGTTGAATCAGATTTTTTTCCATGTGAAAAGTTCTCTTTTGTCTTCTGTCACACTACATTTGTTTTTTCTTAGCTGTCCCATCACTTTCTCGGAAACATCTACGTCGAGGATGGAGTGAGGAGCATGTTTTATAGATGGTCTGGTGTTTCTTACATAATGTTACAGTGTGAGGGACAGTGGACAAGAGACAGGAGGCTGCACTGTGTCGGCTCTGAGCTGTGTCCAGACATGACAACCACACAAATGTAAACACACATGCACACACACACACACACACACACACGCACACATATATGTACACGTGCAAAGTCTATGGATTCTCCACACTGCAAAAAATAAATGAATGAACATCAATAAACTGCACAATGAAAAAAAATACAAATACAAATACTTTCTTTAAATAAATAAAACAGAACTATTGAACTTAATTGTAAATGGTCAAATTTGTATATAATGCTTTTCCACCTTGAAAGCACTCAAAGCTCTTTACATCGAGGAACCACTCACCCATTCACACACACAAACACATTCACACACATTCACACACCATATTACATTACATACACAGACATTAAGGGTGGGTTAAGTGTGGGAGCTGGAATCGAATTGCCATCCTGTGGGTCAGTGGATCAGTGGACAAACACTCCAACAATTGAGCTACAGTCGCTTTTGAATACTTGAATTTGTAGTGAATTTGACTTGTGAAGTAAAATGATCTACCAGTGGAATTAATTTTAAGTGCAAAGAATAACATTACTTGAATGGAAGGTATTACAAAATATGGAATTGAAATAAAATCAAGGCTTTTTTTGTGTGTGTGTGTGTGTGTGTGTGTGTGTGTGTGTGTGTGTGTGTGTGTGTGTGTGTGTGTGTGTGTGTGTGTGTGTGTGTGTGTGTGTGTGTGTGTGTGTGTGTGTGTGTGTGTGTGTAGGTATTTTTTACAGTGCAGACATTGAAGGTCTCCTCTACTGCCGCCTCCTGTCCAGCCACACACACACACACACACACACACACAGAGCTGAGAGGCACCATCCATCTCCTCCTTATGTAATCCACATCATTACAGGCTTTAAAGACACTATTTGTCTCTTTAACACCCCTCCTGCTTCTGCCAGTGTGTGTGACAGCGCTTCTCAAACAGTGGGGCAGGGGCGGAGGGGCAGTGGTATAGGGCTAATCTAGTAGAACTGAAGACCTGGCTTAATCCTGGTTTAGAACTGTTTTAGTCCTACTTTGGGGCTGGTTTGACTCAGGTTTAGTTTAACATGGTTGAATATTTCATCTTAATTTGGTTGAGTTAGTTCTTGTAGTTCTAATATATATACCAATGCTTAAAGAGCCCATATTATGCTATTATATGATCTATGTTATAATGTTGTTTCCTCATCACAAACATACCTGGAGTTGTGTTTTGTTTCATTCACACATGTTTAACAGATAAACCCTCTATATTTACACTGAGTTATTTTCTCAAACTGAAAACACTCTGTTCCATCTTGTGATGTCATGTGGTAATACAGGAAGTGCTCCACTATGTTTTTAAACTCCATGCACTTTCACTAGAATCATTTGGATGATTTCAGTCCTGGAATTTGTACTAAACAAAAGGTGAATGTAGCTGTTAACCTGAAAACTGCCAAGGTGGAACAGAGTATTTTGAGCTTTGGAGATGTAGACAGACTAATAATAAAGGACTACTCAAACATGTGTCAATGAAACAAAATTCCAGGTTTTTGAGGAGGTAACATATTCTAACATGACTTACAGCTCACGGGAGTCAATTTTGCATATTATAAGATCTTTAAAGAGCAAATATTGTGCCCGTATTTGCTCTATAGTTATAACTGATGACACCCGTGGATCATGATGTTATAATTTGCACATTTGTAATCTAAAACAACTTAATAAAAAAAACAAAAAATCCATTAACTTCCGTGTTAGAAAATTGCGGTGCTCAATGGGAGCTGACATCGCCATAAACGTCATCACAACAAAGAGCTGTGAAGTTGTTGGCACCTCCTGTTGATAGCTGCAGATCACGCAGCTATCCATAATAATGCCAAAATAGTTCAAATGTGATGCTGCCGAATCTTATGGGTATTGCCCATTAAGAAAATTAAACTGGAGAACAAAGTAAGTACAGAGCAGTGGGCCTGTATTGGTGGCGGTGAAAACAAGGGAGTTGATCGGCAATATGGCTTCTTGAAAAACATGCACAAATCACTCCAAAAACAACTTGGAGAGGGTCAGTGGGAAGGGGAAACAACTAAAACATGGTTAAAAGCTCTGAAAAGTCGAATTTGCATAATGGGTCGTCCCTAGTTACTCATGCATCTTTCCGTAGCTTTAAGCCCAAACTGCCCCTGTAGAGTCGAGGGAGGTAAAGAGGACTAAGAGGGGCAGAGGAGACCAGAAGAGGACTGAGGACGGCAGAAGAGGATGGGGCTGTGACAGAGCGGACAGATGGACATGAGTCAGCCGCTGTTACCCTCCACTCAGAGCAGAGAAGCTGTTCGTGTGATTTATGCAGCCGTGACCTCAACGCAGACGAGAAGGTCAAATAGGTCCACATAGATTACTTATAAAGGATCAGGCTGCTCCACGGATATGCATTATACATTTAAACCCATACTCCAGTGAATTAGAGGAACGTGGAGGGGGATTATAGCTGCAGTTAGACACAAAATGTCAAGTAGATTCAACCCATAATAGTATTTCAATTAGCATTATATCCAGAATGGAGAATTTTTTAGGAACTCTCATCTGTAAGCCCAGTGGTAGAAGGGAACAAAGTAAAAGTAGTCAAGTGCTGCACTTAAAATAAAATAAATACACAAAATCCATAAGAAAAAATAAAAAAACAAATTTGTATTGCTGCTATTGACTAAAATATGAATCATTTTTAATTCATATCACTACATTTAACACATTAACATCACTTTTGAAATACTTTTACTTTTTACTCCTAAAGTGCCATGTTAAACAGATACTTAAATACTTTTACCTAATACATTTTTTCATGTGAGTCTTACTTCATCCACCACCGTGTAAACCAACAATAGATTAGTATTTAATTAACTTATATTATTAATTTTCGAGAAACTTGGAGAAAAAAACAGCAAGTAGATTCAAAATATGAACTTTAACATTTAATCTACATACTGTAATTACATAACCTAATAATAATATTATTGTATAACCTGATAATGTTCTGTCTGTGTTGATTTTTTACTCATTAAACTGAAAAACATATATTATTACTAAATAGTGACAAATTATATTACCGGTAATCAAAAGTCTAGTTTGTTGTTACATTTTTCTTCACCCTGTACATTTTTTTACATGATTGCTCAGAGACACACATGAAAATAATCACACTTAATACTGAATCATACAGATATTATGCTCTGACCAATGGCACAACAAATGCACCAGTGGAGTTGAACCACCAACCCACCAGTTATGAACGCAAAATTACCCAACAAATAAGACATTTAAACACTGATATATAACGTGCTTTTTACAGTCTTCCTCATTGTTTCAAACTTTCAACCAGAAGGGGTTTTACATTTCTATGAGGTACTAACTGCTAATACATAACATATTTAGATCACCATGTTACCTTTAAGTGTTTTGAAAATGCTAAATTCACCGAAAACAAGATATTAATACGTTCAATCAATTTCACTTTTGTTGTGAGCAAATGTTGCGATAGCGCCACCTTCAGCCCACTGTCACAACACAATCTGCATGCATTTTGCTAATGAATTTGTGAAGTTGTAGTGTATTAATTTGGATCATGCTTTGGATCATGCTAACCGTAAGCAGGGTTCAAATAGGGGCCCGGGAGAGATCACTAGATTGCTCAAACATGCATGGATGACATATAAAACTTCTTCCTGCATGTTTTTGATCTGGGAATAATGTTATAACATGGTAGAAAGCACCAAAAATGATCATTTCAAACCAAAACACGTGACACCAAAAAACTTGATTTAGCTCCTCTCCGTAATCACATGGAGCCGTCTCTTCAGACTTCCACTCGGGACTTTTACACTGCTGTCTGGGTGAGCATATGCTTGCTTAGCCCTGCAGCACACTGAATCACTGAGGACACAAAGGAGCCACAAGCAAGGACAGGCCAGGGCCAGTCTGCCACCACTGTCCCCCCGTAGCCCAGAGTCAGGACCGCACTGAAAAAGATTACATTTAAAATATGAAATCATGGGAAGTTACGTGATTTTCTTTTTTCTGTATTTTTTCAACTACACTTTTATGTATTTTTCCCAAACAAAATCAAAAGTCATAATTTCAAGATTTCCTCATAAAACAGGTCAAGGCTTAAAGGTCCCTTTAAGCCTTTAGCAGCTTTAACTAAACATATCTGTACTTATATAATTTTATTCATGAAACTTTGTGGGTTTTTTTCTTTCTTTTAATAAGACAGCTACCTAATTATTTCCATTTTACCTTTAAAGCCACAGTAACTTTTTGCTAACAAATGAACAAAAATTACAGATACTGGATATGATTATTGCATTGAAAAACAGAAAAACATGCAGCCTTACTGTGAGTGGGCTTGCATCTCCACAGACCTGACTCTTATTTCTCTCTGCCTCTTCATACTTGTTACAATGGAAATGTTGTTCCTTTGCTATAATGTTTCACAGTATCTCCATGGAGAATGTTCCAAAGTATGGGTATAACTTTTTATTTCCATGGAATCATGCAGTTGACTTTCCGACTTTCCAGCCCCAGAGAGTTACATCACTGTATTTTTATGTAGTTTTTCTTTATTGTGTTATTATTGTGTTATTTTCTGATTTCAAGAAATTGTACTTAAATTAATATTCAATTATAAAAGCATAACCATTAAACCAGTCAAAAAGATCTCACTCTTAGCTCCAACCAGTTCATGCTGTTGTTGTGCCCTTGGGCAAGACTCATTCTCCCCCTTGCCTATTGTGCAAATGTGACATGTGATTGTTGGTGGTCAGAGGGGCCAATACATCTGTCACTCGACTCCAGGGCAGCTGTGGCTACAGAAGGTGCTTAATCTCAGTGTGGTGAATGAATCAGCAATACATGAATGCATTACACTATTACATCACTATAAAGTCTTTAAAGAGCTCATATTACCCTATTCTCCTCTATGTTATAATGCTGCTTCCTCTTCACAAAGATACCTGAAGTTGTGTTTTGTTTCATTCAACACACTCTGCATATTTAGGCTAAGAATTATTTGGAACTGCCAATCTGAACTGAACTAAACACAAAAGGTAGCTGTTAACTTGAAAACTACCGCTTCATGACATCACAAGGTGGAACAGAGCATTTTGATCTTTGGAGATTGTACAGACTAATAATAAAGGTTATAACATTATAACATGGCTTAAAGTTTAGAGTCTATTTTATGTAATATAAGACTTTTAATTAAAGCTTTTCCTCATTGAACTAATTTTAGCTCATGTGGATATGAATATTGTGCAGTGCAGAGTTAGCCTGGAGTGAGTCCAGACAGATGGTGACTGATGGGGGTCAAAGAGCATTCCCTGTGAACGCTTGGATGCATAGGATGAGCCAGACCATTCATGATACACTGTCAATTATGTAACATGCCATTAATAGCAATAATCAGATATTAATTAGACTAGACAGCATGTTTATATGTGGTTATCATTGGAGTTTAAATGCCTGTGTACTGACATAGTGTTCAGACAGACAGAATGGTTTGTATTTTATTCTCTCCTTTTTTGGTCTGCACAACCATATTCTGCTGATAGTGAGGCATTTATGACCACTTCTCTATTAATAAACCTCTTAGTACTGGTGATTAGTGTGATGTTAGGACCATAGACTGTATATATGTATGAGATATATGTCATATACATGACATGTTAGTGCCATATGAACCATCTCACACTCTGAAGACTTCAGGGACCGGCCAATGTCAGGACCAAACATGGGGAATCAGTGTTTCAGTTTTATGCAGCTAAAACCTGGAACAGTCCTCCTGAAGATTTGACACTTACTTTGACAATGTTTAAATCCAGGCTCAAAACAGTTCTGTTTAGCTGTGTACATGACTGAAAGGTTTTTATTCTGCTCATTTCTCCTTTAATGTAAATTTTATGATGATTATTTGTGATTATTTATGTTTTGATTTGTTGTATTGTGATTTTAATGTCTTTTTTATTCAGCAATGCGGCTTTGCTCCAGATTTGCTCTTTTGTTGCTATGATACTTGTCGGAATTGCAAATATGGAACTCGGCTCCAAATTCACCCCTATAACTGCTAGCCTTGATGAGCTTCATTTGACTGGAGCCGAGCGCAATGGGTGACTTCACAGTCCCTTAGTCCACTTCTTTATACCATCTATGGTTAGGGCATGTTTGTACATGATTTTTGATCCTAAGCTGTTGGGGAGTGTAGGCGTGTTGGTTAACCAGATCAGAAGAATCACTGGAGACCAGGAGAGTAGAATCACTCGAGGTTTTATTCCCTATACATACAATTCTAATACAAGCCAGGCGCGGTGCTGTCCCTAGTACGTGCACGGAGATCTCAGGGGCGCTCCCGTGTTGATCTGCCTGCCTTACCCTGCACACCACACAATATACATAAATCATGGATATGCAAGTAGCTGGGTGTGGACATCTTCTTCCTTCCGGCACTCCTCTACCCTCCAGGTGCCTCGCTGGTGTGACCAATTTTGGAGTTGTTGCTCATCACTCATCCTTTTGCGTCACCTCAGCGTTTATCTGTAACAGCTTAATCACAGAGAACATGCTATGCTACACAATCTACTTGCACAGTACATTCTGTTTTTATGTGATAGGGTTTTATGCGATAGGGCAAGAATGGAGTGTGTTTGTGCCATGTTGCGTGCAAGTCCTAAACCTCCTTTAATCTAATCTTTGTTATTATGAGCAATGATGTACACTTCCTTCAGGAGAAAGCTGATGTTAAATACTAGTACCACAAGAAATGTCGTTTTTGCTCATTAAGAGTTTCAAAAGGTGACTTAAAGTCATGTACTTTAGAAAGGTACATGAAAAGTCTTATCTATCTTGTATAAGCAGCTCTTGAAGTCAAGTCTGCTGTGTACTAACTGCATCTAATTAGAAAGTGTTTTGTTGTCCATGAATCAGGAAGTGCGTAGTTTGCATGCTAGTTGTTGTTGTTGTAGCATTACCATGGTGGCAAAACTGCATTCTAGCCTTTGTTCCCAAAACGCTTATAAACTCATTGTGGTGAATAACAAACCTTTTAAAAAGAGCCAGGTTTTTTTTTTTTTTAAGAGTAAAAACCAGGTACAGTGCCTGAATACAACAAACAAACAAACTAAACGCATTAGTCTTGCTGTTCATAAACTGTTTGACCCTGGGCAGAAGAAGGATGAGCTCCGGATGGACACAGTGGTGATAAGGAGGAAGTGAGGACAGGGTAAGGTCAATTACAGTCCCATGAATCAAAGTCCAGCAAGAAAGACATTTATAAAAGTCACACAGATGAGACAGGACAGTGAGAGGGATGGAGGGATGGAGGGATGGAGCATGGAGCAGGGAGCGTACTGTAACTGCACTGGTGTGGACTGTGGAGATTCACTGGGCTTAAAGGTCCTATATTACTCAAAATGTATTTAAGTAAAGTACAGATACCTAAAATGTGTACTTAAAGACAGTACTTTACTACCTTTACTGCGTTACATTCCACCACTGGTGTCATTGTGAGTCATCCACTTAAAACTCCTGTTGTCTGACATTTTTGAAGCGACAGTAGCTTAGTTGATAGAATGTTTATCCACTGATCCGAAGGTTGGTGGTTTGAATCCCGCTCTTGACATAAACAAAATTGATTGAGCTGTCAGATACACAGACAGGTTGGTGAATGTGATTGCAGCTCCCACAGATAAATGCTGTTGTTGTGTCCTTGGACAAGACAATTAACCCACCTTGTCCTCAGTGTCTGTGTACATGTGTGAATGTAAAGTGCTTTGAATGCTTTGAAAATGGAAAAGCTCTATATAAAAATGTGACGATTTACTCACGGCAAACCAGTTTCCTTACAAGGTCGACACATTATCTACCATCAACAATATAACAAGACTGATCGTTTTTGTCATCTTAAATATTTGTATAACTTGCTTGATGAATGCACCATACTTCAGTTCAAAACCCAGTCCAAGATAAGATCTATTTGGAAAGGAAATTGTCTTCAACACGACCATCTCTCAACTATCATAAATCAACCCTGAAGACAGCTGTTACGTAACACAAGCCTTCATCTTGATCAGAAAAACGATATTTCAAAATGCAGTGCTTGTAATTCTTTGTAGACGCGCTGCCCGGCTCCTTCTGCTCCTGATTGCGTGACAGAGAAATCTTGAGCGCTGCATGTATTAACTATGATCCCTTTAATTAGTTTCCACTCTGCGTGCTTCAATATATGATAAACCCTCTGATGGCACGCAGGGGACTCGTATAAAAAAAACATAGAAATTAAGTAAAGGATTGGAGCTTGCACAATGTAAGTTTCTTGTAATTTTGTACATGGCAACGTGGAGTATAGAAGGATGGAATCAGCGGTGGGTGAAGGGGGGCATTATGGGTATGTCAGAGGAATAAATGAGAAAGGGCAGGATGATTAAAGGAGGAAGAGGAGGCGTGCGGAGGACAGGGACTGAAACAGGAGAGAAGGTGGCACTGTAGAGAAGGAGAGCGTGTTTGGTCTGTTTACAATACCAGGGGATGATACTATAGAACCAAACATGAGATGTGTGTGAGTATTCATAATTAAAATATATCGAAATAAAAATGGGTAAAACACTATAATAACTAACCTTAATTAGCCTTTATAAAGCATGAAGAAAGACGGAATTCATAACAAGCAAATAGTTAATTAAAGGGCCTATATTACACCATTTTCTGATCTATGTTACAATCTTGTTACCTCATCACAAACATACCTGGAGTTATTTTTTGTTTCATTCACACATGTTTAACACACGAAGCCTGCAGATTTAAGCTGAGTTATTCTCTTCGACTGAAAACACCACCTTGTGATGTCACGTGGTAATACAGGAAGTGCTCCACTGTGTTTTAAAAACTCCAAACACCTTCACTAGAATTAATTGGATGATTTCAGCCCTGGAATTGCCAATGTCTACTGAGCAAAAGGTAAAATGTAGCTGTTAACTTGAAAACTACCACTTCATGACATCACAAGGTGGAACAGAGCACTTTGAGCTTTGGAGATGTAGACAGACCAGTAGTAAAGGATTACTCAAACATGTGTGAATGAATCAAAACACAACTCCAGGTATGTTTTTGATGAGATAACAACATGGCTTAATAAATATTGCAATATCAATATTTTTGAAGAGAAAGAAGGGCTAACTTGACACTCGCCAGGCTAATGTTCCCAATGCAATCACAGTAAGTAGAGATGAGCTGGGCTATAGTTTTAAGTCAGATATTGTTTATTTGTTGTATATTCCTTGGGTGGAAAAACATTCTGATGGATTCTTGTGTTTGGTGCAGGCCTCTCGCTCCATTCTCACAGCATCAGTGACTTTTGGATAGTTGATAGTTTTTGTCCTAGAAATTAGTCTTCTCCAGTCCACTTCACAACAGGAACAGATAGCATGTCACTGCATATAACATCTGTTCTGCAGGCGCACACAATAGATGTTATCACAAGAGTTGCATGGAAATATACAGTTTAAATCAGTGCAGTATAGAGCCAGTGTAGGCAGGGTGAAGAATAAAGGAACTCATTGGACCAAACACAGCCCCCACACTGATTGTACGTAAGCTAATTAAGCTCCTACATAGAAGAACAAAGGATCGAATGGTAATTGTATGCACTTGTTGTCACCCACCTCTGTATCATGGAAAATCTATGAATAATCTATTTAGAAGGCCTTATAGTTTCCTGGTGAAGTACATGGTAATAAATACATATTTTGTAAAGCTGTTAGGCACTTAAAGCACTATTACGGGACATTTCAACCATTTACTTCCATACAGCAGTGTATACAAATACGGGAGGAAGGGCAGATGAAGTGTTTTGCCCATGGACACATGCATTGCAGTGGATGGAACTGAGCTACCAGCCTCCATGTTACTGGTCTCATACAAGCTTTTAGTTGGTAAGTGCCATGGCAACTGTGGTAGTTTTCATCAAAAAACTGTGGATATCTGTTCCAAAGATACTGTTGATTTCCTCTTTCACTCTTCCAATTGTCTTTAAGTTGCACTACGGAACTTTTCTGATGGAGGATCTGACACCTGTCCCTAAGGAGATGTCATTGCTTTGTATGGAAAGTGTGTGGGAAGGGAAATAAATGATATGAAGGTAAGTTTAATGCCATACTGTGGAACATTCCAGTCAAAACAGTCACTTCTCCATAGACACAAGATTGACGCTGTAAATCTTTACAAAATACAAGCCATACACCTAAAAACATCCAAAGTAACTGTGTTCTGCAGGGGTTAAAAAGTGGATTCTCAAATGTGTGGCCCAGAAGCTGCTGGCGCTAAAAGCCAGATAAGTGCAGCACTCAGCACCTGGAGTTCAAACCCAAACAAATCAGTCTGGATTTTAAGAAGAGACAGCGTCACTTTCTGTGAGAGGTAACACAGAGGGCACAGAAAGAAAGCAGCTGGTCAATTCCTCTCTCCACAGCCGAGCTCTAAATGCATCTCTGACATGTTTGTGCCATATGAACGTTCTCAGACCTCAGGGACTGGCCTAGACCTGACTAAGTCCTGGTTTAATTTCTGGTTTAGTCCTGGTTTAGTCCTATTTTAGTCCTGCTTTAGTCCTGGTTTAGTCTTGGTTTAGTCCTGCTTTAGTCCTGCTTTAGTCCTGCTTTAGTCCTGCTTTAGTCCTGATTTAGTCCTGCTTTAGTCTTACTTTAGTCCTGCTTTAGTCCTGATTTAGTCCTGCTTTAGTCTTACTTTAGTCCTGCTTTAGTCCTGATTTAGTCCTGCTTTAGTCTTACTTTAGTCCTGCTTTAGTCCTGCTTTAGTCCTGATTTAGTCCTGCTTTAGTCTTACTTTAGTCCTGCTTTAGTCCTGATTTAGAGCTGTTTTAGTCCTTCTGTAGTTCTGGTTTTGTCTCAATTTAGTCCTGGTTTAGTCTCAGGCTCTAGAACCCCAGACATTGGCCTTCTGCTGGTGAGTCAGGACAAAACAAGTTACGGGTCATATCTGTGGAGAGACAGCCAGCTCACAATAACAATACATGTTTTTAACATGACTTAAGAAAAGAAACAAGTCCGCTGACTTCCACATTAGAAAACTGCAGTGTCTAATGGGAGCTGACATTGTCATGAACGTCATCACTATAAAGAGCCATGTAGCTATCGGCTCCTCCTATAGATAGCTGTGAGTCACACTAACGAGCTGCAGATTTTTTTTCATTTGTACCAAAATGACTCTGTGATACTGCTGAATCTGCACACCATTGATTTAAAAAAAACTAAAATTGAAGAACCAAGTAAGTACAGAGAAGTGGATGCATGGCGATGGCAGTGATAACGGGCTTGATTGGCAAAATGGGGTTTGAAAATAAGCAATTAAAGATTGATCAAACATGCATGAAGCACGAATCTCCTTCTCATTTATCTATTTTATTATTTATTTATTGCATATCCAAGATCTGTTTAAAAATTGAGATTGTGCTTATAATCTTCGAGGGCATGATGTATTTAAAAAAACACATGTCAGAACAAATGTAAAACAGCACTGCATTTCGACTGTTAGAGTAAATGTTTGGAACAGGTAAGATGATAATATTAAAGATTGTAGAACTCTGAGCCGTTTTAAAAGTTTGTACAAAAAGAAAATCATAAACTCATATGTTGAATGATGAATTATGCTTTCTTGTTTCTTGTTTTTTGTTTATATTGTATACACTGTTGAATGTAGCAGCTCCTTATGTTTAGTATAAAAGGTGTAAGCAGTTATAAGCTCAGTCTTCTGCCTATTCCTTTTTCAGACTTTGTGTATTTTGATTTGCTTTGTGGACTCAAGAAAGAAATGTCTGAAACAAATAAAAATAATAAAATTACATTTACCCTTTGAGAGGGTAAATGAGAAGGAGAAACAACTACAACATGGTTAAAAGCTCTGAAAAGTCAATTTTGCAGAATAGGTTTGCTTTAAATCAATGGACTATGAGTTACAAACAGGAAGTTCAATATATCCATGTATGGCATCTGAAATCCTCAAGAGAAACATCAGGATCACCGTCATCGCCAGTGTAAAAATAGCACATTTAATTTCTTTAGAAACACTTCACAAACTGTCATTGAGATCACAGCTGCAGGCAATAAACTTAACCGCTCAAACCGGTTAAATTTAGCCTGCAATCTTTCTTATAATTTCTAAATGTATAAATCTTTTTTTTTTTTGCAGTCTTGAGTTGTGTAAGCCGCAGCTGCCTTCACCCCGCTGTGACACCGTGAAAAGGGTGCATTCAGAGTGCACAAAGAAAACTGGGAAAAAGCAACGTCACTTTTGGCTATGAAGAAAAACAACTCGTCTCAAAGGGGTTTTACTAATAGAGCATTTACAGAGTGAGAATATGAAATCACTGACAACATTCCGCGTCATCAAACTGGGAGTGTTCCTGGAAGCTGATCTCGTGTTGAATGGGAGAGTTTGAAAAGCTTTGGATGAGCTGTACAGATGATGCCATACTGATGTAATGGACTCTTACCGGATTAAGTGAAGTAAACGTGAAATCATCAAGAGTTTATTAATTAAGAAGCGATGTGTGTGTACTATTATTACCCCTAGATGACTCATAGCTTAAGTAATTTTACAGCTCTTTTCTAAAAACTTTTGCTGCATTATCTGGTCAGTCAGAACCACACACACTGACTTTACAAAACTTTACAACGACGCAAGGGTCTGGAACCGTATCCTGTCTCCCCGATTTCAAAGGATCTGATTGACAAGCAGATTAACCAATCAGAGAGACGCATGGTCAGTTCTGGTAAAAACAAACATGGCGGTTTAGGAGGAAAAAAGGGGAAAGTGATTAACAGTGTAGATTTCCACAGAATCAGCAATTGAAAAAGAAATTATATATTTTGTTCTAATACGAGAATTGGACCCTCCCAAGTTAGAACAAAGGGTTTTTTTTTATTCTCTATTGTTCAATACCAGAAACGTCTGGATTCGAACTGTAGAAAGAACTGGCTAGTCAGGAAAGCATTATTCAAGAATGTAATTTGATGTTGTCTCTTGCTGTCAAAGGTTTTGGTTTTTTTTGTCAAATATTTTATTAATCTCACGTCATCTCAATGGTAAATCTCTTGTCATCACCACCACCAGAATCATACGTAGATTCTGGGTCCTAAGTTTACATTTCAGATCTATGGAGAGGCAAGTGCATGGTTTTCAAGGTAATTTGATGCATTTAAAACATCTGTAGTTCAATAAATGTAAGATGTTTAATTCCATACTGGGCTGGCCACTAGAAAAGGTCCATAGTGCACCTTTACATTTTTGGTACACTATACACCAAGATGAGATAAAAGATAAAAGAGATGAAATGGGTTTCATGTTGTAGACATACTCAGCTTTTCCCTCACAGACACCAGCAGTCCCCTTCCCCATTTTTAATATGTGATTATGCAATACAATATTATTCAAAAGTATAATTCAGAGTTCACACTGAGTTTAATCCTCATATACAGCTAAATATAATACCTCACCCAGACCAGATTAGCTTCCACATGCAAATTTGATCATTGCTTTGGCACCCCCCTGGATGAGAGGGCACAGGAAACCCAATCAGTGTTTTAGATTTCATCCAGACTCTCTCTCTCTTCCTCTCCCTCTTTTTCTCTACCTATATTTTTCTCCCTCTCCCTCTCTCTCTCTTTCCCTTTTCTCCCTCTGTATGTCTTTATCTATCTATCTCTCTTTCTCTGTATTTTCTCTCTCTCCCTCTATCTCTTCTTCCCTCTGTGACTCACCTTCTCTTACAATATCTTACTATTTCTCTTGCTCCCTCCCGTCCTCCCTCTATCCCTCCCTTTTTCTTCATCTAACCGCTTCTCTTTCTCTACTTCAATCTCTCTTTGTCTGTCTCTCTTCCCCCATCTATTTCTCCCTTTCTCCTTCTTTGTCTCATCTCTCTTCCTCTCTCTCTATGTGTGTGTCTCTTTCTCTCTCTCTGACTCCCTCTCTTTGCCATAGCCCTCTTGTGATCCCAATAATCAGCTTATCACCTGAGAGAGCAGAGGACAGGAGAGGAATGAGGCAGCGAGGTGACGAGGTGCATTACGTAACGCAGGCGCCTATACGATTAATTTAAAGGGGAGAGGGGAAAGGGAAAATGGGGAAATGTGATATTCAAATGGTATTATCAACAGTTAATCTAGAGCTGTCCCAGCAGAATAATGCACTCAAAGGTTGAATCAGATGAAATCCAAAATGTTTTCTTTCAAAATCAGGCAGTTGTAAATAAAAGCTCAATCATTATAACTCCTATCTAGAGCAGGGATTTTGTCTTTTGGAGCTTTCTACCATGTTATAAAATTGTTCCCTCATCCTGAAGAAGTTTCAGATGTCATCCATGCATATTTGAGTATTTTAGTGATCTCTCCCGGGCCGTATTCAAAGCCTCTTTACAATTATCTGTAAGATTCTGCCAAATGCTCCTCCCACAAGCCTATGTTACCCATGCTCCCACACGGCAATTCTCCATAAATATCCAAAAGTGTGACACATAGAATACAATACACTACAACTTCACAAACCTGACGTGATGTGCAGTAGTCCTATGAGAGGAATGCACGCAGATTGTAATGTGATAGTGCTCTGAAGGGTGACTGATTTAGCTCACAGAGCAAAGGGAAGGGGGACTCAGGGCATCAAAAAATAAAGTGAACCTTATAAAACATGTTGTTTTCGGCAAATATAGCTTTTTCAAAACAATAAAAGGTATCGTGTGTTAGCAGTTAATACCCCATAGAACCCCCTATTCTTTAAAAGGTCCAATATTACGCAAAACTGAGCTTTAAGCCATGTTGTAATGTTGTTACTTCCTCAAAAACATACCTGGAGTTGTGTTTGGGTTGTTTGTGTTTTTGTTCATTCACATACATTCACATGTTTGAGTAATCCTTTATTGTTAGTTTGGCTACATCTCCAAAGCTCAAAATGCCCTGTTTCATCTTGTGATGTCATGAAGCAGTAGTTTTCATGTTAACAGCTACCTTTTATTTTTATTTCAGGAGAGATCAGAAATTCAAGGGCTGAAATCATACAAATGATTCTCGTGAAGGTGTATGGAGTTTAAAAACACAGTGGAGCACTTCCTGTATTACCACATCTCATCACACGGTGGAACAGAGCATTTTCTGTTTGAGAGAAGAACTCTGTCCAAATACACAGAATTTGTGTCTTACACATGTGTGCATGAAACAAAACACACTTCAGGTGTGTTTTCGATGAGGAAACAAATTTTGACACATCAGAAAATTGTGCAATGTGGGCCCTGTAAAGTAAAGAACATTTTGACCTGTTGATGTGAAGAAACTCTATGTAAGTGATTGCCCACATTACCCCCATTTATCAGTTAGATCAGACTGTGCCTAACACATTATTTGGAGTGAGTTGAGCTGCCGTGATGTTATTCAGTGACACACAGCCCAGATTCTATTACCAGTATAATGAAGCTGTAGCTATGTACACTGAGACAAGGATATGATGGATGACACTGTCCCTATAGCCACAAGTTATTAGTAATTCATGCCTTTCACTTCCATCTCGTCAATGCAAATCTTCAGTCTTATTTTCTCTTTTTTTTTGTAACTCAGACGTGCTCACGTGTGCAGTGGAGTCGTGACTGCTGTTTTTTCGCTGACAAAGACGTTGAAAGATTAGAAAAGACTGCTCGAACGCTTCTGATAAGGCGTGAGATGAATTTATACATTAAAATCCTGACTTGGTGCTTAAAATGGAATAGGAGGTGGAGAGATAGAGTGAAGAAAAGAAAAATGTAGCCTTGAATAGTTCATGAGGAAAGCAGAAAAGAGTTTTTAATGAGAGAAAAAATAGCATCAAACAGTGGGAAGTGTGACAGGATGTAAAAGGACATGATCCATTTTGTGTTATGTTTAATTTAGTCAGTTTCAAACTGGAGGTTAACGTCTATGTGACAAAAGCAGTGTCATGCCTGGTGAATTTTAAACAACAGAAATGTGATCACATTAGATCACAGAGTATAAGAAGCCTCAAAGCGCGCATTGACTTTTATGGGTAGGCAAGCAGACTTAAGATGGACATCACTTTGTATACACACTAATTGAATTTACATATTTAATTTACATATTAAATTCATAATGAAATTAGAGAAGTCTAGATCTACATAGTTTATCAATATTTGTAAATATTGGACTGTATTTGACCCCCGTCTGTATTTAACCCCCGTCTTTATCTGTATAAACAGGGCTATTTGTTTCTTCACAGATTTGTCCTGCTGCTAGACCTCAATTATGCAGCTGAGCCTTGAGTACTATTGTCATCTATGTAATTATTGTTATGCACAAAAACCATATGAGGGACATATGACAGCTGTACACATGTAATGCACTACACACAATGTACATTCATGAAAAGATACTAACAACAACAGTGCACTGGTCAGACAGGTGCACTGGTCAGACAGGTGCACTGGTCAGACTGGGGCATTGGTCACACAGGAGCACTGGTCAGACAGGAGCACTGGTCAGACAGGTGCACTGGTCAGACTGGGGCATTGGTCAGACAGGAGCACTGGTCAGACAGGAGCAAAAGTTAAGACGTTTGGAACTGCGGTTGCTGCAGTCTGCTCAGTGACCAGTAGGATATACTAAAGGACAACGTGACTTCAACCATGCTTCAAGCAGACGGACGTGAAGGGGAAACGGGTTTGATTTTAGTGGACAACTTTTGCTTGCCATGATTTCCCTGAAAGCATGACACTAGAATGTAGATTATGTTAAAGGTCCTATATTATGTAAAATTGCCTCCTGAGAGCTGTAAGCCATGTCATAATGTTGCCACCTCATCAAAAACATACCTGCAGTTGTGTTTTGTTTCATTCACACATGCTTGAGTAATCCTTTATTATTATCACCTTCTGATGCCATGAAGCAGTAGTTTTTGTGTTAACAGCTACATTTTACCTTTTGTTCAGTAGAGAATGGCAATTCCAGATCTGAAATCATCCAAGTGATTCCAGTGAAAATTTATGGAGTTTAAAAACACAGTGGAGCACTTTCTGTATTAACACATGACATCACAAGGTGGAACATTGTTTTTAGTTTGAGAGAAGAACTCCAGGTCTATGTATTATTATAACATCAGAAAATACAGAAAATAGCATAATATAGATAACGTTAGATTATATTATATACATATATATATATATATATATATATATATATATATATATATATATATATATATATATATATATTATATAAATTACACATGCACGCACACATATATGACATATATATATTAATGCATGTTTACTCCTGTATTTAAGATTTCATTGGTCCGATCAACCGTTGATAGGAGCGTTTTCAGTGTCACTTGTACACAGCCACTGCTCTGTGGTTGCTTCATTCTCCAAATTTTATTTTCGTCCCGTAGTCATTTGTTAACAAAGTAAAAATCTGTTACTTATTCCCATGCCCTGATATCCTTGTTGCCAACAGCATAGTCAGATTATAACTATGTAACAGACACAAGCACAATATATCTCTTTAATGCTCAGAGTTTTCCTTGTTTGGTCATGGTTCTTAAGGCAGTAGTGTAGAGCAGTGCAGTCCGTAACCAAATGAACCTTTTATATCCCAGTATCCAGCAACAAAGACATGTGAGAGATTCAGCCTGAAAAATCTCTTCAATGGCAAATATACAGTTAGACTTTTAAAATGTTTGAGCACAGACTGCAGATAATTGAGTCTCTGAGAGTTGGTCCCTGCACGTTCACTGTATCATGGCCGCTGTTGCTTCTTGGCAGAAAAGCCCTTTATTTTCAATGCATTATTCATTCGGTGCTATGTAGCTGACACTTTGCAAACTCTCTCTGTACAAATGGGAATTCTCATACAGTATGTAGTCTCACAGCAGCAGAAGGACACTCAAGACATGAAGAAAATGAAAATGGTTATGTGAATCATTGTGAGATTTGGTGGTTTGAAGGTTCTGGGCTGGCAGCACTTTTATTTCTGCTGCAAAATCTCTTGGGAAAATGTAGCTCTGTCTCTTGTGTTATTGGTCCAGATAATGTCAAAGTGCTTAGATAAGACACATCTCAAAATAGAATCATGTGGTAAAATATACTAAATTGACTTTTTGGAGCTTTCTTCCATGTTATAAAATTGTTCCCTCATCAAAAACATAACTGAAGAGGTGTTAGATGTCATCCATCCATGTTTGAGTAATCTAGAAATCTCTCCCAGGCCCTATTTGAACCCTCCTTACGGTTAGCTGTACGATTCTATCCAAAGCTCAGCACACAAGCCTACATCACCCATGTTCCCACATGGCTATTTTCCATAAATATACAAAACCATGATACAAAACTAAACTACAACTTCACAAACCTGATACGATATGCAGTAGTTTCATTAGCATGACGCACAATGATTGTGTTGTGATAGCACTCTGAAGGGGGAGTGACTTAAAACAGGGAGTAAAGGGAGGGGGGACTCAGAGCATTAAAAAAAAACCTGAAACTAATTAAATATGTTAATACTGTACATTGCTTTCGACAAATATAGCATTGTCAAAACAACAAAAGGCAATATGATGATTTAAATATGTTATGTATTAGCAATTTATACCCCATAAAAGGTGTAATCTTTTTAATCAAAGTATGAATATGAAATGGCCAAACACAGATTCTTTCTTTCTTTATTGTAGTTTAGCCCTGTTGATACTGAGATCTGGTATAAGGTGTTTCACGAGTACAAAATATCTATATCTAATATCAGCATTCCCCAGTCATTCGTTCTTTTCCTCTCTCCACAGCCCTACCACCTCGTTCTATTTTTAGAACTTGTGCGATTCTGGATGACATCTCTCTTCAAGATAATGGTGCTGTATAATCGTAAGGGGGACTTCACACTGTTCATCACCATAATAATTAATTCTGTCAATGTAAATGAGTACAGATGTGTGCAGTCCAAAGATAACCAAGGAACGCCAGTGCTCAAATACATGGAAACGTGGACCTGGAGCTGTACGCTTCAGTGTGAGATAAGGGAATCTACAATTAGCAATCAAGCATGTGTAGGACGATTAGGAGGAATATTTCGGGCTCTTGGAGGGTGCCAATCTTGTGTAATAATTTTTCACATTTACAACTTGTTCAGTTCCGTTATCTTTAGCCCTCAAGTTTTGTCTTTTTTAAGTTTTTTTTTTTTTTTTTATAAATTAGACTAGATGGGGCAAGATCTTATGACAAAAATGTTTCTCTAAACTATTTTTGTCTGTCTGTCAATCTGCAAACATTATACAAAAATCCTACCATTGTTTCAAGATTTGTGAAAACGCATAATAACATCAAGAGTTTACATGTTCATCAGGAAATTTACATGTTCATCACGCCAGGTTTGGGAAGTTATAGTGTATTGTTTGTATTGTTTGTCTGTATATTTATGGAAAATTGTCATGTGGGAGCATGGGTGACATAGGTTTGCATGTGAGCATTGCACAGAATTGTACTGCTAACTGTAAGTAGGGTTCGAATAGGGTCCAGTTGAAAATTACTAAAAATTACTCTAACATTCATGGATGACATCTAAATCCTCTTCAGGCATGTTTTCGATGAGGGAACAACATTGGAACATGGTAAAAAGCTCCAAAAAGTTGATTTTGCTTAACACCCTCTCTTTAATTAAAATAATCAACAAAGAATAAATTATACATACAAACATGTTAAATAAAATGTAAGAGGATGATGCATGTGATTTATTTATTATAAAGCTTCCCCCACCACCCTTGATACATTTTTTATAAATCTCATTTGATATCACTGGCAATTCTTGACAAAGTGTGATCTGATCATAGACTATATAAAGACGTGGACTAAGGGAATGTGATGTCACCCATAGCGGCTCCAATCAAATGAAGCTCATCGAGGCTAGCAGTTTAATTTGGAGCCAAGTTCCATATTAGGAATTCCGACCACGAGTATCATAGCAACCAAAGAGCCAGTCTGAACCAAGGCTGTTGAAGGTAACGTCCCTTTCCTCCTGCACTGCTGGTTTAGCACGGAGCAGGCGCTTAGCAATGCTGTCAATCAAACCTGCTAATGGTAATGCTAGTGAGAGTGACCTCGGGAAAAGAAGACACCTGATTTGTCTATTATTAATGATCATATCTTGATTTACAGACACAATTGCGAAATCAAAACACTAGGATCAAGTAGAGAAAAATGACGAGACAGCAGCAGTTACGGAGACAGGGGCATCAGTTTTTCAAAAGAAAGTGAATTGGAGCCAGGCTTGATGGAACCGGAAGTGCGACCATTCCTATATGGAACGCGGTGCCTAGCGGATTAGCTATGTCCATTTATAAATACAGTCTATGGTTGTGTATAATCACTTCCAAATGAGTTACAGATTAGTCACATGGCTGACACAATATAAATAAAAGGCGTTTGTGGATGACGAGAGAAAGAGGAGAGAACACTGAGGCTATTATTCAGCTAATGGCTAACCACTCTGCCACTGTGAAACCCATCTAATGTTTAATGTATCTTTTATGTTTTGTTAATGAAACTAATTACAAAAGGTCATAGATAAATTGTTTTATGAGACATCCTTTGTACCTTCTCAGTCTTGTATTATTCACTTCAAGTTTTAATTTATGTAACAGTGCATGCATTATCCAGTTTTACGCGAGTCACTGTGAATGTAAAGAATTGATTTGTTCATTAATATTTGCTTTTGCCTGCAGTGTTTAGGTCAATCATTATCCCCTTGTGGGCACTAAGCAACTGGTCCACGACTGTACAACTAATAGCTATGCTGCCAAGATAGAGAGGAGATTTACACATATTTCTATTGTTTGAGTAATCCTTTATTATTAGTCATATTAGACATTTCTAAAAGCTCAAAATGCTCTGTTCCCCTTTGTGATGTCATGAAGCTGCAGTTTTCAAGTTAACAGCTATCTTTTCAATTCTATGGTTGAAATCATCCAAATGATATTAATGGATCACACCCTGTATTGCCACATGACATCATAAGGTGGAACAGCCTAAATATGAAACAGAAGACAACTCAAAGTATGTTTTGGATGAGAAACCAACATTATAACATTGATCAGAAAATAGAGTAATATGGGTCCTTTAAAGTTAGGGTTTAGGTTAAGTGTAGTCAAGTAATGACTATGGTTAAGGTTAGGATCATGAAATGAATGTAACTCAATATAATCCCCAAATTGCATGGAAACCCAACATGTGTGCGTTAACCAGTGAAAAGTAATGGAGGAGGGAGAGGAAAGAGTGGCTAATGGCTCTCCCAATGGGCCATCACTTACCACAGATCACACTATAAGAAGTGGGAAGTCTCAGGAGACCAGGGGCTGTTACAAAACTGCATGAGTGGATCTTGGATAAGGGTCTGCAATTGTCAATTAGGAAATGGGATTGGACGACATGTATTCATTAGTTTCAGCGTCCTGTTTAACGGTGCCATTTTGAGGACTACTGGCCATTCCAAAGATACAACGTGTTTGGAATTGTTAATCGCTACAGCAACCGTTTTCTTTTCATCATTCTGAAACCCATGAATAAATGAAATTGATAATATATGATAATAAATAATGGATAAAAAATATTCAAGTAAAAGTATCACATGAAAAAATCTATTTATGGAAAAGTATTAAAGTGTTTCTTTAAAAATTGACAAATAGAGTAAAAAGTAAAAGTGTTTTGCATAGATTTTGAGGTCTTATAAAGCTTCAAATGTAGTGATTTTGAAGATATGTGCTGAATTTTTTTTCAACAGAAACAACTGAATCGATTTTTTAGCTGTTAGTTTGTGTATTTTGTTCAAACTACAAACGTGTAAAAAATAAACCCTCAACCTTTTCATAAAAATACAAAAAACAAAAAAAAAAAACAAAAAACTGTTATATATCAGGAACAGAAAGTATATACTTCAAAAATGTACTTAAGTAAAGTACAGATACCTCAAATGTATACTTAAGTACAGTATTTTACTACTTTTACTTCATTACGTTCCACCACTGACTAAGGCTTTACTTGATGGGGTATTTAACTCTGACAGGGATGAAGGAATTCTATTGGGACTTGGTGAGCACCATGCTGAAAACATTACGTAATAGTTATGATAGTTCACTTTCATATGTTAGATTGGATTCATTTTCATATCCAAATATTGTTAGTTCATAGATTGTTTCATTAAAATTAAATGTCTGTGACACTGATCTCTATTTAAAGCACACACAGATCTCCATTCTGGTTTGAAAAACAATTTGAAATTTACATAAGGATTAGCTAATAATTCCTACCGACATTCTCACTCGCTCAATTCAAATTTACTCAAAAAGTCATCTCTGTCAGATCATATAATTCATCAGTATTATCAGTTTAATTCAATAATGTACCACTTTTGCTCTGGAAGTGTCGTTTTACTTCAGTGAAATATGAAACTTACCTTGCTGTTGTTTGTGGAGGGCTCTGGCGGGAGGTAATCAATGAAAATCCACTTAGCAGGTGTGGGATGGCAGAGGTAACAGCACAGGTCCAGTAGGTAATGAGAAGATTCTATCACTCTTCTCCAAACTAAACCAGATTTAGAGCAGCTCCTGACCTTTGACCTCAGAGAAAAATGGCTGATTCAATTGTTCAATCTGGATCCAGTTCTATCCAAGACATTTTCTCTTTAGATTCCATTGGATTTGTGATTTTTCTTCTCTGTAGCACCCCCTTGAGGTGAGGTTGATACTGGACAAAATAAAAATGTATGTATGTTTTTTGTCTTGTTTTTATACTGTAATCCGTGTAATTTTGTGTATTCAGCATTTTATTGACTGCATTTTGTATATGACAGGAGTACACGAGTACAGGCTATTTATTTTCTTTAGTAGTGCAAATTGTGCAACTCTTATGGGGACACCTGTATTGAAATTTTACTATTTGACCCATTCTTCCAGCTGGGTAAACTGGTCCATATATAATTTTAATGTGGTGTTGTTGGAAACCAGCGCAAAGACTATATTCATTTGTAGGGCACCGTGTCCTGTCTTGAGGTGACACTGTTATCCACTTTGCCACTTTGTTGTCAAGGTGATGATTAAATTTTAACATTACAGTAGCAGCCCATCACATGTAAAGTGTACTCCAGTGGGCAGAGTGGCAGTGTTAATGTTGTCTAGTAAAACATTCTAGTAGACAACATTAACACATTTTCACCAGTGTCATATTTTGCTGACTAAAACTAAATAAAAACGAAATTAACTAAAACTATCACTGATTTTTTTTTATTTTTTTTTTTTCAAATGATAAATACTTAACATTAATGAATGAATGAAATGAGTTCACTTTTCAGTCCCAGAGCCTCAAACCAGACACACATTAAAAAAAAAAACAAAGAACGCTCTACATCCAATTGTGGTTTGAATTCTGTTCTTGACATAAACATCATTGGTTGAGCAGTCAGACCCACTCCAGCTCCCGCAGATGAATACTGCCATTGTGATCTTGGGCAAGCCACTTAACCCCCTTCGCTCCTAGTGTCTGTGTTCACTGTTTGAATGTGTGTGTGAATGGGTGATGGTTTCTTGATGTAAAGCACTTTGAGTGCCTTGAAGATGGAAAAGCGCTATATAAACATGTGACCATTTACCTTTTACCAGTCTTTAAAATGTTCTATTCACCCATCAAGCAAAGCAACTTAACAGTTTATTACAGTAAAAAGAAAGATTTTCTGGTTGACTAAAACAATTAGTTGACTACATTAGCTGAACTAAAACTACAACAATTATTTGACTAAATCTTGATTTAAAAAAAAAAAAAGAAGAAAACTAAATAAAACAAAACCACTTTCTTCTCTACATTAACATTGCGGCATAGATGTAACATTATTCCATAGCATGATTTTTCAGCCAGTCAGATGAGACCTCCTGACCTCAGATATCGTGAACTATGCCCGAAGCTCATAACCACTTCAAAACCAGCAGATCTTTGCCAGAATTTCATGGGTCCATGCTCTGAGATGACCCAGCTTCTCAAAGTAAAAGTGAACATATATGACATACTAGAACTTTGAAATTGCATCAATAAAACAACAAGGCTATGGTTCAAAGAGCGGTACATTTGATATATTCACCAGGGATGGGTACTGACTGGTTTAGAGGCGGTCTGATCAGAGCAACATAAAGAATATTAATGAAGGATAAACATGGAGATGAGAGGGACATGCTTGTAATGTCCCACATCTGCCTTATCTGGAGACTTTCATACAGGCACATATCAGGCCTGAATAATGGATGAGGTGACATTGAAAATACTGAATTAAAGTGAAATTATGTCAGTAGTTTGAATCAATATGATTACATTTAATCTTCTGCTTCATTCATTATACTGAGATTGATCTGATGTGATGTAATATGCAAACATAAGATGCATTTTTACTTCAGATGCCCTAACACATCTGATCTCCTCACAGGCCAGTTAAATCAGACCCAGGTTAAAAGTCTTGTGCAACAGTGGTGGATGAAGTACTCAATTTTATTACTTAAGTAAGTAGTAGTATTAGTAAGTACAGATACCAGAACAAAAAAAAAAACGTAAGTAAAAGTAAAAGTATCATATGAAAGTAGAGTAATGTAAAATAGAGTAAAAGTATTAAAGTACCCCTTCAGAAAGAACAAATATTAGAAGTATTTTGTGCTGATTTTAAGGCCTCAAATGTAGTGATTTTGATAAAGATTTCTGTTGACACATTTTACAAACATGTTAAAAATAAACCTCTCTGACTTTTCAGCAGGTAATAAAAGTACAGAGTATCCACTTTAAAATCTATTGTGAAGTACAGATACCTAAAATTTGTACTTAAGTATGGTACTTTACTACTTTTACTTTGTTACATTCCTTGGCTGTATAGAGTAACGTTACAATAGGTTCCTTTTAGATATTGACTCCATAGGTTTTTTAATTTAATGTTAAACACTAAAGAAAAAACTAGACTAGATTTAGCAGGAAATTGGCTCTGTCCTTGGGCCGATTTGTATCATTTTTTGGATTTTTTTCTGTAAACTGTGCAACAAGCCCTGAATAAGAAAAGTGTAAGGGAAACAATATATAGCTGTGTTTTTGACATCCACATCCCTGTTTCTCACAAAGTCTTGAAATTAAGCTTTGTGTGTTTTATTTAGACAGGTGGCAAGTTAGCCTGTGCTGGAACTTCAAGGGTGCATATGATATAGGCCCAGTAATTAGCATGACAAAGTATCTGAAGTTTGACAGTTAAAGACAAATTCTATTCTCCAAACAAACACAATCTGGACAGGTCTCAGGCAAAACTAAACAAGCAGAACTAAACTAGGTTCAAAGGTCTTATCATATCTTCCATATTTCACATTTTCATTCATGCCTGATATCATCCACTGATATTCTGCTCTAGTGATGCTCCTCTGTCTATCTGTCACGATCCCTGCCTGTTGTCCTCCTGTGTCGCTGTCCCCCTCCCTCACCTGCTGCCTCTGGAGCTGGGTGGAGCTTCCAGTCTCCTCCACGCGCACCTGCACCTCATCTCCAGGATTACCTACACCTGCCGTGGAGAATAAGAAGGGCTAGAAGTTTCCACTCAGCGCGAGAACGTCCGCGTGTAAACGTGAATCCTCCAGCTTACCGTACTCGCTATTTTTGTATTTTGTACTCACCCTGTTTCTGCTCTGCCTCAGACTCCGCCTTGGATCCGCTCCGGAGACCCGCACCTGCACTCCTGCACTCTCGCACCGGTTTGTCTCACGTATTTTGGCTCCTGCACTTGTGTGTCCTGTACTGGGTTTGAAAACACACCCACGCACCCGAGCACCGTCTGTATCATTGAACTGTACTTACCTTTGCCACCACCTTGTAAATAAACACTGTAAAAACTTCTGGAGCACTGTATTCTTGGTCCCTCTGTCTGGCCCGTTACGACACTATCGTTCGCTCCGATCTTCCCTGGCCTTCGCTCTCACTTCACCAGGACTGAACCAGGTCTAAAACGGGACTAAACCAGGAGTAAAACAGGACTAAACCAGGTCTAGAATAGGACTAAAACAGGACTAAACCAGGACTAAACTAGGTCTAAAACAGCACTAAACCAGATCTAAAGTGGTGCACCTCCATCTACCATCCAATCACTTCATTCATCCCCAGCCTTCGCTCTCACTTCACCAGGACTAAACCAGGTCTGAACCTGGACTAAACCCGGTCTAAAGCAGGACTAAACCTGGTCTAAAGCAGGACTAAACCCGGTCTAAAGCAGGATTAAACCAGGTCTAAAACAGGGCTAAACCAGGTCTAAAGTGGTGCACCTCCGTCTATACCGTCCAATCACTCCATTCATCCCTGGCTTTCGTTCTCACTTCACTGGACCATATGTTCACTGGGACAAGCCTGTGCCTCTAATGTGGTTTTCTGCACACAGGCTGCACACGTCTCTGCCTTTCTATCAATCTCTCCATCAAAGACCAGCTGTTGTGAAATATGACGTAACATGAGTAGGTTTGGTTGCTCGATACTTTTTTCATTTAATTTATAGTTATTTGACCAATTGGTTACACAGTGTAAGAGAAACGTATACATTTTAGCTTATCACAAACCAATTATGAAGGTGTAATAATAACAAATGCATAGTCCATCCTTATCGGAAAAAAAAGAAAAAAAATGCATTGAGATAAATTTGATTTTATTTGTAAATCATAAGTGACCAATGAGCTCCTTCATTTCACATGTCACTTATATCAATAAGTACCAAAAAAAATACAGAGAGATATCATTTTGGATTTGCCAGGCAACTTTCTTGTATGAAATCATCAAGTAGACAACCGTATTGACAAGCACATCCAGATTTATTCTTGTCTTTTTCAAATATAAACAAGAGGGAAAACCACCACATCCCCAATCATTCCACAGAAAGAAAAAGATCTGACCTGGACAAAACCATTATTTCTATAAAACAGGAACATCTTTTTTCTTCTCAAAGCAATAGAAGCTCATTTGTCATAATCGTGTTAGCAGGTGTAGCCGTGTGTCACCATCCCCTGAGCCTCTTGGGGATAAGTGTAAACTTGTCAGAGCATGCTCACAGGACAATTATAAATGTGATGTTGCTGTGATTGTTTTTTCTGTGACACATCTGCCAGATGAGCCCTCTCTCCCATAGGCATTAAACAATAAATCCATGTGGAAGATATTGGCAATTATAGGCCTATTGAGAGAGGGTGACCACTTTAGAGTTTAGAAAAAGAGGGATAAGTTTTTGACATTAAGAGACCAAGGGTGACTAGACGTTCTTATTTACCCTGGACAGTCCCGATTTTGACCCCTGTGTCCCATGTCCCAGTAGATTTATCAAAAAACATTAATTTGTCCCAGTTTTATATAAGACCAATCTGATCCCCGCCAACAGTAAAGAAGGGAATATAGTATAATTTGTTTAGCAAAAATATGGAAACGCAAAAACAGTCCTGCAGATTATGACTCCCCCATAAGTGTATGTGTGTGGACACTGTTAGAGCTATTTTCACAATTTAATTTAAACCAACAATCCCAACCCGGGTGTGTCCCAGTTTTGAATTTTGAAAATATGGTCACCCTAGGAGGGACTGACTTAAGTTCAGATGATAGCTTCAATAACATCATATGATTTTCAGTTTTTATCACTTACTGCAATCAGTAGGTGCCAAAATATAACAACCCTCAATGCCAGTACACTCATTAGGTCTTGATTTCATTCCAAATACTTCTAAAAACTTTATATAATTCATGCACCAATGAAAAATTAAGATCTTTTCAAAAATAAGTGGGACAAGGGATATGGGACCAAATGGGTGCGCAGGACAACAAAAAGAAGGGCATGAGAATGTGATGT
>JAIEZT010000016.1:4570382-4731389 GCA_019594935.1 Periophthalmus modestus | reverse complement strand
AAAAAAATCCACCACCACCAAATTATGACATAATGATCCCTGGGTGTCATAGATTATAACTATATAGCAGATACTAGCACAATAGGTTCTCCTTTAAATAGTGACAATAATAACACATAGATGAATGGCTTTGTATTCCAAAAAGTGAGGGTACAATTAACCCACTCTAACTGACTGCTTGTGGGAGTTTATTGTTAGCCACAAAATTGGAAATCTACCTGCATGTAACCAGTAAAACCACTTATTCCAAATGCTTTGTCTGGTTACGTCTCATGTTACGGTAATATAGACCCACGGGTAAACAATCAAGCTAATAATAGGAAATGGAACCGTTTACACTCAAACTGAAAATACTAGTTTATTGAGCAGCTTACTGTTACTGAGGTAAAGTTACACATATTCCGCTGGGCTCTTTTTTCAGCTATTTAAACTTGTGCTCTGCCAACTTCACTCACTATAAACTTCTTTATTTAAGTTTCATTTTTAATCAGAATTTCTTGGAACCTATTGAAATATACACAGCCCTTCTCTTTTTCGTTCAGTTTTTCAGTTGTCTGGATCACATCTGTGTTTCTCTGACCTAACACAACTGATCCTCTTCTACTCATTCACCAGGTAAGAAAAAAATATGTTTGTTTTATTTTTATATTTTAGTTTGTACTATGAAACCTGTATATATACACACTAGTCAAAGAACATACCCTTTCATTCAAAGGTTTTTTTTTTTTTTTTCCTTTACTTTTACTACTTTGTACTTTTTATATACATACAGAAGACATCAAATAGGTGAAATAAGCTATATGGAATTATGTTGTAAAGGAAAAAGGTAAATAATTCTACAATTTTTTTTTTAAATGTATTTTTTTTATTTATTTTTTTTATTCAAATTCTCAAAGTAGCCACCCTTTGCTTTGTCGGAAAATATTTAGTATACTTATTTAAGTTTTTTGTTCTTTATTGCGTAATTTCATATATCTGGCTTCATATATTTGATGTCTTTAATATGTATAAAATGTAGAAAGTAGTAAAAAATAAGGGGGAAAAAAAAAACAACTTTTTGACTAGTGGTGTCTGTATATAATGAAGCTTGCTTGTCTCCATGGAGATGCTGTTGCTTTTACTTAGAATGTTCCACTGTATTGCACTGAACATATCTATCTTGCATTTATTTAATCACAGGAGGTTTTATTGCTTATGCATTCTTACTGTGAGCGGGTACGCCTCTCCACAGATCTGACTCATTTGGCCTGGTAGCATCATCTGGTTGTCTCTAAGGACTTGAGTAGACTTAATGTCCTACTGGCGATCATTCCAGGCAAAGCATCTCCCTAGAGACAAGCAGATGAAAAGTTACACTGTGCACCTTTATGCCTAGTTTATTTATCCCATGGTGAAATTTCTGATATTTCATCATTTGTTTCACATTCGTTCTTAGTTTGGACTTAAATTGCTGGTTGATACTTTTATTAAATTTAAAGAGCCCATATTAAACAATTTTCTGATGTATAGTTATAACGTTATTTCCTCATTACAAACATACCAGGAGTTGTGTTTTGTTGCATTCGCACATGTTTAACACACAAACCTTGCATATTTAGGCTCTTTAGAAGTTTTTCTCTCAAACAGAAAACCCACCGTTCCACCTTGTGATGTCATGTAATAAAACAGGATGTTCTCCTCTGTGTTTTAAAACTCCATACACCTTCACTAAAATCATTCGGATGATTTCAGGCTCGGAATTGCCAATCTCTGTTGCTGTTAACTTGAAAACTACCGCTTCATGACATCACAAGGTGGAACAGAGCATTTTGAGCTTTTATAAATGTAGACAGACTGATAATAAAGGGTTACTCAAATATGTGTGAATGAAACAAAACACAACTCCAGGTATGTTTTTGATAAGGTAACAACATTCTAACATGACTTAAAGTTCACAAGAGTCAATTTTGCGTAATATATGACCTTTAAGAGTGATTACTGGTAGAACAGAGGTAGTGCGTGGTATCTTCTTTTTACATCAGAATGACTAAAACTTCCATTTTTGTCAGAGATGTGCTGCCTGTCTGTCTGTACCTGCCTCAGTGCATTTACAATGTAACTGAGAATAAGGATCATCTCTCACAGCTCGACACCAGTACGTTCATTGATTGATTTTACAGTTTTGCATTGAATTTAATTTTTAGTTTAAAAAAATCCTCCTATTTTTACAGAAATGTGGTTGAGTACGTCCCTTGAACAGCAGTCAGAAGAAGAAAGCAATAAAGGCCCGAACACTGTAATGTGCACCATACAGGTAATTTATCAAAAGCAATTATTTAGTTCAATAATATGTTCTGCTTCAGTATCCTTAGAATGTATCTCAAATATAGATTTCTTTAATACTTCTAGTTCTATCAGTTGTTTTTATGATAGGCCTGAGGACACATCTATGTTTAGAAAGAGAGGTGCTCGTGTCTCAATGCTAACGCTAATGCTAATTTACCACACATCACCACAAAGCTGAAGTATTCTGTCTATAAAAATAATTGGGTAGTCTTTACTTTAATTAATCTGAATCTGTTTAAGTTGTTTATTTAACGTTTTCTGTTTCCAATAAAAGTAACTGTTAGCTTTAAGACACCGTGAGTTAGCTAGCATGCTACTGTGCACAGAGCCTATTGTAGCACATTTGGAGTGAGTTTTCAAATACTTGGGAGTAAAATTGGGTTATTAAGTTTTTGAAAAGAAATAAAATGGTAACAATCTCATATAAGCATTGCTGTAAATGTTATAATGTTCTATCTGAAAATGTATAACTAAAAAGTGCATTTTTACAGTTCTTGCATTGAACCAGTCTGTTAACATAATGCTGTTTGATATTTGTGTTAAAGAAGCCATTTTTGTTAGGAAAGACAATCCTGCCTTGAACAGGAATGGGGTCTTCAGGCATCATCTTTTCCCTATCTATAACTCCATCCTCAGACCCAAAGCAAACAAAGCAAACAAAGAGAACAGTAGGGCTAGCCAGGATGCTAATAGATGTGAAATCACTCATTAGTGGTTTGAATGACTAAGCTAAGTATGACTCAGGAACAGTGCACACTTAGGGTAGAACAATAGACCTACCCTACAAACAGAAACTGTAGACAGTAGATGTTCTGAGTTTCAGTGTAGTTAGCTCCTCCCTTCAGGTAGATAAGACAGTGATCTGGCCAGAACTGAAGAAGCGGCATAGATAAGCAGCGAAACGTCTTCACTCCTACAACGTTTTGTCCAGTTGACAAATTTTATGTTTCTTTTGCGATAATGCTGTTTGTCTTCCTATGTTGTAGCTGACGTCTTCGAGTGGCGCTCTGTGTGTGATCAACCCCCTGTACCTCCAGGAGCACGGGGACGAGTGGCTGACCCAGCGGACTCCCAGAGTTCAGAGCACCATCATCCCCTCTCAGTACAGCCGAAACTGCCGACGCCTAAGCACCACCAGGGCCTGGTCTGGGGCAGGACTGCAATCCAAAAGGGCCATCTCCCTCGAACAAGAACCACCTGATCCTGTTTGTGATAATACAGGTAACGTAAATACAGGCGTTGTAGTGTCCACTTCCACTATTCACTTTATCCCTGAAGTTGCCATCGGCGCCGCCATCA
The DNA here is from genome assembly GCA_019594935.1 of Periophthalmus modestus. Lineage (NCBI taxonomy): Eukaryota > Metazoa > Chordata > Actinopteri > Gobiiformes > Gobiidae > Periophthalmus > Periophthalmus modestus. Next base: position 4,727,765 of record JAIEZT010000016.1, on the reverse strand, counting down.
TCATTTGGGTTGTATTATTTTGTATGGAGCTGCCAATCTTGACAGTAAATAACTTCCATAGGGACTACAGAGCCGTTTTAAAGCTTCCTAGAGAATCGGTGCAGTACTGACTTGTTTTTCCACATAACCATTGAACATTTCACACAAACCAACCTACTATGTATACTGTAATATTTTAGTGCCAAAACTTTTCACAAATTCTCCATTGAAAGAAATGGGATTTCCACTTAAATGAAAGTGCTCTTACAAAGACAGTGTGGTTTAGTATTATATGGAAAAAGTGGGCGGGGCGGAATAAGGTCAATAGAGCCTTGACGCCTGGGTCATCATATCTCAGAGAAGATTTTAAAACACTAAATACTAAAGTTAGCATTCTTTCAAAAATATTCTGTAAAAGTATTCACCATTGTAGGTTAAGTGTATATATACCAGTACTGACCCAGCAGTAAATGAGGCTGTTCCACGGCTCGTTTTTGCTATTGTATCTCTGTGGATGTTTTTCACATTTGAATGTAGTTTTTGACGTTCAAACTGAGCTCTAAATATTCTCTTTTGGTCTTTCCCTAGACCTTCCAAATAGGAAGTGATCATGGATGTACTTTGCCTTTATCGACTCTGGCTCCAATTCACTTTACACTGGAAACTTGTCGCCCCTCTCTTTGTAACTCTATCTTCTCATCATTTTTCATCAATTTTTGGTCTTAAAATGTTCATAGTGTCCCACTCTAGTTAATCGCTTTGTTTTTATTTTGTTACTTTTTCCGTGATTCAAGATTTGTTATGTCACGTAATGGTGCTTTAACTTGTAAGATAGTGAAATTAAGATAGTTAAACATCTAATATTAGCAGCTCACTGATCCAGAAAAAGGCTTACTTCATAGTTACACTGAAGGGATATTGCAAATGAGGTTTGTGGAAATGAAGCCCAAAAAGTTACTTAATGTTGCTTTAACCTGTGCACAAAAAAATACTGAGAAATAACCAAGAATTTGTAGTAATGACGACAGTGAAACAACTAATATCAGCATCTCACTGATCCAGGAAAAGGCTTACTCAATAATTACACTGAAGTGATATTGTAAATGAGGGTTGTAGAAATCCCCCAAAAAGTTACGCAATGCTGCTTTAACTGGTATCCAAATAATAGGTGTAATAATCTTCATATACTGTTACAAATGCTTTAGTAAACAGGTGTGCGGTGGCAATGGACAGGAATGGCCATATCTGAGTAGGTACAGCATCTACTTGTCTCCATGGAGATGTTAATGCTTTAAAGGTGTACAGTGTGAGACATACCCCACACTGTAAAAACTGCATAGAAATTATAATAATGTTTCACTTTGTCAGAGTAATATAGATAAGTTGTGTTATTTCTATATAACTAGGCCTATGCACAAAATCAGAAAGTAGACACCATAGAATTTAATATCAAAAGGTTGGCCATTTTATTTTTTAGTTCAGTTACAAGTTGCTCTTTGTCCTACAGGTCTTGTCCGAGCTCGGTCGGCTGATTCCTCAAAGGTCCCTGATCCTACCGCACCTACAGCACCCCCTTCTGGTGTAGTCCTCCGTCGCCCCAGCAAAGATTCCTCCCTCCCCTCCCCCATTTTATCCCCCTCTTCTGCCCCTGAGAACCGCTACAGCTCATCAGCACCCCAGTCCCCTCATCGCGTCTCCTGGATCGAGGATGGTGTTTGGCTGCCTCCTCCCAGACCCCATTCCCTTCTCCACCCGCCATCTTTGGAACTTGACTCTCTGTCAATCAGCAGCATAGAGGAAGAGCAAGACCCCCAAACTCCAACGTCAAGTCCACACACCCCTACCACACATCGCTTGGCCGATAAAGTAAAAAATCGCTTCTCTGCAGTGGGCCAAGCTTTGGGAGGGCTGGTTTGTCAAAAGAAAAAGTTAAATTATAGAGTCCAAGAGATGAGCGAGAGAAGAGGGGGAAGTTTTGCAGAAAGTGTGAAAGTTTTTGTGGAAGCCACTTTGCAGAAAAACCCAGAGAAAGATGGACTGACTGAGTTTTTACAGGAAGTGAGGTCATCGCTGACATCGCTTCGGGAGATGCTGTTGGATCACACAGAGATGCAAGGGCTTCTGGATAGCATAATTGACATAAGTGATGCAGAGATTGGTAAGTTTGAGTGCCTTGAAGGTGGAAAAGTGTTATACAAATAGTAAATGGTCATGATCACACTTTTATATATGACAAGAAATGTGTTCATTTTAATCTATTTAACTTTTATATTTTTGTATCACTCATATAATAATAATAATTACTCACTTTGTAAATATTTGAATTTGAAGTTTACTTTTCATATTGTCTCTCTGCTTGTCTGTTGAAAAAGCAAGGCCATATAGTGAATAGAAAGAATATGTCCAAATAATGACCTACTCAGACACTTTAAATACAGGTTTATTCTTTATAATAAAAAAGTAATGTAACATGGTGTGGTATAATAATTAATATAATCATATTATTATTTAATTATTATAATATAATTGTCTGAAAAGTAGTTGAAACTTCCTTTGCCTCATCTTTTAAGAATTGGCAAAAACATACTCATATTGCATAAATAAACAATATATCAATTATTAGTTTGTTTTTAAATTCACATGTTTATTTTACTCCTCCAGACACATTTGTAGAACAGTCCATTCACAAAGTGGCTCTCAAACCGCTGTCCTCTCACCTGTACGGCTGCATCCAAACATCTCGCTCTGGTGATGGGACCCTGGACCGTCTCCAGAGTAACCAGCCTCGCCTCCAGGCCAACGGGGTGGAGCAGCTTGGCGGGTCGCCCGGGGTGGGTGTTCCGGACTCTGCCACTTTAGAGCGGATCAGACAGAAGTGGGACGTAATGCATAAGGCCTATTCCCCAAATAAGAAAGTCCAGATCTTGCTTAAAGTCTGCAAGAGCATCTACCACAGCATGAGCGCCAACTCCAACAACACAGGTGAGCGGGAGGCAGTGCTGATGTTTTCATTCCATTCAGGTAAAACATATTTGCCACTGAAAGGTAAAGTAAATAATGAACTATTTTAACAGTTTCCGTCAAAGGTGTGCATAGGCCTGTCATAATAATCACTTTTTCAACTTATCATTCAATATATATTAGATGGAACAATAATTTCTGGAGGTCAATATTTATGGTGGGACCTTTTTGTTTTTTTTTTCTGATCTATGATTAGATTTGAGCTGTTGAGGGATGAATAAATAACTTCTATGACTCATTATAGATACAAAGTAACTACCAAAGAGTTGCATTCTGCTGTAAATTTATTGCAGTTTGTTTTTTACACATATTGTGGCAGTGTCATAAATTTGATTCAGTATTATCATTTATCATCTATATTTTCTTCAGCGATATATTTTACTTCAAAATTTGTTGTCGTGAAAGGCCTAGATGGGCATGAGTTTTAGATACACTTTATTTCACAATGGACCTTTGTATTTGACCCATGCTCCAATGCCACTGAGGAAACGAGTCAGGAGCATTTGATCCATCTCCAGATCTTAGAGAAGTGCCTATTTGGAGGATTAGCCTGTGGTGCATTTTTAGTTTATATTACATCTGTCTAATGCCAGATCATGTTGCAACTGGTTTGTGGTAGAAAAAAAAGAGTGGCCTATTGACCTTATTCCCCTCCACCCACTTTTTCCGTAAATGCAGCTAACCCACACTTTCTTTGTAGTAGCGCTTCCACTTAATCGGAAAACCTGTTCCTGTCAGTGGAGAATTTGGGAAAAATTTCAACGTTAAAATATTATATAAAGTAGGTTGGTTTGTATCAAATGTTCAATGGTTATGTGCAACAAGTCAACACTGCACTGATTTTCTGGGAAGCTTCAAAACTGTGCCTAGAAGAAGTTATTTGCTGTCTGCACTGAGATTTTACAACTCTGGGGAAGCTTCAAAACTGTGCCTAGAAAAGGTGGCGGTATTTTCACAGATGTGCTGTCGTTGTGTTTGGCAGACTCCATACCCCAGCCCTTGGGACAGATTTATACAACTTCAACAATGTCATGGCGGCACTCAAAAGAAAAAAAAAATAAAATAAATAAACGGCAACTTCTTCCGGAATAAGGTGAAAAGAAGGAACGGAGCGATGTGTTGTTAATATTTCGTCTTATCACAGGTGCAGTATTTGGGGCAGATGACTTCCTGCCCTGTCTGACCTGGGTGCTGCTCCACAGTGACATCATCACATTACAGGTGGACACAGACTACATGATGGAGCTGCTGGATCCCACACAGCTGCAGGGAGAAGGTGTGGGCTCTCTCTCTCATCATGTACTTGATAGTTAATGTCTTAAAAGGTTTTCATTATTGTGTTATCATGAGTTTTGCACTCAGGTCGAATAGTGATACAATTACCATTGACGCACTTTACTGTAAATATATTTGCTATGATCAAATTATTTCAATATTCATGAAAAACAAATTTAAATGTTAAAGTAATGTGTGAATGCATTTCCTTTTGAGTAAACGTTAAACATATTATACTAAAAGTTTTCTTATGTTATTGTTTTTGCATGAAATGTTACACAATATGACATAAAACCCATATAATATCTCCATGGAGACAAGCAGGTAGCAATAACAAGTGCTTGCAATTAAATAAATGCTAGATGGATATGTGTAATACAATACTATGGAACACTTTAGTCAAAGCCACATCAACATCAAAATACCCATGAAACAACTAGATGGTCAGAATACTTACATGGTACACTCTTAATACTTTAGTTCTCTTTCTTCAGGTTTCCAAGTAAACTTATCAATCAAAACTTAATTGTAACACTTCTGATTCCTTAAAGAACCCTGTCCCTACCGCACCTACAGCACCTCCTTCTGGTGTAGCAAAGATTATCCCTTCAACTCCACCATTTTACCCTCATCTTCTGCCTCTCTTTCATCTGAGGATTTTAATTTTAATTTCAATTTTAATTCTGATTCTAATCCATCCTTTTCCCATGTTCCCAGGGGGCTACTACCTGACCACCATGTACGCCTCCCTGTACTACATCAGCAGCTACAGACCTCGACTGGCGGCTCGTCAGCTCAGCATGGAGGCCCAGAACTCCCTGAACCAATGGCACCGAAGACGCACTCTCCATTGCGACCGACCGCGGAGGAGCAAGCACCGCCAAACCATACGGAGGCAGTCCCGTTACAAGAGAGAGAAGGACACAGATATGAACTCAACGACTTCAACTCACTGTGATGGTGATACAGAGGTGATGGAAGGAGAAGAAAAGACATTGACAGAAGTGAAAGAGGAGAGAGAGAGAATGAATGGGGTAAATGATGGACAGGAAAAGGACAAATTGGTGACTCCAGGCCAAGACTCACAACCTGAATCACAAGAACATGCAAAAAGTGATGATCCTGCTAACATACAGAGATAAGAGGCTGACATTGTACTTTCTTACTTGCATACTGTTTTATTTTTGTTTTTTTGTTTTTTAAAATCATTTTCAATAATTTATTAAGATTGACTTGTAATTCTCCTCTAAAGTGTGTCAATATTTTATATGTATCCTATTTCTACTTCACAGATGTAAAAAAGTATAAAAGCTTATTTAATATATGGAAGTATTCATTGTATTTTTGAAGTATTTTAATTATGACCAGCAAAGCGTCTTGGTTGTTTTTCAGCAATGCACCGCTAGGGGGCAATGCTACACCAATTTTGAGAAGTAACTGCAATAATGTCGAATGACGTGTAAGACATAAATATTTAAAAACAAATTATTATTATTATTATTATTATTATTATTATTATTATTATTATTATTATTATTATTATTATTATTATTATATTATTATTATTATTATTATTATTATTATTATTATATTCTACATACCCTGTTTTAAAGGTGAACAAGTTATAGTAATTCAGTGTTTGCATTTGGTGTTACATTTGAGCATTAAAACTTTGCAAATGACTTCAAACAAGTAGTGAGAAATGAAAATCATCATAATGTCATCTTTATATATCTCTTACAATGTATTTTGTCACCAACATGTAGGTGCCTGTTGTATATGAAGCTGAACACACAGAACACGTGTGAATGCTTAGACAGGGGCCGCTTATGTAAATGCATGTATTCACATATGGAAGCGTCTATTCACTGCATCTGAAATGACCGAGCCAATCACATTTGCCTAATGAGACATCTGGCATCCTGCATGTGGTGGACAACAGCTGGGCCTTCTTCACACAACAACACAAACAAACCAAGTCTCATGCTTTTGTTCAAGGAGGGATGGAGACGGAGGGAGAAAGGCTTTACAGCACAGTACAAGGCTAAGGTGGGTGTTGGGAGGGGATTCTCATCTTTTCACATCACAAAGTACAGTATCCATGAGTTTAAAAGAGAAAAGATGTGGACTATCCTTAGATTTAGGATAGTCCACATCTTTTAAACTAACCAAGAAAGTAAAAAGTATAGTATAGTAGTATAGCTTAACCATAACAAAATTAAGTTCACGTCCTAAGTAAATGTGACTGTAGGACTGCAGTGGTTAGTGACCTTGCCTCACACCACCTGTGTAGATGTTCTCCGGGTGCTTCGCTTTCCACCACTAAAAACTTGTACAAAGATTCCCTTTTGTGGCGAGGATTCAGGTGAAAAAGATATTCTTAATCTCAATGGGACTATCCGGGTTAAATAAAGGCCAATAAATAGGATCGAATGAGGCCTAAACCAGGAATAAACCAAGTAGGCCAGAGCATTTTTAATCAAGATTAAACTGTACAAACCTAGAACCTGCCCATAGGTAAGAGAGGCCCATGCTACAACTACACCAGTAATAAACCGTACATTTAATGATAAATAATACCATTAAATGTGGCAGGATGATGGGTGACTGGTGAGAGAACTCTGGGCTCGAATCCCGGGCAGTTTGCATTTCTCCGCATCTTTGAGTGGGCTTCCTCCAGACACTCTCATTTCATAGGTACATGTACAAAATATGGAAAATCCTCTAGCTACGGTAGTCCTGACCAGTTCTGTCTCAAGATCTGGAGATGGACAATGGTCCTGACTGGGTTGCCCCTTACTCTTAACGAAGATTAAACCAGGTCAAAACTGAGTACAAACATAGGGCTGAAGTAGGACTAATGAGTGCATGGAGCCTAAATCAACAAAGTACACCTGACGTACTGTATATAGCTGATTGAAGCCAGTCCTGAACCAAATCTAAATCAGATCTAAACCAAGACTTATCAATATCCCTATACTTAAACAAGAATAAACTGTCTCTACCTTAGCCCAACCCATTACCTAAAAGCCACGCACCACCATACCACACACCGCCCTCACACCACATCTTGAGAAACCCGACGGCTTCTCCTCAGTGCTCCTTCACACGTGTGATATATTATGCATACATGAGAGTGTGTAACGCACTCACCATAGCCATAAATTAGATATATGGCAGTTGTGCAAGAAGGTGGGGGCCAGTTTGGAGTCTAGTGTGTTACTGTGTATGTGAAATGAATGGTAGTTTGTGGGGTGAGGGTGAGAGCAGGGGCGTGAGGGGGAGGAGGGGGGCACAGATGGCTATGGCCCCAGGCATTAGAGGTACCACAGCCAAACACAGAGACACACAGATCGGGATTAAGGCAGAAAGGGCTAGCTCACATATGCAAAGAGTAAAATATATTAGTGTTGTATATATTTTTTCACCTTTGCAATTTATTTTATGTTTTGAGTAATTTTGGTATTTTTTCCTATGGTATTTTGTGGATTTATTCACATTCAAAAAGTATAGGCTGTATATTTTATAACTGTTAACTGCTATGGCAATGGGCCTCATTTTTTAATCATTATGAAACCCATACCCACACTCAAGCTCACGTTTTGTACCCAAAATCCAAATATATAGATAGCATGATGCATAGGCAAAGAACTGTCCTAACATATATGCACATTTAAATTAATTACAGTGCTCGTTATTCACAAGGTTTATTCAAAAAGTCATTCAAACTATGTGTATCCTTACACACCTGAAATATTCAAGAAAAACACATACATAGCCTATCCAATGCATTTCATTTCTGTATAACTAAAGTTTTTTTAGTTTAGTTTTTGTTTTTTTGTTTTTTTTACATTTTTTGTAAGTTTGCTGAAGGATCACTCCATATTTTAATAATTCTAATGTAAAAACCAGTGTTCAGAATTTCAAAAGGGCTCATGGGAATAAAAATTTAAGATGATTTCTGTTCTTGTATGCATTTATTTTGTAAGCTTTTACGAATCCTAAAACTTTTAAATAGCCAAATAAGCATGCTTGGGAGATGACAGATTAACTGAGGTAAAAAGTGTGTTTCAAGACAAATTTACAACCTATAGTCACATTGTATTCACAGCTGAACGCCTGTCTAAGCTGTCTGCCCTGTATCTTTGCATTAACACAACTCTTACTCTCCCATCTCCACATTGCATTACACTGTATGAGCTGTGGTCATATTTTCTCATGTTGCCAACCCTCTCCCATTAGCCCTGTGATTATTCTGTCTTCTGCGCCCTATGTATCTGCCTCCCCTGTCCCACTCAGCTTTGTCCTCATCACTCAACTGCCCCATGCAATAAACGTGAGCATGTTTCTACCCCTGCCTTTCTGTCGGACCCCAACAGCTTGCCTCTGTCTCAAAAACTCAATAAAACTACCCCTTGGTTTTGTCTTTTGCCCCCATTATCATCGCTCTTCTGTCATTCAAATCCTTCTTGTGTTTTTACCCTTTTTTTTACATTCCTTTCTGTGCCCTCCCCTCCTCCTTCCCCGCTCGCCCACTTGTCTGAACTCTGACAGGTGTGTAATTGGATGATTAATGACCCTATAGCGCCCCCCACAGCCCGGGCCCTCCCCTCTCCTCACACAAACACACGCACTTATGTTAGAATGAAATTGTACATATTTATGCGGCCTCGTATTCACACACACATTTTTCACATTACACACGTGGGTTCATTTTGCGCTGCTCGCTTTGGTCAAATTCAAACCAGTACAGGGCCCTAGATGGGGACATTAAGAGGAATGTAGCACTGCTCTGACTTCAATATGCATGAAGGAAAGGCAGTAGTTAAACATGAGGCAAAAATACAAACCAAATGTTGAAAAGCAAATCAGTTATTGTTGGATAAGGTGGTAAAATGATAGAGTAACCCATAACAACCATATGAATTTAAAAGCTACACTATGTAACGTTCCTGGATCATGCACTGTTACATACAAATGGACATAGCTAACCTGCTAGCCGCCACTTTTCAAATAGAAAGTGAGCATGGGCACGTTTCCGGCTCCAATTCACTTTCTATTGAAAAAACGTCACCCCTCTCTTCGCAACTGCTGCTGCTAGGCTCGTATTAATCCGCTCTACATGATCCTTGTGTTTTTACTTCACTATTTTGTCCATAAATTAAGAACATGAGGCACCTTCTTTCTCTGAGGTTGCTAAGCGCTTGTACTTCGTGTTAAAGAGTGTTAACTTCAACAGCCTTGCTCCAGATTGGCTTTTTGGTTGCTATGATACTCGGCTCCAAATTCGCCACTATAACCGCTAGCTTCGATGAGCTTCTTTTGACTGAAGCCAAACGCTACAGGTGACGTCACACTCACTTAGTCAACTTCTTTATACTGTCTATGTTCTGGATGTAGCTGCTTGTCTCCATGTATACGTTATTCCTTTGACTGGAATGTTTCACACTGTGGCATTAAACATACATGATATTGCACGTGTTGCAGGTGTTTGTCTCCATGGAGATAAGTTTAATGATATATATACTGTGGGACATGGAGTCAGTTACTTGAGGATCCTCAATCACAAAAGCTACAGTTACAGTTATTTCAGAAAAATCGAGCCAAAAAATGTGCATAGTCATAAATTGCAACAGCCAAATTTTGACTAGTTTATGTTCTCAACCCTTTATCTTAGTTAAAAGGTCATATTTTACACAAAGGTGGAAGAGAGTGTTTTCTGTGTGAGAGAAGAAATCAGCCTAAACATGCAGGGTTTGTGAGTTAAACAGAACACAACTCCAGGTATATTTGCAATGAGGAAACATTATAACATAGATCAAAAAATAGCGTAATATGGGCTCTTTAGTTAATTGAAATCTCACTGTCAAATATGATGATCCTCCAGCTACATAGTCCTGTCAAAGATAATGAATGACTGAATGAATAATGACTGAATCATAGGTCAAATGCAGACAACACTTTAACTTTAACACATTTATGACTGGTTTTGGCTTCTTCCATAATGTTATCTCAACCTCCTTCACATAAACCCCCAGTGAACACAGTGGACCCTCTCTCTCATTCATCACATATAACACAGAGGCTGGTTTGATATGGTGTAACTCCTCCTCAGACAGATCAGGCGGTTCACTCTGTCTGAACCAATCATGAAGTGGGATTGTGAATTATGACAGAGGAAAGGAGGCTGGACACTGGAGGGTCGTTACAAGGAGCCAGATAATATATTGGACATGCACCTGTTGGACTGGACCATGGAATTACTGCAAAAACAGGGACGATAGCTGTTCTCCAATCCCAAAAAACAGGTCATGCATTGAGTCGTTTATTAAAGGGCTCATATTACACTATCTATGTTATAATGTTTCCTCATCAAAAACATACCTGGTGTTGTGTTTTTTTGTTTATTCACACACGTTTAACACACAAACCCTGCATATTTAGGCTGCGTTCTACTGTCAAACTGAAAACACTCTGTTCCACCTTGTGATGTCATGTGGTAATACAGAAAGTGCTCCACTGTGTTTTTTAAAATCCACACACCTTCACTAGAATTATCTGGATAATTTCAGCCCTGGAAGTGCCAATCTCTACCGAGCAAAATTTAAGAAGTAGCGTTTAACTTGAAAACTACCACTTCATGACATCACAAGGTGGAACAGAGCATTTTGAGATTTGGAGATGCAGACAGCCTAATAATCGAGGGTTAGTCAAACATGTGAATGAAACAAAACACAACTCCAGGTATATTTTTGAGGAGGTACCAACATTATAATATGTCTTAAAGCTCACAAAAGTCAGTTTTGCATAACATAGGACCTTAAAAACACAGTTATTAAGAGCATTGTCAAGGTATACTAACTGCCTAAATAACTAAATTGTTTAGTTTATATTCACTGATGTTTAGATAATACAAAATTCAATGTCAGAAGGAAATTACCACAAGTCTACAAAGTATAGCGAACACTGATCTTGTTGTAAGTAGCAGCCTCTCAGATGTAAACAGTTGCTCCATTTATATGAAGTGATTTTGGATAAGTGCTCCTTCTCTCGTTATGGCGTTGTAAACCTGTTACTACTGAACACAAATCTTGTTTTAAGGAACGTAGAATGAAAGAAATGATCGCTCAATGATCAGTGATACGTAATTCATAAACGTGATTTTAGATAACTGTTTCTTCTCTTGTTATTGCATTTGCAGCATAAACAAATGTGGGCAGTACTCAGTTACATTTACTTGAGTAACTTCATAAAGAAATAGTATTTTTCTAGCAGTATATTTTTGCTCCATCCGTCTTATTCTGCTTGTCTACTTCCCTCACCCCTTTTTATATGTATTTGAGTAATATTTTTATTGAAGTAACTTTACTCTTACTCAGATTTATTTATTTTTTTGCATTATTTCATATTTTATCCTTCAAATTACATTCACTCAAATAAATTAGATGTTGCAAAAGTGACTCTTTAAATTACTCTTACTGGAGAAGGAGTTTGCAAGTACTTTTTTACTCTTTCTGGAGTAATTTCCTGGACCCCTTCTTTGAATTTCTACTTGAGTAATATTTTTTTGAAGTGACTTTTCTCTTACTTGATTCTAGCTACTTGGTCACATCTGAGCATAAATCACCAAATGGACACTGTTTGAGCACATATTTCAGATACTTCTTACACTTCTTAAACTTGGCACACTCGTAAATAAAAGTGTGTTTACTTGTGAGAGAAATTCAGTTGAAGAATGGTGCTCTTTTGGCTGTGTTCTTGTTATAACTCAGGTCTATGTCCGATCCCTGGGCTCTGGCCGGAGACCGCAGGGTGGAGCTGGGCACATCTGTCACAGCTGCCTGGACTATCACACACAGAGGAGATGTACGAGAGCTGGAGGTGGTGGGTTTCAAATAGATACGTACAAACAACACAGTACAAAAGTGAGCAAATGAGGTTGTACCAATGGACCCAAAAATACATAAATGGTAATTGTAAAATGCATGAAGCTCTAGACCTCGGACAAGGCATTGATTTTGGATTAGCAGTTACAGTTTTCTTCAGTGAAACCCTTATTTCTCAAACGATAAACAGTGGTGGAACATAACAAAGTAAAAATAGTATCTGTATTTTACTTATGCATTTTTAACTTTTACTTCACTACATTTGAGAGCAGGTATCTGTACTTTCTATTCTACTACATTTTTTAACTGGACTGAAAAGTAAAAAAAAAAAATATTTATTATTGTCTGAGACCTGCTGAAAAGGCAGAGGGGTTTATTTTTAATAAGTTCATAGTTTGAGCAAACAAAAATATACGAATAAAAAGACAATAGGAAAAAAACACAATTTAGTTGGTTTTGTTGAAAAAAATCACTCCATTTGAAGATTTATTACATCGGAAAATCTGCACAAAATATTTACTTTTTATTCTTTAAGCAGCAAGTACTTTTACTCAAGTAGATTTTTTTTAATATGATACCTTTACTTTTAGTTGAATATGTCTTTTTTTGCTCTGCTATCTGTACTTTTACTTAAGTAACAAAATCGCATACTTCTTCCACTACTGATGGTAAATACTATACATTTTAAAATTTGCTGAATGAAGTCCCCTACATGTGCCTATAGAGTAAAAATTAAAAGTGATTTTTAAATGTGATTTAAATTGTATTGTACATTTTGTTAACTTTGAAATGTAAAGGTGGCAGTTTTGTAACTCATTAAAAATACCCTGAAAACAAGGCGTTAATTATTGCCAGTTAAAGTTTTATTTATTGATTGATTGATTTTTATTTATTTATGTATGTACAAATTTGTTCTTTAGTTGTACCATCAGCAATAATGCCCCCTTCATGTGGGTATATAGTACTATTTATAACAGGTGAAATCATTTTATGTTTGCATTTATTTCTTTATGTCACAAAATTCACAATTCATTTTTTCTTTATATATTTTAGACAACTTAGAAAAAAAAAGTTTTGTAACTCAAATATATTTTACACCTATAAACTAGTATGAGGTTTTTGTGTTGTTGCATGATGTGTCTAGTGCCTTGACAGAGGTCTTGAAATATCTCCAACTGTTTTTAAACTGTATTTCCCTCTGTTTTTATATCGCTTAACAAATTTCATAGATTCTTCCAAAATTCGATCCAATCTTTTTCAAATTCTCCAAAAATTCTGTAGAAATTGCTCTTTCACGTTTTGAAACACACAGGGTCAAAAGTTGGTTATATTTTTAGTAAACACACTTTGTTTTTGAAAATCTGTGGCATTTTCTTGACAAAACACTTCTCTTTCATTCACTGATCTGCTTTCCTTATCCTTAACCTTTTAGCTGCGTGTTATCTGCCCTGCTCTAATCCGACATCAACAACATGCCCCGGTAAGAGCCTAAATACCCCCCCTGGGCCCTGCTCCTGCCCCCTGCTGACCCCGAGCTTCAGGGGTCAGAGGGTAGAGTTCACACGGAGGTCAACAGGATATGGCTTTTCTCCCTGGGACTGTGGCTTGACCTCGGCGACACTACACTTTTCATTTTCTCTTTGTCCCGAGCACACAAGGGCGGGACGGGCCTCCAATACTTAAGCCCCCGCTGACTTTAAGCACGAGTTTGTGTAGGATTAGGGAAGTTTTGGCTACTTTGTGAAAGAAAAAATAAATAAAACATGAAACTGTGTAAGGTACAAGAAAAAGTGTCCAGTTCTGTCGCAGGATAATAACAGGACAGCAACATTTGGGTGGAAATACACAAGTTTCTGTAGAATTAGGGATGTTTTTGCTACTTTGTGAAAAACTAAAACTGTGCGAGGCTGTTTTGAAATTTAAAAATGGCAGCACAAAAGCAAAAATGTTTGGGGAAAAAAACAACTTTCTGTAGGATTAGGAAAGTTTTGCCTAAATACAACATTAAACTTTATAAAGTACAAGACAAATATTACAAATTCTGTCTAATTATTTTGAAAATTTAAAATTTCAGGGAAAAAAGCAAGAATTTGGGGATTTTTAAATTTTTTTATAGAAAATACCACTACAGATGTTTTTCTAATTAGATGGTGAAAGTAATCCTAATCATGGGTTTCAGCGATGGGGGTTTCAGAATGATGAGAAAGGAAGGTTACCATGGTGATAAACAATTTAAAACAAAGTGTTGCATATATTGATATAATTAAATCCTGTGTAAATTAAACTACTTTTATTATTTGGAGATTTTCTGTAAAAAAAAAAAAGAGGGAAAAAAAAGTCTGAATTTCTGGCATACGGTAATACGGATCGCCTATAACATTTCAATTTAAACTTCCTTACTCATATTACTTAAGGTCAGTGGCCCCTAATGCATATTTAACATTAACATTAAGTAAAGCAATGGCTCTTAATGTGCTGTAAGGTGGGCCCTTCTTAAAATATTCAGGCTAATGTTCTTAACGCTACATAAACTGCAATGAGAGACTCTTTGCAAGGCAGTAATAACAGCTACAGTACAACTCATACAAAGTGCACACTGTTTTATTCTACAGAAGTTATCATTTAGAAGGGGTGGAAAGTCACTTATTACAAACAGCCTACTCCAGTTACTATCTACACTTGTAATTGAGCTAAAATTGTAGTTTGAAACATTTGAAATGATAGGAGTTGCTGTTTTAAAACAACTTTAATCTATCCTTAAACAGTTGAATTAATACAGTATTGTAGAGACTGATTTAAAATGCTACTAAAATGGCATTAAAATGTAACTAGTAACTATGGCTTTGCGTAGTATTTTTCATGTGTACTTTTTATTTAAAGAAGACCTTTTTTGCTTGTGTTTGCTCTATAGTTATAACATATGACACCCGTGGATCATTGTGTTGTAGTTCACACATCAAAATCGCAATATTCATCTAAAATGACTTAATAAAACAAGCAAGAACGTTGACTTCCATGTTAGAAAACTGCAGTACGCAACGGGAGCTGATGTCGCCGTAAACGTCATCACAACAAAGAGCCGTGTAGCTGTCGGCTCCTCCTACGGATAACTGCAGATCACACCAGTGAAAAGCAGATTTTTTTTTTTTTTCATTTGTACCATAATGACTCCGCGACAACTGCCAAAATCTATAAGTAACATTGATTAAGAAAATACAATTTGAGAATGACGCAAGTACAGAGCTGTGGGTGTGTGCTGGTGGTGGTTGAAAACGGGGGTTGATTGGCAATATGGCGTCTTGAAAATAAGAGCTTAAAGATTGCTCAAACATGCAAGAATCACTCCAAAACAACTTCGAGAGGTGAATGTAAAGCAATAACTATGACATAGTTCAAAGGTCTGAAAAGTCAATTTTGCATAATAGGTCTCCTTTAAGTACATATGTGTCAAAAGTACTTGTTTTAAGTAACTGAGGTTAATTTTTTTTTCAGTGTAACTGTACCTTTACTTGAAATTTTTAGTACTCCTTCCACCACAGTAATTTAGCGTATAAAAAAACATTGTAAACCCCCATGGTATCGTGAATCGTGCAGGTAGTGATGAAAGTAGACAGGTGTTATATAAAACATTTTAATACTTTAACCATAACTGTATTTCCCTTAATAATCATTCAGAAATGCTTTAGCAGAGTCTTAAACAGAGCAGAGAGGGACCGAAGGTTTAACACATCCTTTGGCTGCGGTCGGCCCCTCTCTCTCAGACAAAAACAATAAGAATCGCTACAGAATCCAACAGCATGTGAACAACAGAAATGGCTTATCTAGCTCACGTTGCATGTGTTTGGAGGAGGGACGCCCAACAGTGGCATCTTAAGGAGGTCAGTGAGAGAGGCAGACTGGAAATCATTCATAGTGTAAAGTAGCCACATGCTATAAGGAAGAGCACTATGTGACGCTGCATCACAGTAATATAGAAAAAACAGAAGGAGGAAACCTAAGGTGAGACACTGTAGGAGAAAGTCTGATTGTTTTAAGGTCAGGGGCACTTAATGAGCTGACAAGATGTTTATGTTCAATGTAAAGCCCCTCTACCCAATTTTTCCCATATGTATTTGAGCAAAATGTGTCTTGCCTTTGTATGAATATATTGTATACGCAGCTCTTGAGGTCAAAATAGGTCCGCTGTGAGCTGTCTGCATCTTTTATTGTCCCATAATCAGGAAGTGCACATTAGCATGCTAGTTGTTGTTAGCTTTAGCCTTTGAAAGTTGTGAAAAGCGCAGTGAATAATTAGGATGCTCAAAATGCATATGGTAAGTGAGGAATAACTTTACTGCAAACTGTTTAAAAATGAACTAGTTCTGTTTTTAACACAGTAAAAATCTGGTACAGCGCCTTCAATGATCACTTCAAGGATTTGTTGATTGGTTATTGGCTGATTGTTTGAACTTTTACTGTGGCTATGCTTCTCACGTTTCTTTTATTATCTGATTTACTGAAGCAAAAAAGTCCAAAACAATTCCCCCTATAGTGTCTCACCTTAATACAAATAGTGGTTGATGTTTATAACTTTGACAGTAAAATGTGGAGGAAGACAGGAAGTAGTGAAGAAGGCGAAGTGTTCACAGGTTCAAGTCTGGTCCAAAAATCCAGCAAAGACACCATCTGTGGTCTGTCATCTCCAGAGGCATGATGGGAAGTGTAGTTTTAAAGCATAGGTCTCACCCACAGGGCACAGTGGACATATTTGGAGAGGAGGAAGCACTTGACTCTAGAGTAAAAGAGGTATGGCTTAAACCTGTGGGTCCAGACTGGGACAGGACTAGACCAGTGGCTCTCAAACGGTTTCAGATCAAGTAACATCGCTGAAATGATTCCTGTTTTAAAGGTGCACTGTGTAACTTTTCTGATGGAGAGTCCACCACCTGCTTGTTTCCTCTGCCTTCTGTAGTATGGCATTAAACGTATCTTCTTAAAATGTAGAAATTGTAAGTGTTTAAAAATACTTCGAAAAACATCTCTTTGCAAATCTGACTCGGTAACTTCACTTGCTTGTCTCCATGGAGATGGACATGTTTAATGCGAATCAGTGGAACATTCCAAGCAAAGCAATAACATCTACATGAAGACAAGCAGGTGGAGGACCCTCTAATGGAAACTCCTACAACTTTTTGCCTAGTTGAAACATTTTACTTTTGGCTTTTACTCTACTGGTAAAGTTACATACTACTGCTTTAACTCCAAGTCACACGGTCAAAGAGATTATTATTTGCATTATTACCAATGGACGAACAGCATTTAAGTCTATATAGAACTCAAACCAATCTGGGCAAAGCCTGGAAAATGATCCGGACTAATTCTAAACCAGGTCTATTCCAGGTCAAAATCCAGGCTGAAACAGTACTAAACCAGGACTAACGCAGTGATATACGCCTTTGAGTTTAAGCAACACTAAAACAGCAATAAAACCTGATTTGAACAGCAATGAGTTGTATCAAAAGATTGGTACACGGCCCACAGTTTGAGAACCACTGCTCTGGCCTGTACAGTGAAGTAGGGAGGCTACATTGCGGTCTTTAAGTGGGGAATGTAAACTTTGTGTATTTTCTTCTCTTTAAATATTGTATGCGTCGTTACACATACTCCACTCACGCAATGCACAGAATATATTTCCATAGTCTGTCTGTGCATTTCCAGGCATACATCAGTCTGTGTGTCCCATTCAGGCCTGCAGCTAGTGTGCATGAATGTCCAGTCCTTGTGCCAGTAGCGGTTCGGCTGGGTGGGCGTGGGGGGGCGGGTGGAGAAGCATAGCGGGGTGCGGGTGGGCTCCGGGGTACGCATGGAGGGAGGGGCCAGGATGAGGAGGGTACCCAGGCTGGGACAGGAGCGATCCTGGGTATTCGCCTTGAAGAGAGGACATGCCCTGTAGACCTAAAGGACAAGAGAGGAGAGTATTAAAAGTCTGTAAGTATCAAACGCCAGATACTAATCAATACTAGAACTCGTATCGAAACTTGACGCTCATTTGATATAAAAAAATCTCATTCACAGGACATAAATGAGCGTT
Organism: Periophthalmus modestus; assembly: GCA_019594935.1. Taxonomy (NCBI): domain Eukaryota; kingdom Metazoa; phylum Chordata; class Actinopteri; order Gobiiformes; family Gobiidae; genus Periophthalmus; species Periophthalmus modestus. The sequence continues at coordinate 4,709,534 of JAIEZT010000016.1, read as the reverse complement.
TCCTGAATAACTTCAGCATGATCTTGAGCTGTATCAGAACAAGTACCATACCATACAAGACTACACAGACTAGTATACACCCATGGACCACTATGGAACTTACCTGGACCACTGAGGGATTACACATGGAAATATAAACAGTACTATGATTTAATGCTGAAAATGACACTATGGTATCAGAATTGATAAGTATCATGTCTATTGCTAGTATTGAAATCTAATTTGAAATCTTATTATCGTGACAATAATAAAAGACTGTGGATATGATGGTTTCAGTTTATGTTATTATGCGCAGAATAATGAAATAAATGTAAAATGCCCCTCAACCAGACTCATATCATCAAGCAAACAAACCAAAAAACACAAACACATAAACATATGGTGCCCATATTTGTCCATGTGTGTCATCATCCAGTGAGACTATTGTCGATATAATTATTTTATGATGGTCCAAAGCAAAAACATTTTTCTTGGATTGGGAAGGCTTTAGCAAATGGTGACATAAATGGTTTATCGTGTGAGTAATATGTTGTGTGGACAGACAGTGAAATCCAAACTTATATTTAGATCCTTTACAAAATCAGGTTTATTATATTTCAAGGAGTTAGCCTTTTTACGTTCTGTACTTGTATGGCTCATATTATCATGTTGTTTTTATTTTATTTATTTATTTTGAGAAAATGGACTGTACTTTTAGCTTTTTAATGCAACTCTGCTTTTTGCTTCATATTTAAGTACAGCTTCAAAAGTGCCCTCTCCTTTACCACGGTGATTACTTAATTTTTCATTAATATGTTTAATATAGCAAACAAAAATAGCAGCGTCAAAGTGCCTGTTTAAACATTTAAGAGGAGCGCGGGCTGTGACCACTCTAATGCACTCCTTACTTTGCCTTTTCTACATTAAGCAGCTTTCACCAGCAGTTTGACCTGGTGCTGTATATTTGATGTCTCTATAATGGGGTAAAGGGTATAGCCCGGTTACTTTGATGTCTTTATAATGTGGTAAAGGGTATAGGCCAGGTACATTGATGTCTTTATAATGGAGTAAAGGGTATAGCCCGGGGACATGGATGTCTTTATAATGAGGTAAAGGGTATAGCTGAGTACACTGATATCTTTACAATGGGGGTAAAGTTTATAGCTGGGTACATGGATGTCTTTATAATGGGGTAAAGGGTACAGTCTGAGTGCAATGGTGTCTTTATGATGAGGTAAAGGGTATAGCCTGGGTACAATGGTGTCTTTATAATGGGGTAAAGGGTAAAGCCTGGGTACAATGGTGTCTTTATAATGGGGTAAAGGGTATAGCCTGGGTACAATGGTGTCTTTATAATGGGGTAAAGGGTATAGCCTGGGTACAATGGTGTCTTTATAATGGGGTAAAGGGTATAGCCCCAGAACACTGATGTCTTTATAATGGAGTACAGGGTACAGCCCGGTAAATTGATGTCTGTATAATGGGGTATAGCCTGGGTACAGTGGTGTCTTTATAATGAGGAAAGGGTATAGCTAGGTACATGGATGTCTTTATAATGATGTAAAGGGTATAGTTGGGTACCTGGATGTCTTTATTATGGGGTAAAAGGTATAGTTGGGTACATGAATGCCTTTATAATAGTGTAAAGGATATAGCTGGGTACATGGATGTCTTTATAATGGGGTAAAGGTATAGCCCTGGTACATACCTGCTGTTCTGAGCCCGAGATGGCCCTGTCCATCCAGGCCGTAACCTCCAAGAGCTGCTCCCTCAGGGCTATATGGACCTCCTTGACCTACGGGATAAATTAAGTATTTAACATGGCATAAATATAAGTAACTATATTTTACAGGCATTTTTGAAAATGATGTTAACGGACTTAGTAAAGTAATCAATAATTTTTCTAAAGTAAAAGTGCTGCTACTGCTATGACTACTACTACTGTGACTACTATTACTACACTTAACCTAGACTGTGCTTAGATGAGGTTGCCATGTTGCACACAGTTGAACATAAAAATGTTCACTGTATACGGTATGGGCAGGACATAAAAAAGCCATATCCACCAACCTGAGCGATTTGATTGGTCAATCATGGGCTGCACTATTCTCCTCCTGGCGTTGATGAACCTGCATCAGACACATAAAGAAAAACACAGTGAGAAATAGACATGGTGAACGAGGAAGAGAGAAAGAGAGAAAGAGAGAAAGAGAGAGGAGGGGTGAGATAGGGAAAATAAGAGAGAGGAGAAGAGACAGGGAGAGAGGGAAAAAGGAGAGAGATAGGGAGAAATAGGGAGAGACAGAAGGAGTGGAAGAGAGAGATGGGGAGAGAGGGAGGGACGTAAAAGAGAGAGAGCATAAGAGAGTGGGAAGCGAGAGAAAGATACAGAGAGGAAAGAGAGATTGGATAGAGAGAGGGAATAGGGAGAGAGATGAAGAGAGAATGGAGAGAGAAACAAGTAGAAAAAGAGAGAAAGAGAAAAAGAGAAAGAGAGTAGAAGAGAAGGGGAGAGAGAAAGAAAGAGAGAGAGGTGTACAAGGCCACTGTATAATGGAGAACCAGCCTTAGCAGGAGACTATTAACCTTTTCCCTTTTTACAAGCACTTAACCCTGTGAGGGGCCAGAGTAAATCAGTGCTAGGGCCACAGCCACGATCAATACGGCCCTGCTAACTGATCTGCATCGGCTCAGAGCTACAGTGCGGTTTGATATGATATTACACCAAAGTGTGAGGGGAATTATTTGTGTTAAAACCAGAACATAAAGAATACAATAAGGGGCAGTGAATGTACACTTTTACAGGTGAATTTGAATAATGAGGGATGGTAAAGTATTATTTCAGTATTTCAGTTAAAAAAACAGGACTAAACTAGAACTAAAACAAGCTCGAAACCAGGTCTTAACTAGTACTGAACAAGAATTTATCCGGGTCTAAAGGAAGGCTGAAAACTAAACCAAGACTTAAAGTTGCACTATGTAACTCTTCTGTCAGCTGGAGCCACCTGCTTGTCCCCATTTAGATTTTACTGCTTTGAGCCATGTTCCACAGTACAGCATTAAACATATTTTGCATGTATTCAATTACAGGTGTACCTTGCAAACACATACACGGTGCGGTGTCACCTGCTTGTCTCCATGGAGATAGATATATTTTAAAGCTATACCATGGCCTGAACAATATATATTTTTCACTTTGAATTGGATTACTGAAATAAATTAGCAGATTTTTCAGTGATTTATGAGTAGGTGTATCATTTCTGCCTATTTAAGCAAGAGCACAAACCATCACTTTGGCTGTTGAGATAATTTGATTATTGGGTATGGATTTGCCATTCAAGTTTATGAGTGCAGAGCAAATTGATTTCTCTAAATTGTGACCCTGATAAATGTACCCCGCCCCCTTTTGTCCTGTCGTAAAATAGATTATAATCTTGTAAATGTGCAAAACCGTTATTTAATTTCAAACTAAAATGAAAGGCTCTATATTACCTGGAGTTGTGTTTTGTTTCATTCGCACATGTCTGTATACATCTCCAAAGCTCAAAATGTTCTGTTCCACCTGGTGATGTCACGAAGTAGAAGTTTTCAAGTTAACAGCTACTTTTTACCTTTAGTTCAGTAGAGATCGGCAATTCCAGGGCTGAAATCATTCAAATGATTCTAGTGAAGGTCTATAAAGTTTAAAAAAACACACTTGAGCACTTCCTGTATTATAATGTTTTCTGTTTGAGAGAAGAAATCAGCCTAAATATGTAGGTTTTGTGCGTTAAAAATGTGTGAATGAAACAAAACACAAGTCCAGATATAGTTTTTATGATGAAACATTATAACACAGATCAGTAAACAGTATAATATGGACCCTTTAAAATGAAATAGAAAATAAACTTGTTCATTTTTGCGACTATAGATTGTACTAGTGTTGTACTGACGTAGCAGTGGCGTTAATTAGAAAGTTGACGGATCACGTTTACCCTGACCCCTAACTGAATATTGATAAGGCAGAGTATTAGTGTATTGATTATTGATCGGGGGTGGCACTGACCAGTTGTTGACCTGTAGGATGGTCAACCCCGTGTCCTGTGAGAGCTGCTTCTTCTGCTCCTCTGAGGGATAAGGGTGCTGGAAGACAAGATATACAACGTATTCATTTACATTGTTGATTTCATGAGCAAGTATTTAACTCATTGTGGGGACTTAAATCTGTATATAGTACATAATGACTCTATGGGGATATGACTTATTATGGGACAAATCAGCTTTCCATCAAATGCTTTAATTAATTTAGATGAGGGTATAGGCAAATCAAAATTATGGTTAAGGTTAAGATCAGTCTCAAATAAATGAATGTAAGGCCGTGCAAATGTCCCCACAATGCAGCAATATGTGCAGGTGCAGTGATCCAACTATTTTTATACGGAGGATTTTTTTTCTTTTTTTCTATTTGTTTATATGATTTATGAATGGAAATGAAAGGTAAATTTGCTCTTTACCATTACAGAAAACGATTTGTCACGCAGAGGTTAGATTGGTCAACACATCGACATATGAATCACATTTGTATAAAAAGCACTTTACACTTACACTGCACAGTAATACAATAAAAAGCGAGCAATATATGAAAGAAATTAATGATGTTTTTTGAGACATGCAAAAGGAAAATATCAGAATACAGTGGTGGAACGTAACAAAGTACAAGTAATAAAGTACTGTACTTGTGTGCATGTATCTGTACTTTACTTAAGTAGATTTTAAAGTGGATATTTTGTACTTTTACTTTATCAGGCATTTTCTACTCCAGTGCATTTCTCAACTGGATTAAAAAGTAAAAGTATTTTTTTTATATTATTGTTTGACTGCTGAAAAGTCTGAGGGGGGGCTAGAAGAAAAAAAAATGAATTTAATTGTTCAATTGTTCAATCATTTAATTGTTCAATTGTTAATTGTTGTGATTCATCACAAATCTGTATCAAAATCACCACATTTGATTTTTTAAAACTAACTATTTAACTATTTACTCTTTAAGTACACATTTAAAGGGGTACTTTAATAATAGCTTTTACTTAAGTTTCATTGTTCCATGTGATACTTTTACTTGAGTATTTTTTGTTCCAGTATAATATATAATACAAAAACATAAATAACAGAACGTGACACATAATCTTCCACACAATAGTAAGTAATAGTCTTTTGTGAAAACTAGTTTTACAGTTCATTGATATTTTGTGTGATGACTGAACCTCAACCCCAACATTTACATTTACACAGCTTATTGCATTTATGATACATTGTTCTAATATTCCCTAAATATTGTCTTTGGGATAATCAATAAATCCCCTTTTTATCAATTTTCCCTAGCTCCAGTAGGCACGATAAGTACTACATCGACTTATGGTTCAATAAATGAAAGCTCAAACAATACATTGTTTATCGTGTGCACAGTTTCTTTGCAAGTGGAAAGATTTGAGGTATTTTTGTTACAATCACTTTTGAGCTGTAAAAGGTTGAATAAGTCACTATGGCTAATGATTGACCAATAATATTGCATTATAAGTTGTAGCTCAGGCCTTTTAATTATACTGTCTATTTGAAAATAGTTTCCAGGGATTATCTTGCTTTATTGTTTTTGTGTCAGTGGACTAAAGGTCCTAATTACGCAAAATGTGTGTTTTGTTTCATTCACACGTGTTTGATAACCCAGTATTATTAGTCTGTCTCTATCTCCAAAGCCGGCTGTTCCACCTTGTGATGAAATTTTCAAGTTCCAGCTACCTTTTAGCTTGGCAGTTCCAGGTTTGAAATCATCCAAATTATTCTAGTGAAGGTGTATGGAGTTTAAAAACACAGTAAAGCACTTGTATTACCACATGACATCACAAGGTGGAACAGACTCTTTTCCGTTTGAGAGAAGAACTCGGCCTAAATATGCAGGCTTTGTGTGTTAACCATGTGAATGAAACAAAACAAAACTGCAGGTATGTTCTCATGACAAAACAACATTATAACATAGATAGACAATAGAGTCATTTAGGCCCTTTAAAGTAGTAGTCTCTGTACCAATATATCGTACTTCTAAATCTGTTATCGTGACAGGCCTAAACCCCATTTGATAATGAAATGAATACAGATTACTATATAAATTCGTGAGCTCCTGATATCCTCCTGCTCTGTGTATGTACGCAGCTAGCTCCCACACTCACATAATGTAGTAATTGCAGTGATGAAACATTTGACCTGCCTCATTTCATCGCTAATTACGAATCTAATCACCTCACCCACAATTACTCTGTCCATCGCAGCCACTTCCTCAACACTCAACATATTCATATCATCGCTTAATCCCACTATTTCCCATTTCATTTAATTGACCCCATTATAAACCCAGGGCCCTCTCTCTGTCTGTTATAGTCAATGGGGTTTGGCCTTGCACTAAACCCTATTCAACTCATTACTCCATTTTACGCTGCTCTGCACAAGGTTTCATTGTTTGGACCAAGTGGTAATTATTGCAAAAATATATTTTCTTGAGCTTTGTATAGAAATGAAGGAGAGCAGTTACATTTATATGCAGCAGTGGAGGAAGTTCTCTTGTTATTTAAGTAAAAGTAGATACCGGAGCAAAAAATACTACTAAAATTAAAATATCACATGGAAAAACTACTTAAGTAAAAGTATTAAAGTGCCTGTTTAAAAATCTACTTAAAAGCGTAAAAAGTAAAACTAATTTGCACAGATTTTGCGATCCAATAAAGCTTCAAATGTAGTGATTTTGATAAAGATTTGTGCTGAATTTTGTTTAACAGAAACAACTGAATTCATATTTTTTTCTTGACTGTTTATTTGTATATTTTTGTTTGCTCAAACTCCAAATGTGCTAAAAATAAACCCTCAGCCTTTTCAGCAGGTCTCAGGCAATAATAAAAATACTTTTATTTTACAGCCCTGTTCAAAAATGTAGTGGAGAAAGTACAGATGCCAGCTCTCAAATGTAGTGAAGTACTTTACTGCTTTTACTTTGTTATATTCCACTGCTGTTTATAACTTAAGCAGTTTATAATAATTACTATTCCTGACCATTATAATTAAGATTGATCATAATGTGTGTATATCCTCTTCTAACCCACTGCCATTTACCTGTCACTAATAGACAATCACAACCTGATACTTTTAAATAAAGTAGTATAAGTCTCAACAACTAATTCAAGACTAAATCTAGACTAAAACAAGACTAAAACAGGGCTAAACCAAGTTAAAACTAGATTAAACCCAAGTCTAACCAGGACATGTTTGCTGTATATGCTCTAAATTGTGAGTGAACGATTGTATATTGTATTTCTGTCAGCCAGTCTGTTACACCTGAAACCAATCCTTCTCAGGTTTCTCATATCAACACACTCCAGCCTCCACCATTTTGCCTGTTCAGCTAATATCCATGGGTTTCAAATTGATGAAAAAACAATCGTTTCCATAGCAATTAACAATTTACAACAAAATAATCTATATTTTGAATGATGAATGATGATGAAGAGTCAAAATGTCAGCGGTAACAGGAAGTCGAAACCTGTGAATACATTCTTCAACCATCTGACCTTTCTACACCTCAGCAACAAAAGCGAGAGCCACCTCAGCCTCTTTATCTCCTCTTCTTCACGTCTAAGCAACTCACTTTACTTCATGCAAATGATTAAGCAAACAGAAATCGTTACGTTTCCTGCCAACAAACTGAAAAACATATATGTTTTCAGTTTGTTTTATGTTCTTTACTTACCGACAGGTGCTGGAAAAGCCACGCTCTCATGATGTTCGTAGCGACTTTGGGGAAGATCCCTCTCTTCTTGTTGTTCCGTCGGTCTCTGTCAGAGTCGTCATCGTCTCCTGTGCTCGGAGAGGCCACAGCTCCATCCAGACCGTCTCCTAAACACACAAGAAACAAGAACTTCAACTTAATATTTATAAAGATGCAACAGCAACACATTTTCCATATTTTATTTTTGTTTTGTAAATATTCTTAAGGTGAGCACTGCAGGTGAATAGGAAAAATGTTTTAATTTCGAGATATCAATTTGAAACTTCTGCTGCTTCTTCTTCACTCACATAAATGTAAGAAGAAAATGTCTTACACGTTCTTCATTGTGTAATGGTTTCATATAAAAATAAGGTGTTTTATGTGCAAAAAAGCTTTTTGGGACATTCAAAACAGAAAAAAGGACAGAGCCAGGTTTCAATTACTTGCATCTTTTTGTTGACATATTAGATACTAAAAAAATATTTAGTATTTGAGTAAACTAGATCTGAAAATCTGAAAATGTGTCTAAAAAAATAAATAAATAAATGCATTTTTTTTAGAGTTAAACTTTAATAAATCAGACTTGGAATTAATTAAATATCAAAAACTGTTAAAATGTAAAAAATGTAGGTGCTGCTTTAAGGGGTGATCCTTTAGGGAGAAAAATGTATTTTGAGAAAACAATCTTTGACCTTACAATGTTCCTTATAACCCTATGGATGCAAGTTGATTAAATTAAATATCAAAACATCTTTCAGTGCAGAGTGCATCATTTTGTTGTTTCCACATGAAAGCTTGTTGCTAAGAGACCAAACTGACAAAAGAACAAAACACTGAAAAGAAAAATAGTTTTGCCTGTAGTGTCTTTAACATATATTTTAAGTATTTGTAAATTAAGTTTAGAATACAAAACCGCAGCCCATTTTGAGGTTCTGTAAGTACATTTCTCATACATTTTTCCCATAGTGTTGAAAAAAAAAATAATAATATTTTTTTCTTAAAATCTATTTCTGAAACCTCTAAATATAAAACAACTTTGCAAGACAATAAACTCATAACACTTAATTTAAAAAAAAAAAAAAAGTCTATGGGAAAAACGAAGTCGCGTTCGGAAACTCCAATCTGGGAAGGACTAAAAATAGCTGCAATCCAACCAATTTGGAGCTTCTGCAAAAAATTTCCCCGGTTCTAAGATGCTTGTCTCTTGTGGCCACTGTTTTTCCCCTATATTAAGTGCATAATAAGCAGTTTGTGTTTACCTGTGTCACTGCCGTTGTCCCCTGTGCTTTGGGAGGGCAGGCCGCAGGTGCCGGGGGTCCCCAGTGGAGTCGTGGCACATTCGTCCGGTTCACGTAACCATGAGGCGCCCTACAGGGAACAGAAAGACACACACGTCAAATTAAAACAAGGGAGGTACCAAGCTGTTTTTGTGTTCTATGGGCTTGTAATGTGAGCCTAATGTTGGGGGAAAGGGAGATCTATGGAAGAATTTGCTTATTTTGGAGGTAGTGAATGTTTTTTAAAATGGTTTATGGTTTGTTTTGCATTTTTTCATGTATCTTTATTTATAGAGCCCAATGACAACACTCAGACTCTCTTTTTCATGGGTGCCTTATTAAAATACAGAAAAATTACAAAAAAATAACTACATAGGTTTTTTTAAAACATTAAAAACAGAAGCAGGTGTGATTATAAATATTTATCACCAGATTATTAAAGAGCATTTGTGGCACCAATGTATCAAGGTTTGCTTGTCTTTGAAATGTATTTTATTTTTGGGAAGCAAAATAAGCAAAAGCGTTTTTTTCCAATTTCAGTTCTAGTGCGTCCAGTTATTAGACAATCGTGAGATGTTGTATTAAAAGTTCCCGTGTCAAGCACATGAGATACTGAGGCAGTCTATCAAGTAGTCCTTTATAAATACATTTTAGACAGTGTTGTTCTTGTCTGACAGCGACATAACAGTGGCCAACCTACTTTTCCATAGACTGTTAGGTTTTAAGTTCATAAACTATTATGAAACGAAGAGCTGAGTGAAAGAGTGTATCTAAAGGTTTCAAAGTAGAGGCTGAAGTCTGCTTTATATCTTCATAATCCAGTACAGAAAGAAGGATCGCTTGGACAATTTACTTTCTGTAACTCAATGGGATACAAGATTTGTTTCTGTAATAAAATGATCATTTTGATTTTAAACAGAACATAATTCTGAGGTATGTTTTTTTACAGGATCAGTTTTCGTCAAGCCAAAACCCAAGATATTTATTTAAGTGTTGACTCTTTCAATTGATGTGCCATTTAGTGTATAAAGATTTGTAGCTTGCACATCACTTAATTTTTTACTTTTATTTGCATTCAATGAATTTAAGATGTTAAGATTTTGGATTTTATTCAAAACTTGCAGTTTTAAAATTGCCTGATCAGTACAGTTTTTTTATATATATATAAAAAAAAATCTGGCAAAAAGTTTCTCTTCCATGTGAAATAATGATGTTTTTAATGAGATTCAGACATTTCTAACAGACAGTGATTTGTGGGGTCTTTGTAAACAAGTGGTCTAAAGCCAAGAAAGGCTCTAGAACAATAAAACTAAAGATTACAATTACAAAAACCTTCCTTTTGCATAATAAAGCACTTTTAAAATACAGGCTAAAATAATAAGAAAACAATATTAGCCCTCATTATTCAAAAACATGAAAGATAAACCTATGATTAGGTAGAGGGATTTAGGGGAGTTTTGAATAGGCTTGACACTGACCTGATCTGAGAGGTTGGTACAGGACCCTCCGAAGTCCTCCATGTCAGATTTCGAGCCCCCCTCTCGCTCGTCCAAAACCAGGTCTGTGGGCATTTTCCCCTTCAGACAGGTGATGTAACGGTGACAGAAGTTATCACACAAATCATGGACCTAAAGACGAAAGAAATGCATGGTATTTTAGACAATTGAGAACCATTATAATTAACAAGATTTTTCCTGACTTCATATTTTTACTGCTCACTTTGTCTACTGATATCTGCAAAAAAATATATAGAAAAAAAACCTCACCTTCTCCAACTCCAGCAGATGAAATCGTAAAACTTGAATTGCTTGGATCATCTGGGAAGGGAAGAAAAATATACAAATAATTCATACAAAACACTTAAAACATAGCACATTGCATTATAGTGATTAAAGGTCTTACCAGGTTGTCTAGTTCAGGATTGGAGGAGAAAATCGGCTTCTCAGAGCGAATCTACAAAACACAAAACAAGTAGCACGTTAAAACCCCTTCAGAACTCCGATAAATCTCTACTCTGTGATTGGCTGACTCAGCTGTCACCCACCTGTTTAGCGAAGGCGGCGATGTCATCGTTGAAGGATTCTGAGGAGCAAACGTCGCTGTGATTGGTCATTCCGGGCATGTGGGAGGAGCCTGAGAGGGAGGAGGCGGAGTCACGAGGCGAGCAGGTTGCGAGTTCACACTTCTCGAAGACTAAGGCCAGTAGTGGGAACAGCGGGTGACTGCAAAGAACACATAGACATACACACAGAGAGTTAGACTGCACACAAGCTGAGGTAAAGAGTCCTAGAAATTCAAGTATATTCAAGTACTCTTAAGTAAAGACATTATAAATACTCGTACTATCATGAGGATTGCAATATAAGTATAAAAAGTAGGATTCTATTCACTGTGGACACTGTAAACAACTCCAGAAGCATTAACATTGAGAGAGGGGACCATAAGGTATCATAACTGAATCATTTGAAAACTTGGAAAGGAAAAACACAGGCCACTTAAAATCTCCATCCCCTCGTCTTACATATCCAGGAAGTCTACCAGAACTCTGGTTATAAAACTCAAACAGGACAAATCTGGAATATCCTTAACCACAAATATGATGAACAAATAAATAATGTTCAAAATTCTTGGGAAAATGGTTTGCAATTTACAGTGATCGGCAAGGAGTAGAGCCTGGGTTGTAAAACTATCTGCAGTTATATAAAGGCAAAATTATGCATGGAAACTATTGGTCAAATTCTTTTGCACAACCTGGATACGTGCAGTTTTGTTGGAGAGACTGTGAGGAAATGAATGCTGATCAGGTGTAGATTCTATACACTGGCACAAAAATGCAGCCATATTGGACACATATCATAAAGCAAATCAAGCAAATTTGTGGGTAAAATATAAGCTTGGTACTCGGTATCCAACCAATGTGGAAAAAGCAGATTGCTATATGTTCTGGGTGCTAAGGGTCACAGCCATGAAACAAATACGAAAGAACTGAAAAAGAATCGAGGCACACAGATGCATAACTACATGGCATGAATCAATAATCCAGTTTTATATTATTATTATGATTATTATTATTTTAATCTATTTGTATTTAATGTTGTATATGCATATGCATGTATGTGCATGCACGTGTATGTATATGTACATGGATATACGTAAGCCTACTTAGGACATAATTGTATATGTGGTGTCACATGTGTCTGTATATATATGCTGATATATCTATGTACCGTATTTTCCGGACTATAAGTCACACTTTTTTTCATAATTTCTTAGATGTGACTTAAATGTGAAATTATTTAAAAATATAATTTCAGTTATTCACTAATTTCACTAATTAACTGTTAATATCTTACCTTACCATACCAGACATGTATTCAGTTCATTGTCTATGCCTCATGTAACTGAATAAATATGTGTTTATGTTAGCTTAGTTATCTTATTAACCACTAATATCTTACGTTAACATACTAGACACTTATTCAGTTCGCTGTTTATACTTCATGTAGCTGAATAAATAAAATGTGTTATTTTAGCATGCTGTACTGCTATTCAGCCTGATGTTCTCTATTTTATTATTATAATTTGCTTTTAAAGGTAAAATGTCTGTTCTTAGTCTCGGATTTTGTAAAATAAATTTGCAAAAATGTGACAATAAGTCGCATTTTTGAGGGACTTATCGTATTGTATATGTTTTTGCCTTAATTATTATGCTAATGTGCGACTTATACTCCTGAGCGATGTATAGTCCGGAAAACATGGTATTTGTTTCCAGGTTTACATGTACATATATTTATGTGTGTATGTAATATGTGTAAAGCAAAGGGGAGTAAAAAATATTGTATTAGAAGTAACATGTATTTTTAATTTTTTTGAAAAACATGCTTCCTTAATAAATGACATAATAAAGTTTTGTTTTGTTTTTTTTTAATTGAGAGAAGAATGAAATACTAACTGATAAAATAATACTAGAGCCCTACACATTAAACAATGTACAAAGAGGTCTAAACTACAGGTACAACATTGTAACATTTCAAATTGTAATTCTTAGAAGACATCATTTTTGATACATCGGCTGATGTGTACAAGTTGATACTGGTGCCAGAAATGAAAATACTCCAGCAAATGTCTGGTCCAGTGTCCACTGAACACCCAAATGGATGTGAATATATGACATGATCAAATCTATTATTATTATTACAACTGATATCTTCAAATCAATCAAATTTAAAAAAAGCAAGTAACCAATGGAGGCTGAGCCACTTTACATCTGAAAACTACAACTTTTGAATATTTTGCCAATGTATTCTGAAGAGAAAAAAAAAATAAATCTGTGCATTAGTAAACAGTAAACCCATGCCTGTTGTAGCCCCACTCATATAGAAGCAGTTAACATAGCGGACATAAACAGGCTGGCAGTTAACAGAGAGTACAAGGGATAGACTTTCAGACAGTAACTTTAGTGCGGACAACTGGCCATATCTCACATAGAGCAACATTCACAGTGTACAAATACAAGTGTAAGCTAATCTGATAACACTCACATGAGGCTTAAACACATTTCAGAACTGTGTAAAAAAATCATTAAGTTTTCCTCAGGGGTTCATTGTAAAACAGGGCTTTAGATCTGCAATGTTTATTATATCTGTTATTTTAGGGTAGATAAAAAATAATTCTGTTGCATTTCAGAAATCCGATAGGATAGGTAACACTTTATAATAACTACACTTGAAATAGTCACAGAAAGGTGTGAACAAAGATGAAATTCATAATGTACAAATAGTTTAAAGGTCCTATATTACACAAAATTAACTCTTGTGAGCTTTAAGACATGTTATGATGTTATATCTCATCAAAAACATGGTATCTGGAGTTGTGTTTTGTTTCATTCACACATGTCTGAGTAACACTTTATGTCTACATCTCCAAAATTCAAAATGCCCTGCTCCACCTTGTGATGTCATGAACTGTTAGTAAACAGTTACCTTTTACCATTAGTTCAAAGATTGGCAATTCCAGGGCTGAAATCAACCAAATAATTCTAGTGAAGGTGTATGGAGTTTTAAAATCACAGTGGAGCACTTCTTGTATAACAACATGACATCACAAGGTGGAACAGAGTGTTTTCTGAGAGAAGACTCAGCCTAAATATCAGGGTTGATTTGTGAAACATGTGAATGAAACAAATCACAACTCCAAGTCTGTCTGTGATGAGGAAACAACATTATAACATAGATAGAAAAAAAAAAAAGTGTAATATGGACCCTTTAAGACTGATTCAGGCCCCCCCACGCCTTCTTACCCATAGATCTGGTCCTTGTGGTGCTTGAGTGAATCTGGGATGGGTGCTCCGTACTGGGGCGGAGGCAGACCCCTGAGGTCATCTGCGTACCCCCCCACCGCCATGCCCTCGGTCCCGGAGTAGTGTACCAGATCTTCATACTGAAACACAACAAAACACATGAAAGGAGAGTTCATACTTAGTTTATATTTTCTTGCAGTGATATAAACAATATCGTGGATCATTTTTCCACATCTGGGAACATAGGACATTATGAAACTATAAACGCTAATATAAACCTGTAATGAAACATGTCACCTTTTTGTTTTATATTCAGCGTGAAAGAGTGATAACAGAGTGTAAAACTGTTATCACAATCGAACATTAGTTGCTATGGATACAGTGAACACCAATAATAAATCACTGAATGTTAATACTGAAATGTAATTAGCAGCTAACAACAGAGACATTGACTTGTGGGCTGGTGGACATCAAAATCAGGTCAGATTTTATTATGAAGAGAGCTGGATGTCTGGTCTATAACTGTGTGTGTATGTGTGTGTGTATGTGTGTGCTTTTATGTGTCTGTGTGTGTTTGGTCAATGGAGCGTCTGTGTGTTGTGAATTAGTTCACAATTACATTTCAATGCTTTGTAACTTGAGACACTGCAGTGATAAAAGCCATAAGTAAATGTACGTCTGGCCAAGATTTCTTAGAGCTTATATAGGTGGTTATAGGGATGTATAGATTTCGTATTGTATTCAGTCAGTAGACTCAAATTTGAGTTATATTTTGGGCATGGTAGTTGTATGAGAAGATATTGCAAAGAGTGATTTATAAAAGGTTCAAAACAGTCGGTCAAAAAATATATTTGACTTTAACACTCAAAAAAAAAAAAAAAAAGAAATATTGTCTTTAAATACATTTCTTATATTTAACACTATAAATGTGCTAATGGTAGATGGTCACAGTTTTATATAACACTTTTCCACCCATTCACACACACATACATACACCACTGTACGCAGACACTGGGAACGAGCTGGGTTAAGCGTCTTGCCCAAGGACACAACGACAGCATTCATCTGTGAGAGCTTGTATCGCACCGCCAATTTGTGGGTCAGTAACTGCTCAACCAATGATGTTTACGTCGAGAGCAGGATTCGAACCGCCAACCTTTGGATCTGTAGGTGAACACCAACTGATATACCGTTGCATGTGAGCGTCCAGCTAACATAACATTGATAGCCTTAGATTAGTTCAGCTATCAAATCTGCAAAATTATTAAAACAGAACAGAATGCCCTCTGCGTTTTTATAAAAAAAAAGTTGGATCTGAAGTTTAGACCTCTACAAACGTGATTAAGTTTGTTTAATCAGTTAATTTTTCAGTATTTTAAATGTCAACGCTCCTGTAGTTGCTAACAATACTCAGTCTGACAGAATCCTACTTTTTCTATATATTTATTCCGAACCTAATCCCAACACTTGACAGAAAAAACAATAGATTTTTTTTTTTTCCCCAAAATCGTGCCAGCAGCCCTAATGTTAAAGCATACCAGTAGTGCTATTTGCTTGTTATAAATGATAAGCTGGAGAGGACGTATTAGCTGGTATCTGATGGTGGGCGTTGATGACTGTTGCTAATGCCGTCTCCTCCTTCTTAAACCAGAGCGGAGTCGTGCTGAGTCGGCCCTCACTACCCGCTGTGAAGAGGCTCTACACGACCGTACACACTTCAACACCACGCAAACATATTACACTATTATGAAAATGCATGCAGAGGTGCTACTCACGGTGCTCAAGTCCACAGACAGAAAGAGCTGGTTTGTGCATAAGACACACAGAAGGATAGCACTTTTGATAAAACTCACTGCATTTATAATTATTTTTAACATTTTTTTATATATAAATCTTTGCCTTCTGTACAAACTGTGCTATAAAAAACTATCACTATTGCTTACATCGTCTTATCAGTACTTTTTCATTAGAATATCACTGGCTACTTTAAAACGAATACGTAGCACAGAAATTTCCATATTATGCAGAAACAAAGAGGATTCAATTTTTACTTTCATTTAATACTTTTTTAAGATTTATCGTATGTTTGTGAAAATACCAGAATTATTTTTGAATGTTTTGTCTATGTGATCACAATAAGTAGGTACAGAAATCTCACTTTGTACCTTTATCTGAAAACTTAACGCTGCTTTTTAAAATTTCTATTGTTAATTTGGTCTTTTTGAAGGATCTTATATTTTTTTTAAATAGAATATGCACTTAGTTTCTTAATTATCTCTAAAACAAGAATCGTGATATAACTCTATACATCTACATGTCCCATCTCCATGTAAGATTAGGCCTGTCTCGATAACACATTTTTAAGTGCGATATATTGCTGAAGTCAATACAGACGATAAATGATAATATTGAAACCAAACCAAGTGGAATCACGTCCCAAAAAGTATTCTACATCTACAATATTGTTTCAAAAATTAGCTGCAAAAAAGTTAGTCACAGAAGTTCATAATTCTCCCGTCTACAGTTCAAATCTCATTGTAGTACAGAAAAATAGCCAAAATTTGCCAGTAGTCAAAAGAATAAGTCCCCACGTAAGTATTGATCCCCCAAAAAGTGTTGCTCCATCTAATATATAATGAACGTTAAGTCAGTATAGTATTTATCACGACATGTGTATAATATGTATATGTAAAATACCATAGTCTATATTCCCTTAACAATGCTCCTTGAATATATTTTGATTACCCTATGTTTGTACCTCTCGGCACCCCTTACACCATTATAAATATACAATGACCCCAGACCTGCTCCCTGGCATCCTCTCACACTTGTCTCTACGTGTTTTGTTATGAGTTAATTTGTTCAGCCTGTGTCTCTGAGGCCTCTACAGAAGACGTTATGCCCAGGTCAGCACATCTCACCCGGGTTTTGGATTAAAGGAACACCCCTGAAGGACGGTCCTCTGGGGATTGCTGGGATCGCAGGCAGACATAGCAACTGTCCGGTGCCCTTTGTTATTTTAACCGAGCTGTAAAAGATGTGCTGATCAGCTACGGGAGCTTTTTTTGGAGCGGACCGTGTTCTTTCAGCGGGCAAGAGGTTATGATTTACAGCTATGTGTGTCCATAGGTCAGGGGGAAAACCCACTGTGCCCAGATAAGATTAGTCTAAACATGTTTGAACGACGCCTGAACCCACTCCTCACCTAAATATAACTGCAGACAAGGTTCTGTCTGTATATGTTCTGTCTGTAAATAAATAAAAAAAACAATGTAATTTTGCTGCATATGTTTTAAACTTACCCGAAATGTATAACTATAACATTTTGGATATATAAGACTGAATACACATTGACGTCTGAACTCACTTGAACCTTTATCTAAATACAACTACAGTCAAGTTTCTGTCTATATATCCTCTCTCTGTGAATAAATAAATAAACAATGATGTAATCTTGCTGCATATGTTTTAAACTGACCCGAAATGTAAAAATATAACATTTTGGATATATAAGACTGAATACGCATTGATGTCTGAATCCACTCGGACCTTTATCTACACCAAATCTTATATCTTCTGGCTGTAATTTACAAAAAAAAGAAAAAAAAAAGACAAAGCAAGTTTGGTACATGTGTTTTTTAATCTGGCAACCCCAAATGCCTAATAATATTGGTAACATATTGGTCAAACCTGAAAATCATATAGACTGAACACACTTATATTCAATACACACTGATATTTGAACCCACTCCTCACATTTATATATAATTGTACACGTAAGCTGGTCAACCTTTTGTCTGTACATTGCTAAAAAATGAAAGATGTAAGTTTGCTACATATGTTTTAATCTGGCAACCCCAAACACCTTATAATATTGGTAACATTTTGGTCAGATATTAATATTAGTATTGTATATATTTTGCAAGGTTCTGATAAATAATGACAAATCTATTGATCAGTTTGCAATGTGGTTGGAACTTTCATAGACAAAAAGTAGAGTGCACACATTTCGTAGCAGGTTGCACTGAACACGCACTGATATAGGAACATTAAAGTGCCCTATCAAATCCTTATACTCCTGCCCCATATGGTCATCAAGATCACAAAAAGCACCTGCTCTGAGAGGCCCTCGCTCTATACACACCTTCTAGTTTTATGTGCGCTGGCTATTAACACAATCACCGCTATCGGATTGCACGTCTCCCTTTACGCCAGGACCCTCTCATGTTTCCGTGCGTCACGCGGATCAAAGCGGGACACGTTGAGATGACAAATACCGCGGATTTCCCCCAACTTTTTGTCCGAAGAAAAGTCACGTAAAAGAGGGTTCAGAGCGGAGGGAAGGACAGCGGCACATCGCGAGGTTTAATTGTGTTGTTTCAGCGGCGGCGTATAACTTTTTACAGCTTTAATAGGCGTGTGTGCGCTACTGCTAACAAGTCCCAAGGGCCAGTATTAACAGAGCAGCAGGGACAGAACCTCCAGAGAGCAACAACCGATCCTTGACTAAATGTTTTTTTTACCAAATATTTAATTGGCACATCCAAATGGACTGTTTAATTGGCACGACTTCCCTTTTCCAGTGCGTAAAAACATCCCCAACTACTGCCACAGGCTAAAGTGAATCAGTGGTGACTAGATTTATTCTAAAGCTTCATATTAATACACTGAAAATTACAATAAATGCAATAAAATAAACTAAATTAATGACAAATAAGCACGTATTCTTCTCTGTCTTCTGTGTCAAAACAGACTGGAGAGAAACAGTTGGAGATATCTCTGTGCGTAATGCGTAAAAGTTTGGATAGCTGGTCAAACCGAATAGCCCTATTTAAAAATGTGGAATTACACAAATTAAAAACATATCTGTATCCATTGCAAAGAGCTGATTTTAACACCATATGGATAAAGTATATTTTAACCTAAATAATTGGTAATAACCTTAATTTCTGGCTCAATGAAGAAAATTTAAATCTCAGTGTTTCAGAAAACCACATTCCTTGCTTATATGTCAGCCTATGTATTTACACTATAGTTAGGCAGTATCAAACCATACTCTTACACACTACTTACTTCTCAGAGCCAGTAAGATGCCAGCCAGCTTCCCTGCTCCATCCATCCATGCCTCTTGTGAATCACTGTAGCAAAAACACTGACCTACTTACGGAGTTGCATCTCGCCTTTGCTCTTAATGACCTACGCTACTCCCTCTAACCCTGATCTCCACTTGTCACGGCTCAGTGGTGTCACCAAACAACAACACTCCTAGTCACAAGGGAGGGTCAAATTCGGGACCGTTTAGCTCGTGTGAATGGAAAAGTGAACGTAATTGACGTAAAAGCGTGTTCAGAAAGTGTGTGTGTTTCTATGTGTGTGTGTGTGTGTGTGTGTGTGTGTGTGTGTGTGTGTGTGTGTGTGTGTGTGTGTGTGTGTGTGTGTGCTGGACATGCTTTCTCTCGTCTCAGTCCATAATGGTGACTTCATGGGCCTTGTTTTGCGCTTCTCACACTGACCACTCATGTAATAACCAAGCAATAGGCGTCCATTAATGCTTTTAAAACCACGCTCTGCTCCTTACTGGTATAACCCAATTATTGGCGTGTGCATCTCACCCACCCTCCCTTCTTAAATTTAAAACATCTTTTAAAAAAAAATAGCTTAACAACATGGGACCTACCCTCTTCTCCATGCGGCTCGACAGCCAATCCTACACGGGGGACGGAGATGCTCTGCTCGGCTACTCCACAATGCTTTTGCCGCTCTGCTCCTTTGCGTAAACCCTGGAAATGCAAGTTAGGAAATGAGCATTTCTGACACTTATTTGGTGTAGAAGTTGATAAAATAACCTCATAGGTGAATAAACAAGAATGTAAACAAAACAGTCGCCTCCCCAGTGGACCATCACAGTTACAACATTATGGGATTAGAGATTTTATTGGCGTAATAGTCTTACTTAGGGGCTGATGGTTAATAATATGCTTAGCTTAAGAGGTAGTAAGACACTTATAACAATGAAATCCAGAGGGCAATTAAGTGGTATTAGCTTTAAGAGCGCAAAACGGCTGTAAACAACGAGGCATTGGCGGGCAGAAGGATGGCTCTCTTACCGTAAACACCGATAGTCCCGTGCGAGTCCGGAGGTAGTGTCCACAAAGAGAAGAAAGGCGGCGGTAAACAGCGAAGTGCCTTCCCGTAAAGAGCTCTCCGGTTACGGGCTAATAAGTGCAGGTCGCTCGGTTGTACGGGGAGACTCGATAAAAAGCAAGCGAGAAGGCAAGCGGCAGGCGATCGTCCCTCTCCTTTTTGGCTCCTCTCGCTCGCTGTCCGTCCGTGCTTCGCTGCTTAGGATGTGTCAGTGGCTGGGAATGAGCGATGGAGCACGCAGCCTCTACAGAAGAAGACGAAGAGCAGGAGGAGGAGTGGTGACGCGCGGGTCAAAACGCGACGGGGTCTCTCTCTTTCTCTCTCCCTCTCTATCTCTCCCTCTCCTTCTCTCTCTCTCCCTCTCTCTGTGTTCGACCCCTCCTCGTTTGAACCCTTGCTTTGGCTTTTTCTCTCTCCCGCCCCCTGCCCACTGCTCCTTTATCACCAAAGATGGGTCGAGTTTTATCTGTTGAAAGCGCACTCCGTAGCCTTTGGTGCCTCCGCCCGTAGGTACATTACTTTCAGGCAGATTATGATCGTCATCTTGGGGATAACTCCGGGAGAATGGTGATAACTGGCCAGCGGGAGTGGGATATGATGTAGTCCGAGTAATATAGGACTCCGGGCAATCAATTAATGCGATAAGAGCGGGGCGTATGAAGACACAAGCGCGCGTAATGTGATGGGCCCTTACAGAAATGACTAATGAGAGAAGATGCTATGAATTGAATTAAAATAAAGGACACTCACTGATCAATTACAGCATTAAACAAATGCATTCAAGGTCTAAGCTTCCTGTTATATACAACATTTTGACGAGTTTTTCCCATTCAAAAGATATAATATTTTGTTTTAAACTGTTAATCACCATGGCAACTGTCCAATTTTTTTATTTTATTTTTTCATGATTCCCAAATAGAGAAGGATGCTCCAGTTGGAAAAACTTGCCTGAAATAAAGTTAATTCTTAAATAAACAAAAATTTGGAAATTATGGACAATTCTTAATAGGCTATTGATTGAGTTCAGACTAATCACCAATTTTGAGGGCTTTTTCCTCTTCGAAGGCTATGATACTCTGTTTAAGTTGTTAATCACTATGGCAACGGTCATATCCCATTGATTTAACTCCTTTTTATCCATCCTATCATATATTTCTACCTTACAACTTAACACTCTTAGTTCTATAGTAGGCTGCCGGGCTACATATCTGTTTGCAGGCTTTCCTTTTAAATCATTGGGAGTGATAAGACAAAGAATTGTTTTGTGAATTCTGGGAAGATCTAATGACTCCCTCCCATTAATTATAGTTGTATTGTCTCCCACTCATGGAGTTAAAAGCCATAAGAATCAAAGGTGTGAGGGGATCGATGGCTGTGATTTTGTTATGGGTGAATCTTCCTCCTATTTGAAGTCACATAAGCCTCATTGTGCTCGACCTGGGCCTATTGTGTTCTCTTGTTACAGCGACAACAGTGAAGTTTGCTCCAAAGTAACTAGATACATTTACTTGGGTACTTGGGTGGATCTATACTACTTTTTAGTTCATAAATCCAGCCTTTTTGAAATGTCCTGACTAACCTTTTTTCTCTGTTACAACCATTGTATTAAGTAAAAAGTTACTCAAGTAAAAGTAAAAGCACGGCTGCAATATGAATCAATTTCTTTCTTCCATTTTTCTTATGAATGGTGTGTATTTATTTTTGTTTTACTCAAAGCCGAAGCATGAACTTGAAAACTTGAAAACAGGATGTTACCACAAAGTACTTACTTTACTTTTCTAGTTCAATTAAAAAATGTAGGGGAGTAGAAAGTACAGATACCTACAAAAGTGAAGTAAAAGTAAAAAGCACCCACAGTAAAGTTTAAGACAGTACTTTACTACTTTTACTTTGTTACCTTACACCACTGGCTGCAACTAATATTATTATTAAAATGATTGGAGAGATGTTGTAGGCCTATTTTCATTTCATTAGCTTACATAGGAGGTTTGGTTTAATGTTGTAGACTAACTAATTGGAGTTTTTCAGCATATACAGCAATTTGATCCAAAAGTGATTAAAACATAATTCAACAAGTGCAATAAAAACACATTTCATCAAACATTGGAGTGATAAATCTGATAACATTTCGCCTGTGGACTTGTAATCAACTTCATTATAACTTCTACTCTTTAATGAAGTCAGTGTGCCCATAAATAACCAGGGAACATGTGTGGTGACAAGAAATTCTCTGGATTGTAATAGCTCTTAAAGTGTTTTATTGTGTTTTCTTTTGCCACAACCCAAATGTCACCAATAGCCCACCTCTATGCCATCATGTTGTGGATTGGTTTTGGAGAGAAAGTGTGAAAACTCGTCCATTACGCGTGAAAGTTTAATTTGAACCGAGGGGCGAATTGAGGAAAGGGGCGTTTTGCTGTACGCGTAGCAGGAATATCTATAAACTGGCAGTCTTGTGTTGTAAATTACACTTCAGTAACATAATAATTATTCAAAACGCTTCCCTTGTGCCCGTCCCGCTGCGAAGGGCTGCACTTCAATCAGCAGCGGCTTGGCGGGGAACAGCAGGCCGGGTTAGGCAGCTCCGTGGGCGGCATGCCGTGTGTGGCTGTGTGGGTCTTCCAGCGCTTCCAGTCGGTGCGCTTTGTACTCCCCAGGGGGCTGCTCTCCGGCCGGCCTGATCACAGCGCTCTGCCCCCCTCCGCTGAGCCGCTAACACAGGCTTGAAACGGCTCCAATGGGCTGGAAAGGGCCATGCAAGCCGTGTTTTCACTTTGTTAACAGGGTGAATGAAAAGGATTATCATTTAAAACGTGCGTCATCTGGTGGATTCGTGTTCTCGAGGGTTGCTTTCTTCCTTTACGCAGTCATTCACAAGGTGCGGATGTTACGGTGGCAACTTTAAGTGTTAGATCTCAGCCTGTATTTTCAGCATATTTAATCAAATCAAACTTTCTCAATGTCAAAGGGCTAATCATAGGTTTATTAGTATGATATCTTACAACTTAACTACAATTTACGCAGTCATTCACAAAGTGGCGGTGTTACCATAGCAACTTTAAGTATTATATTGTATATTTCGTGATCATCTTTATAAGCTCAAACTTCCTGGACAACCATAGGCTAATATTAAACCTAAAAGGCCAAATGATAATAAAAATAACGCGAACCCTGCTTTACGCATGCGTCATTCACACAGACGTATATAGTGGCAACTTAAAAAAATATAATAATAATAATAATAATAATAATAATAATAATAATAATAATAATAATAATAATAATAATAATGATAATTCAACACTGAGGAAAGAGTATATAGGTCTATTATACATTTTTTTTGTGTGTGTGTTTTTTTTTACTACTATCCCACTGTTATCTAATTGGTATACCATAAATCTTATTCTGTAATTGGCTAGTTAAGGTATGTTAGTGATAATCTAAACACATAGATTAGGCTATTTGCATCACAAACACAGGGAGATGTGTTACTTTTATCACTTCACCTCATGTTTAGGGGAAAACACCCAACTTTATAGCTGTGGGGCGATGCTAATGAGGCACGTTTAAATACAGCATATGTTGGGAAGATGGTGCTAAACTGCCATGCACAAAGTTGAACGCAAATGTTAAAGAATAACACTCAAACACGTGACCCAAACAAAGCATAGGATACAAACACTATAGAGGTAGCTAGAACTTTTTGCATTTTATTTATATAGACGTCTCACGATAATTACTAGGCCTATATCTACTTATCTTATTATTATTTTGAGAGTCAATATTTGTCATGAGTACTTTTTCTTTGTACTAGTGCGGCATTCTTTTGAGATTTGAGCTGTAGAGGGTTGAAGAAATAACCTCTATGACTCATCCAGTGTTTCATTAATATGCTGAAGCTTATGGTCTTGAACACATCTTAATAGAATTGTTTTTTAGGGATAATTCTGCTTTAGAGTTATGGTGTTAGTGGCATAAATTAGTTTCAATATCATCATGCATTGTCTATATTTTCTTTAGCAATATCTCGTGGTTCAAAATTTGTTATGGTGACAGATGTGTATTTACAAAGCATCCAAAATATCCACCCAAATATGTAAAAAAACATATGTGGTTTCATAATTGTATAACTCAAATAACTGGGGACCATACATTAGTGATATAAAGTGCACTTGAGTGGTTGAAGATAGTGATTTTACTTTCAGGTTTCATGTTTTTTACAGGCCTACTAATAGTGGGTCTCTACCGCTAATAATAATAATGATGGTATTGCAACTGCATAATTAACCAATTTAACCAATTAACCAAATGACTTGAGTTTTTGCCACTGTCCTTTGGCTAGTACTTATTGTGTATAAGTACGAGGGTGGAGCAAGCCTCAATTAAATATGTTTTGTGAATGAAAATGTGTGATTGCAAACAGAGTCAAACAATAGAACAAAGCATGCACCATAAATTAAAGCTGCACTATGAGACTTTTCTGGTGAGGGGTACAATACTTACTTGTATCCATGGAGATGTTATTATTGCTCTATTTTGCAATACTTTGAAATGTAAGCGTTTTTGTGAGCAGACTTGCCATCTCCAAAGATTTGACCTGTAATTCTTACTTGTCTCCATGGGGACAGATCTGTTTAAAGCCATATTGTAACATCCCAACATCCCGGGCAAAGCAAGAGCATTTCCATGGAGACACACAGAGAAGAAATATTAGGCAGTTCACCTTTAAACATGAGCAAATAAACTAAAACAAAAATGAATGCATAATATTTGAAAGCTTGTTTTGTTCATTTACATTGCGTTTTTATTAACTCTCTAGCTGGTAGTCAGGTGCTACAACTACCCTGACAGCAATGTGGCTACCAAACAGTGCCCAACGAGTGACCTGACCCTATCCTCCCTTTCACTCATACTGCCCCGTCCTGAGTACTTCTGCCTGTATTTTACACCAGTGTGTCTGAGGCAGTTCCCCCTCTCCTCCTCCATCTGTCTCCTGGATCACTGTCGGCCATTCAGCATGTCAAGGGTGCTGCAGTTATTAGTCACTGCTGTCAGGGCCTAGAGCACCTTCCCTGCACCTACCTCTACCCCCACCTCTACACCTTCCTCTGCCCCCACCTCTGCACTCACCTCTACACCCTCTTCTGCCCCCACCTCTGCACTCACCTCTACACTCCTCTGCCCCTACCTCTTGACCCACCTCTGCCCCCACCTGTGGACCGACCTCTCAACCCACCTCTCGACCCACCTCTCGACCCACCTCTGCCCCCACTTCTGCCATTTGCTTGTGTCTACTTGGCTTCAGTGTCAAGGTAACACCCATTTAAGTTAGGTTAGAGTCAGAGAGAAAAAAAAGTCGTATTTACTTGTTTGCTTGAATATACCAGCTCGGTGGTTCAGTGTTCACCCACAAACCAGACAGTTCTATCTCTGAGTGAGAAAAAAATTGCACAGTTGCCAAAATAATGAGCAATTTAAAACAAAATATCATACCTTTTGTGGCTTTATACAGGAAACTGAAACAGATAAATTGTTGTGAATACTGAACGCTGCCATTATGTCTTTGGGCAAGACATTATCATGACTGACTTATCGCTAATGCATAGAATTAAACTAGTCTATCTTGGATTTACTGTTTTTATGCACCTCCAAAACATTGAACCTGTATTCTTATGAGCAGGGTCGCCTTTCCACAATGTATTACAAGCTGAGTTGATAGTGTGTTTGTCCACTGATTCAAAGGTTGGTGGTTCAAATCTCTCTTTTGACATAAAGATTATTGGTGACCATTTACCATTTACTTGCTCTGGTGATGCCAAATTTTCTACATGGAAATAGATATGTTTAATGACATATCGAGGAACATTTAAGGCAAAGAAAATATATCTCTATGGAGACAGGCAGGTGGTGTGTCCTCTATCAAAAAGTTGCATGGTGCACTTTTAAAGAAAACAACCCAAACATTGTAGTCCTAAGTCTTGAATGAAGAGAATGGAGTGTATCCATCATAAACCCACTTTGTGTACGTCAGCTTTACAGTTATATGTGTGTGCTTGGTCCTTGTAGTGGCTTGTGTGTACAGGGTCAGCGTCGTGTGCGGCTCTTCTAAGTGTGGCCTCACTGCAGGCGATGCCCAGGGCTAAAAACAGGAAAAAACAGACCAAGAGGGAACTGCTTCACTTCAGAGAGGAGAGGTCTGATACATGATGCTGAAAAACAAGTGGAAATGCTCATGTTAAGTTGTGATAAGTCACTATAATAATGATGGTTTACTTAGGTGAACACTTGGTTGATTCCTTGTAACAGCATCGGGATGTTATCATCTAAAGTTTCATTTCTAAAGATTTATTTTTATAGCAGACATATTCTGGAAAATCAACTTTTCAGATCTTTTAACCATGTTATTGTTGTTTCCCCTTCTCATTTACCCTCTTGAAGTTGTTTTTGGAGCATGATTTCAAGCATGTTTGAGCAACCTTTAATCGCTTATTTTCAAGACGCCATATTGCCGATCAATCCTTGTTTTCACCACCACCAGCACACATCCACTGCTCTGTACTTACTTTGTTCTCCAATTTTATTTTCATAATCATTGATACACGTAGGATTTGGCAGGGCTGCATAGTCATTTTGGTACGAATGAAAAAACAATCTGCTACTCGTTAGCGTGATCTGCATCTATCCATAGGAAGGGCTGACAGCTGCACGGCTCTTTGTTGTGATGGTGTTTATGGCAACGTCAGTTCCCATTGGGCATCGCAGTTTTCTAACGTGGAAGTCAGTGGACTTGTTTCTTTTATCAAGTCGTTTTAGATTAATGTTGCGATTTAAAATGTGCAAATAATCACATAATGATCCACAGGTGTCATAAATTATAAGTACAGTGCAGACATAAGTGCAATAGGTCTTTTTTAATAATTTGTAATATAACCCAACTTTGACAAAGAAAAAAATCTAATTAAAGTGAGATTTTTCAACAGGATGACAGAAATACACAAATACTAAATGTGTTTTATATGTTGCCAGATTTTCACTTAAACCAGCATGTCCTGAATTCTAAAGCAGTCCAACCAGTGCACTTGTACCATTCCCAGTTCAGAAAGTCAACAGTTCAATCACATATCAAATTCTTCTCTCCGGGTTTGACAAATATCCGTTATTTAAGCTCACATGAGGGGGATACGGGCCCACCCAGCCTTGTTGACTCCACTGACTTTACCATTAAGAAAATATGGCGTCCGTGACCTATGAGCAACCTCACTCAAACACCTTAAACATGCCGGAGTCATGCCCCCAACCACCTGCACTGGAAGAAGTAGAGGAGAGGGGGGAGACCAGGAGGGCCAAGGGGGCTGCAGAGTGCACTTTTATGGGCTGTACCTCTCCTGTTACGGGGTCGTCTGGTCATGTCCACATAAATTTCGCACCCTACTTCCATTTCTTCTGCCCCGGCCCTAAATCGACCAGCTTTGGCAGTTCACAAACTTTTTTTTTTTTTTTCTCAGTCCAGTGGAACTAGATTTAATGATGGACTGATGGAAAGTTTGTGGAGGTTTCATCAGTTTAAGAATTACTGATGATTGTAAATTATAGTTTGGATCTGGCAACCCCTGTTCATTTTGCCTTTCATATCTCAAGTTATGTTTAAAACTTTTCTGCTTGTACAGCTACTGCCCCAAACTAGCAATAAGCTTACAACTTTATCATTATTATTCACTGCTTTAAAATTTTGATAATTTGCCTAAGGGTTTTTCCCCTTTTTGTGTAACTATTTCCCCTTTTCTGTAACTATTTTAAGCACACTTTAACAAATAAAAGCACATTTTATTTTTAAATTTGAAGGTACATTATGTAACTTTTCAAATGGAAAATATGGCACTGACTTGTCTCCATGGAGATGTTATTGCTTTGCCTGGAATGTTCCACATTATGTTACTGAACTCGTCTATTTTGCATTTATTCAATTGAAGTGCAAAAAATCCCTTGATAAACATGCATTCTTAGTGTGAGCAGGGTCACCTCTCCACAGATCTGACCTGTAACTAGGTCTTGTGGCTCTGTCTGGTTGACTTAAGAAGATGGATACATTTAATGCCATAATGTGGAACACAAAACCTTAAAGAGCCCAAATGGCGCTGTTTTCTGATTTATGTTATAATGTTGTTTCCTCATCAAAAACATGCCTGGAGTTGTGTTTTGTTTCAGTCATATTTAACACATAAATCCTGTTTCAAGGCAATATTTAGGCCGAGTTCTTCTCTTAAACAGAAAACACAGTGATCTACCTTGTGCTGTCATGTAGAAATAAAGGAAGTGTTCCACTGTGTTTTTAAACTCCACACACCTTCACTAGAATCATTTGGATAATTTCCATGCTGGAATCTCAAATATTCTACTAACACTATACTAAACAAAAGGTGGCTTGAAAACTATCACTTTGTAATATCACAAGGTGAAACGCAGCATTTTGCGCTTTAGGGATGCAGACAGTCCAATCATGCAGGATTACTCAAACGTGTGAATGAAACAAAACACATTATTAACACGAGTGTGTTTTTGATGAGGTAACAGCATTATAACATGGCTAATGCTCACAAGAGTCACCTTTGCATAATATAGGACCTTTAACAGTTGCATGAAGACAAGGTGGCATACCGTCCACCAGAAAAGTTAAACAGTGCACTTTAATTTGATTTCTTTGTAGATTATTTTCCATTAAAAAGCCTTTGAAATAAATTACAACTTAGAAAAATTATGATACTTTTTCCATTAGCAAGACACAAGGTCACGTGATCATTTTATCAGGTGTACTATAATAGATTAGTCTTTGGGCCAGTTCCAAGCCCAGACAAATGACTTCAAACTCGCAGACAAATTTGTGCTGTTTTGAGTTTATATGACCAAAACCAGACATTGCAGATACTATAATACATTTACAAATAGGTTTTTCTCAAGTTACTTATTTTGTAGATAACAACTTGACATCTTATTTTCTCTTTTGGCTATGTTCATTTACCATTTTGAAGGTGCCGATATCAACAAGTAACTAATATTTGCAATAATGCACAAAATCAGATGAAGTAGTAGACTAAGCAGCTCTCAAATGGGACGGAGGGGGAAGGTTGCTGGGTGAAGTAAGGTCAAGTTTAGGAAATGCATTTTTACTCAAACCCCAACCCATAGTTTTTCCCCTTATCTTAGCCATCTCGTTTTGTTTATACCACAAGCCTCTCTACCTTTTTCTGTTATTTTCCTCCTCCTCCCCCTTTCGCTCCCTCTCTCTCTCCTTCCCTCCCCCCTTATAGATGGAGATTAACTGTAGAGTGCCGCGCCATCCGTCCTCCTGACTGTTTGTTGTTAAGGAGATGGATGGGGGCTCCCTGTGCCAGCTCTACGCATTCGCAATTACACCGGCGGCCATGATGGATGTACCGAAAGGGGGGAGGAGGGAAAGGGGAGGAGGGGGAGAGGGAGAGAGAGCGAGATACAGGGACGAAGCATCTATCAAGGCCCTTAATCTACCTGTCACTGGACTGTAGATGGGGTGGGGAGCGTTGGGATGGTCTTCAGGGGGAAAAGTAAGAAGAATTATTTGGTTTTAGCTCGTTGCTTTGCCTTGTTTGTTGTTGTTTTGTTTTAAAGAGAGTTAAGGGCCTCGAAGCTACACGCTCATTAAAAGTCCTGGTCGTGGAAATTGATTCGCCTACAGCTTATTGGATTCTGCATCTGTCTCTGCGTAAAAGCAAAGGGTGAAATATAGAAGGAAGAGTGAAGCATGGTTCGGGTAAACTGGCAGTTAAAAAAGTTGTTGAGAAATATTTTGTTTCAACTTGTTTGCAGTAGGTTGGTTCATTTGGCCTGATTTTTACTCTTAGGGCTGGTGTATCAAATTGTGTACCTATGTCCTGGGATTTGTAGCTTCTGTGTACTCGCTCTCTGTGCAAGACAAATTTCCCCTGGGGCAGTACTTTTCACTCATTCATTTGTTGGTTTGCATGCATAGACGTGCTATACTTTAAACCAGATGCCTGGTCTCGTGCAGACTTCTCCATTTAACAAAGCAAAGTACACTAACCCTTAATGTAATATTGCATGTATAGTTCTAACCAAAGTAAAAGTCCAAATAAATATTCAAATATTTAAATAATATGTGGGGGTGACAGTGGACACAGTGGCTGGTGTTTACCCTGTAACCAGAAGGTAGCCAGTTGAAATGTACTTCATGTACATACACGCTTTATTTTAATTGTAAAGCAACTTCCCACCCAACGCACACATCTAACAAAATACATTTTTCTGAGCTTTAAGCCATGTTATAATGTTGTTACATGCATCAAAAACCTGGGATTTGTAGAAAACAAAACTGGAGTTGTGTTTTGTTTCATTTACACATGTTAGAGTAACTCTTTATTATAAGTCTGTCTACATCTCCAAAGCTCTATTCCACCTTATGATGTCATACAGAGTAGTTTTCAAGTTACAGCTACCTTTTACCCTTAGTCCAGTAGGGATTGACAATTCCAGGACTGAAATTATCCAAATGATTCTAGTGAAGGTGCATGGAGTTTAAAAACACAGATGAACGGAGTGTTTTCTGAAGAACTCAGCCTAAATATACAGGGTTTGTGTGTTAAACATGTGTGAAGGAAACAAAACACAACTCCAGGTCTGTTTGTGACAAGGAAACGACATTATGACATAGATCAGAAAATAGCGTAATACTTTAACAAATTATACCAAATGACATTCATTTGTTTATAAACTACTACCCCTGTGACCCAGAATATGGATGGATGAATGGATGGATGTTCTGAAAAGTCATCTGGACATTTTAGCGTTGACGTCTCCTCCCTCTTTGTCATAGAAAATTGGTTCAAAGACAAAACCTAGCTCTAACTTACAAATACATGCGGTGTGATCTGGCATCTGTTCCTTTTTAGACATCATTTGCCTTCACAGCATGAAAACACATTTGCATAAACAAACAAATTATGACAAAGCAATGTTTGCCCAGACCCCCGCCATATGATCCTTATCACTGTTATTATTACCATCTCAACCCCATAGCCCTTTGACTTCAACGCATCTGCATACATTACACCTGTCTCTCCACAACACTGCAGAAATATTATGAAAAGTAATCTACGCTTCCCTCTCCTCCTGCACCTCCTAGCCTGTCCGCGGGTTTTGAAAGATGGGAGCACGGGATTAATTCTCTTCCGCCGGTGCAGCCCTGGGAATGATGGATGGATGGACACAGGAAGGCAAGAACGAGGGAGAGGAGGAGGCGAGGAGCGGAGGAGAGGAAGAGGAGAGGGGCCAGGAGATTAAAGGAGAGGACTCTGGGGTTCATAAATCCACAGACCTGCTCGCCATCACACGCTAATAAGATCTACAAGAAAAATCCATGATGAGGGAGAGAGGGAGGAGAGTGGGAGAGTGGGAGAGAGGGAGGAGGGAAAGAGGGGAGCGGTGTAATAGCATTAGCAGTAATCTAATCATGGCAATAAGATGTGAATGTATGAGTGTGATGGTGGTGATTATGCACAGAAGGGATGGAGCGGCACTGATGAAGCTGAGGACAGGAACGCTTATGGGGCAAACACAAGACCAGAGTTAGTCCACAGACACGAGCAGGGTCCAAGGGCAAAGTTACACAGTGAATTTTTAAAGACACTATCTGATTTTTTACTGTCCTTCCACTACATGATATCGCGAGGTGGAACAGAGCAATTTGAGTGTTGGAGATTTAGACATTTAGACTAATAATAAACGGCTACTCAAGCATGTGTGAATGAAGCAAAAAACAACTCTGGGTATGTTTTTGGTGAGATAACAACATTCTAACTTGGCTTGAAGCTCACGAGAGTCAATTTTGTGTAATATAGGACCTTTAAAAATGTGGGGAAAAACAGAACTAGTTCATTTTGATGAAGGGGGACCAGACATCACTGTTTACCCAGGATAGTCCCAGTTATGAGCCCCATGTCCCATGTCCCAGTGGATTTATCCAAAACTATTGATTTGTCCCAGTTTTATACAAAAAAATGTCCCAGGTGTCCCTATTTTTGACCAATTTGATTCCCGCCAACAATAACGAGGGGAATATATTATCATTTGTTTAGCTAAAATATAGAAAACCTGTTTGAAAATTATCATAAAATTACCAGTTTTATTTTTTACCAACCATCCCAAGCTGGGTCATGTATTTTAATGTTCATTTTAATCGGTTTGCAGTGGTCCAAGTTATTCCTCACTTACCTTATGCATTCTGACCATCCTAATTATTCACCACAATGAGTTTATAAGCTCTTTTCACAACTCTCAGAGACCAGAGCAGAGGTTTGCCATTTCGCTAACGCTAACAGCAACTAGAATGCTATAATACCCTTCATAATTAGATACAGACACTATACACTGCAGACTTACTTTGACCTCGAGAGCTGCTTATACAATAGATCTGTACTGGGGCAAGACAAAATGAGCTCAAATACACGGGGGGAAATCAGGCTTTTTAAATTATTTGAACATTTTGTATTTCTTGCACTGTTCCTTCAGATATGATTTAGTCTGTCTCATATTTGTGGTCTGTCCTATGCATTGTTTAAGGTTTTGGGACATTTCAGGGACAAAGGGAGGTTAGAGGGGGGCAAGCTAGTGTGGATAACAGCTCAGGGTTTGGCCTATCCGCAAAGCTCACTGTTGGTGATGAAAAACATATATTTGCCCTTCTTTCCACTTTTTGAAATGGAAAAATCTGAAGGATTGGTGCAAAATGATGAAGGCACAGTCCATTGATACAAACAATGGCAAATGAAACAACCCTTACAAGGTGACATTTCATAGCTCCATGGACACAAATCGGGTCAAAATACGGATCAAATCTGTGGAGAGGCAACCCTGCTCACCATACAAATTCATGTTTACTATAGTATTTTTTTGCAATTAAACTGTAATTGGATGAATAAAAGATGCACAGGTTAATGCCAGACTTTGGACTATTCAGGGCAAAGCAATAACATCTCCATGGAGATAAGCAGGTGACGAAGCCTCACCAGAAAAGTTACATAGTGTACCTGTAAAGTAAAAGTATACGAGATAATTGAAACTGGAGTATGTTAGAAGCTCACCAGGTTCTGTCAGGAAAGGAGGGTGGTCTGGGTCAAATTCTCAGCTATTTACTTACCTCCTTTCCCTGTCGGTCTGAGCACATCTCTACTATAACACAAAGATATATATTTATTTAAGCGTTTTTATCATTCACACCAAAGAATTTACATATTCGTCACATTATTTCCTGGTTTGAGCCGGGTTTAGTCCCTCGCAGACTAGTTCTCCTAATGGTTTGATCCTGGTCTAGTCCAGGTTTAGCTATGTCTCAATTGTGTAGTATTTGTACGTTTGAATGCACCAAATACAAAGTAAAAATAAGATTTAGATTGGCTTTTTGTAGTGAATATGTTGTCATCCTTCTTTGGCATTGGCACAAGGGAAGTAGCAACTAAGTTAGGGTGAGATAATGTTTGAAGGGTTCACTTTCAATGCTTGTTTTTTCTAAAGTACAAAAGACTGTAGAAAAGTTGTTTAAAACAGTCTTTTTCCAACAATTTTGCACTTCTGAGTGAACAGCCCAAACGCGCTCACCTCCAGAAAGAAAATACGTCAGATCAATCTCAACCAAATGCGTTTAATACACCTTTAGTCCTCCTGCCCATGTTAGGAATTCAGAAGTGCAGTTGTTGAACCCCCACCTCTTCTTCTGCTCTGAGCTCCCCCTCTCCCCCTCTCTGCTCGCTCCCCCAATCCACCGGGCCACATTTTTCATGGGCCCAGCTGTCTGAGAGCCGTGATTGGTTGGCTCTGCAGACAGATAGCCGATAGGGCCTGATTAATAGTTGAGGTCCAAGAACTTCCCCATTGATCAACAGGACAGGCTGCAGCGGGAGGAGGAGGAGGGGGGGAGAGGAGGAGGAGGGAGAGGGGGAGGAGGAGAAGGGGCAGAGGAGGAGGAGGGAGAGAGAGAGAAAAAACATGGCCTGTCGCTCTGCAAGTGCTGCTGATAACCCTGAGATTGGCTGCAGAGAATGTATGGGAGAAGTGTGCGTATTCACAATAAGGAGATGGAACTATAGAAAAACAATGCATTCACTTTGCTTTTGGAATCACTCCATATGTGTGCATTTGTAGTACTGATACTAGTTTGAATACAGTATTTGTACAAAAATATCTTCATCTCTCTTGCCTAACTTTAATTTGATAGTTCACAAATAAAAAAAAAAACAATAACATGCATTTCTCACCTTGGTTACACTCAAAAAGCAGTGGGCTAAAGGAAACTACTTGTTTTTTTTCACCTCGGAGGATAAGAAAAACATATGCAAATTATTTACATATTGCTGACAGTTTATTTATGATGACTCCTATTGATGATTTTTATTATTCTGTATATAATTTCTTTCAGCTCTTTGGTAAAATGTAAGTCATCCAAAAACAATAGTCTTTTTTGTTAAAGTGTAAGGGTGTGGATTGCTGTGTTCCATGCAATGCTACTGACATAGAAGTTTGTGAAACAGTTTTTTTTTTTTTGTTTTTTTTTTGTTTATTTTTTGGAATTTTGAATTGTAGAATAATGTTGTAGCAAATTTTTTAAACTTTTTTTTCTTAAACAATTTGATCATTTTGGCATTGCACTCTGTTAACCATAATTTCACTGAGCCTGAAACAAATCGTTTCATGTTACAGACATTTTAAGTAATGGCTAGTTGTTTCCCAGATCATCGCATAATTTGTCTTTGGACAAAAGTGGAAGAAGTACTCAATTATGTTACTTAAATAAAAGTACAGATACTGGAGCAAAAAAATATGAAAAAAGTAAAATATGAAAAAACCTACTTACGTGACGATTTGTCCAGTTGACAGATTTTTACTTCGTCTTTTGCTATGGATCAGACCTGGAAGACTGAGGGTTTACACAGATACTTAAGTAAAAGTTTTAAAGTATCTGTTAGTATCTGTTTAAAAATGTTCTTAAAGAGTACACATTTTAAGTGTTTTGTGCAGATTTTAAGATCTAATGACGCTTCAAATGTCGTGATGTTGATAAAGATTTGTGCTGAAATTTGTTCAACAACAAAATTGTTGAACAACAATTTGTTCAGCACTTTTTCTAACTGTTTTTATTTAGATACTTTTACTTGCTCAAATTATGAACGTGTTAAAAATAAACCCTCAGCCTTTTCAGGAGATCTTAAACAATAATGAAAAACACTTTTACTTTTCAGTGCAGTTAAAAAATGTAGTGGAGTAGAAAGTACAGATACCTGCTTTCAAATATAGTGAAGTAAAAGTAAAAAATATCCACTTAAAAAGTACAGATACCTAAAATGTATTCTTAAGAACAGCACTTTTACTTTTACTTTTACTTTATGTTCCACCATTGATTAACCCTATATACATGTGGTCGTGTACGTGACCACCGTGCATCTCAGACCTGGTGCATTTGTAAAGCATTTGTGTTACTGTATCTGTGTGTGTGTTTGTGTGTGTCCCGGGACCCCCCTCTCCTCTCTCCTCCTCCCCCCTCCCTCCCCCTGCTGTTCTGTCCAGCCTCCAGTTGATTGATGATCTCCACTCCCACAGGGTCACCGGGTCATGACCTCCCACTTTTGACCCCCCACAGAGAGAATACCCCCCCCTCCCTGCACCACACAGAGACACACACCCCCCACACACACACACACACACACACACACACACACACACACACACACACACACACACACACACACACACACACACACACACACAGCAAGACCAACCCATTCGGAAACAGATGGCTTCAGGACAACTGGCGTTTCCTCACCTTTTGCTCTGCTAATAAGTTACATGATGAATACAGCTACATAGAGTGTCCTATGATGCAATTTGTATACAGAAAAACTGTATATATATTCACATGTATTAACTGTATAAGATAATTCAAGTTATATACAATTCTTAGTCTCAAAGGGTCAAATGTCATTGTACTCTTTGCGCGGATTGGGCCAGGGAGGGCATCCGGTGTCAAAATATGGAAATCATTGCACATCAAAAAAAAAAAAAATGCTGATGTGACACCCACCCCTAAAAAAAAATAATATAATAATAAAATAATAATTAAATAAATAAAAAAAATAAATAAATAAGCAAATAAACACAAAATGTCCCTATGTGTTGCTAGTAGTAGTAGTTAGTAAAAATCTTAACTAACTTGAGATTGTAAAATACTTGAATCTCTCATAGTTGAAATACTTGACAATCTCATAGTTAATGTGAGCTTCATGAACCAGCTCTTCTTTTTTCATAATGTTGTGTGTGTGTCTGTGTGTATGTGTGTATCACTTATATGCAATTTTCTTGTTCACAACAGCGTGCCAGTATAATATAATTAAATTACTACTAATAAAGAAGGAAATAAAACTGATGTAGTATGTATCTCTCACTGTACATAAGCGTTGAATGCCTTAAACACGCTCTACACCACTACTATGCTATGGCACCGTTTCGCCCCCTAGTGGCAGGATGAGGAATTAACCACATTGTAAACAAAACCAACAAACCACAAAACCATTAAAGTTTATTGGCCCATATAAAAACTAATGAGCGCAGGACAGTAGCCGACAAACAGCATATTTAAACTGTCCTTGTAAAAATGGGAAAGAGTTAAACTTATTCAAATTAAACAAGTCTGAATAGTGTTTTGTTGTGTTACTAAAAACATGGGTGAATAGTGAGATAACATTATGAGAAGCAGCAGTCTGCAACAGTGTGAGTGTCCTGGGCTTTTTATCAGGCTCAAATCTCCAAAGCAGAACATTGTGATAAGGACTGAGGAGGTTATCTGCACGATCAGGTCGAGAAAAGGCCATTCTGAGCCAGCTGGACACACGGGCGCATCTACTGACAGATGGAGGGGCAGAATACCTTAGTACAGGGATAATGGTAAGAAATACAAGACACATATAAGGCAAAGTAGGAGTCATAAAAACAAACAAACTGAGTGCATCTATTTTCATTAGAACATAATGAAGTACAGGTCGTAAAGTACTATACTTAAGTAAAAATGTAGGTATCTGTACTTTATCCAAGTAGATTTTAAAGTGGGTACTTTAGACTTTTACTTCACTGCATTTGAAGCAGGTACCTGTACTTTCTTCTCCACTACATTTTTGAACTGGACTGAAAAGTAAAAGTATTTTTTTATGATTTGTGAGACCTGCTGAAAAGTCTGACTTTTTTAAATTTTTAACATGTCCATAATTTGAGCAAACTAAAATATACAAATAAAAACAACCAGGAAAAATTGTTGATTTAAGTGTAAAATTCAGCACAAATCATTACATTTGAAGCTTTTTACTTTTTACTCTTGAAGTACATTTTTAAACAGGTACTTAAATACTTTTACTTAAGTAGAATTTGCATGTGATACTTTTTTTTTTTTTGGTCCGGTATCTGCACTTTTACTTCAGTGACAAAACTGAATACTTCTTCTACTGATATATATTTCCATGGAGAAAACCTGGTAGCTCCACAAGGCCAAGTGAGATCAATGGATTTTTGAGCATTAAAAGCATGAGTATTTGAACAAAAGCAGACAAGATGCATTTAAAGTTTCAGTACCTGTTTTTTTACTGTCTTAAAAACTTAAACAGATACTTTCACTTACGTATATTTTTCATGTGATACTTTTTCTTGAGTATTTATATATATATAGTACCATCTTTAATGTTGTTCCAGGCAAAACTCCAACGTCTTTATAGAGACAAGGTGGTGCTCCAGAAAAATTACAAAGTGAACCTTTAAATAAACAAAATAAATGCTGCTTTACAATTATGATGAATCTTTTTGCAGCCCTATTGAGGTTAGAGTTGCCAGAAAACAGGAAGCCTACAGGAAGGCCAAAGAAGAGATTTTTAGATGAAGTGAAAGAAATGAAAGCAGCCACTGACATATGTTGCAACAGATTTCTGAGATTCGTCTGCTCCATGCGTGTTAGTAAATGTGATGTGATGGAGCAGGAAATTCAGCTCTGAAAACGCACAACTGCAGCCTTCACAGGTTTGGTCTGGAGAGGGAAATATTGTAAGTAAGACAAGAGGCTAACTAAAAAATATTTTATCAATTGAAATAGTGCTATAAAGTGAATCAAACTATCATGAGTTCCTTTTCTATAGAAATCTACTCTCTTGAATAGGGTTATATAGAAGATGGATGGTAGACCTAAGTGCTATGATGTAATGGTAAAGATGCACTATGCAACTTTTCTGATGGAGGGTCGCAACCTGCTTGTCTCGATAAGGCATTAAAATTAATATGTTTTTATTGCTCAATTATACCTTGAAAAAGCCTACATTCTGACTGAATGCGGGTTACCTCTCCACAGATCTGATCTGTAACCCGACCTGATGGTGAAAAAGTTTTTTTTTTCCATGGAGTTAGAGAAGTTTAATGCCATACTCTGGGACATTTTAGGCAAACCAATGACATATCCGTGAGAAAAGAACACGGAAGAGGCTTTACGAGAAATATATTTACTGTATGTAGTGAAAAAACTTACTGCTTTTGTTCAATATTTTCTTCTTTACTCGATGATTGGAATTTTTATTTTTGATAAATTGTGAATTATAATGTCAGTAATTTACAGCTTAAAGTAAATGTTATAGAGGTGGGATTTAATAATTCTTCTTCCCACTCCTTTTCAAGCTTAAGTCAGAAAAAAAACTGTGAAATATGCATTAAGTGTGATACATGCGTTCAGTAATCTGCTGGGGTGGAAAAAAAAAAAAAAAAAAAGTTATTTAAGAAACTCTAGGCCTATTAGCTTATCTTTGCCAACTGAAAATCACAGGCCCACTCAACCCTGTCTATTTCTGTCCTTGGTGCATATGTTGTTCTCTTGTCTCAGCATAATAGACTGTCTCTCCTTCATAAATCTTTCACACTGAGTTATGTCCAGTGAGTGTGTAGACAGATATCTTACCTCTCCCCTCAGCCGCCTGCGCGCTCACACCACGTGCCCATCGGGTCTCTCACTGCAGCCTCCCGGGAGACGTCCAGACAGAGCGCGTCAAAGCTGGAGCAGTGCGTCTGTGAAGAGCAGGGGACCGAGGGAAGTTACAGTGAGAAGAACAATGGCGACATCTTGTGGTCAACTGTAGGTAGTGCAAAGTTGAGAGCGATAACGTGCCTAATATTTATAGGGAGAGGATGTAGCCTGTGCTTTAAAAAGTGCCAACCTGCATAGAAGATACAGAAAAGTTATATTCATTTCATTCTCAGTATGAAGACCTACCGTGTCTCATGTGAAGGCTCAAAACCTTCAGAATTCACTCACTGAGCTGCAGAGGGTGCACTAGCACTGATTCATGATTGGATAAACAACTTGGCCATCATGTCCAAAGTTTCTATAGGCCAAATTAAGAATAAATCAGCACTCATACAGGTCATTTAAATCCAACCGTATGGCAGGTTAAAGGGCCCATATTACGCAATTTTCTGATTTATGTTATAATGTTGTTTCCTCATCAGGTGTAACACAGCATTTTGAGTTTTGGAGATAGAGACGGACTAATAATGGTGGATTATTAAAACATGTGTGAATGAATCAAAACATAACTTTGGGTATGTTATTGAGGAGGTAACAACATTATAATGTGGGCTTAAAGCTCACAAGAATCGATTTTATGTAATATAGGACTTTTACATTTCTATTCATTTACTCATACATTTGCCATTAAACTCTACTACTGTGAATTCTTTTGACAACATGGAGTGTCCGTAACTGACATAGATATTATTGGAGAGAAGCAAAGGTATGAAACTGAAAGCCAAGTACAAAAAGATCTCACCCCTGCTGACTGCTAAGGTGAACCATTCTCTCGGTTTGTAGGGCGTCTGGGGTAACGCTGTCGCCATAGAAACGGAGCTCCAAAGCCAATAAGAGCGCCCCGTGGTCCTTTGTAAGTTGACATGGTGACCTGCTCAAAGGGAGACAGCCATAATAAAGGTGCTTTTCTGTAATCTGTAAATACTGGACACTAAAGCCCTATTTTGTGCTGTTTTTCAATGGTTAAAATGGGTTTTATAACTTCAAGGGCAAATGTGGCACTGATGATAGTAGTTTTATTGCAGGACTAAAAGAAAAATCCAAATCTTTCAACTAATCAAAAAACATTTCACTGCTCATCCAAGTCGCTTCTTCAGTTGTGGTCAGATTGCTGGTGGACACTGCCTTATATCTATTATTCCTAACTTATATATAGAACAATTTGAATAGAAGGCATTGATCTCTTTTGCAGGCAGCACATCCACACATTGGTATTGCTACTTGCACTGCAACTGCACTAAAATCAAAATTCAAGATCTGCAACCCTTTACTGCACATGTTAATGCTGTGAATCCAAGGCCAAGGAGGACAAACTGCCCTTCTTAGATTGTGCAGTAACTATAGGAGAGGACTGGCGACTCCAGGTAGAAGTCTTCAGGAAGCCCACACACACTGACCAATACCTGCTTTTCGATTCACACCATCCACTGCAGCGCAAACTCTGACCTACTAGATATAAGGCAGTGTCCACCAGACCAGAACTAAAAAAGCAGCCTGGATGAGAAGGAACAAAAACACTTTGAATCATGGTACTGATATTACACAAGAACTGACTTTCCTCTTAAACACGTGGTCTAAAATCATAAACAGGTCTTTTAAACTATACAAATGATCTCAAAGTGGTGTTTTCTTGTTAAGTGGTGCATTCAAATACCTCTAGTATGTTCTAATTGATGTTCAAATAGGTTTCTTCAATAATAAGTCATGTCTAGATGCTAAACATGTAATTACTAAAATTATGATTTAAACTTCCTTATCATGAGATTCTCTCCCTGAAATAACATGAAAACAAAAACAAAACCTCTGCTGACAGTAGCTAAAATGGGAATGGCCTAAATTAGTTCACAGATTTCTGGCCTATTTCTGTCCCGTAACTATAGCAACAGAAGTGAAAGTTATTCCATTAAATTACACTTGAGTTGACCTCTCCTCATCAAACTGAAGAGCAGTAATCCAGACCAAGAACTGAGACAAAATCATGTTTCTAAAGTCAAATAAACCCAGTAAATACCATCTCACTTCTGACTGGCCTCATAATCAACGGTCTTTGAGAGTAACTTTGGACATCATCACAGTTTAAATTAAAGCTGCACTATGTTAATTTTCTGGTCTTGTCTCAGTGGAGATGTCAATGCCTTGGGTTGTTCCACATGATGGTAAAGAACTGATCAAGCTTTTAATCAAACTTTTATTCAGTTAAAGTCATAAAGTAGAATACCCTGGGCAATGCAGTAACATCCAGCAGATCCTCCTCAAAAAGTAGTGTAGAATATAGGCCAGTAGTTACAATGTAGGTCCTAAAAATATATATTTAAAATGCATCATTTTTAGGGACTGTAGAAGTTTGGCGCTATGTCTCTAAAATATGAAACCTTACATTTGTATCTCATCATCAGTTGGTGCCTAGACTTGGCACCAGCTTGATATTTACAAATGAGTTACTAGAATGTAGTTAACAAGTTTTATTAAGGCGCATGCAACTTCTTCTTCAGATAGAGAAGGAAGGAAGTGATGCTTGTTCTTATCTTGTTATAAAATGGGCACACATTTTTTTTTTCTATAGGCCAACACTTTATGGTTATAAAAGAGGAAGTGAAGTGACAAATTTTTTCCTTTTACTTGCTACTTCAAATTTTGGTCAGCATGGTTGTTGATATTTTCTTGGTTCTTGCTCTTTAGTGACATCTGGTAGCAACTTTACACGTATGATTTGGTTTTCCACTAATTTGTTCTGGGGCAAGACAGTCTTTGCTCAGCTACATGGAAAAAAATCAGGTCCATTAACTGATAAAGATAATTTACGATGCATGAGCCATCTGAACTGCAACATCAAATTTGCATATTTAAGTATGTAAGCAATTATAAAACGTGGTACCATGATAAGCAATGTTTTCTGATAACTCTGATAATCTCTCAATCTTTTCTAACGTGTCATCAAACCACAAAAATAAAAAAAAAAAAAACAAAACACTTTTAGATAGCATCGAATAATAGGCCTTTTAGCACTTAATATTTTTTCTTTTTCCCTTCATTTAACCATGAACTCCAGTGAAGAAACCGGCCCAGTATCTTAGCTGCCCTATGCTGTACTTCTTGGATCTATAATATCAATCGGACCAAGGTTTAATTTGTTTTCATCCCTGACAGTTTTGACTGCTCACTAGCAAACTTCCTCAGAGTGGTTACACGATGTTGCTGTGACGTGTCTGGTCAGCTGATTTAAACAGGTTTTGGTGCTGTCGTCATACCTGTGGAGGAAGGATGACGGCGGCATCTGCAATCCAACTTCTTCAGGACAGTATCCCAGAGAAAGTGCAGAGGGTAATAAAAAAAATATAATAAAAACACATCAGTGACAACAGAAAACTCAGGCAACTTCTCGTCCACTCTAAAGATAAAAGAGGCCTAGAACTGGAGCACAAACGTAATGTCATGTCCTCCTGGGACCCAACGAAAAAAGCAAATTGTGAATTGTATCCTCACCCTCTGTGGGTGGTCTCATCCCCTCTTTTCCCATGCTCGGGACCTCTACCAGAGGCCTGAGAGCTTGAGGGTTCTGCGCAGTACCTTTGCTGTTCCTTGTACCGCACTTTCCTGGGCTGAGATGTCTGTTGTTTTTCCTGAGATCTGCTGTAGCCACTCCTCCAGTTTTGGGGGTCACTGCCCCTGGTATTTTTCTAGTTTCTTATGTTCTTTTTTCCTGATATTCCCATCACTTGGTACTGCAATGTCCACCACAATGACTTTGCTCTATTGACTTTTTCATCTCAGCCCTATTTAGTCAGAGGAACCTAGTCCCCTCGCTCGTGCACACAAAGCCAGCTAACTAACTTCTTCAAAATTAGCAGCTGGTGGTGGGCCCAAGTACCTTCCCCCATGTATAGAATATGGGGGACTGGTCAGGCCGTCTTGCTGGTTTAATATTTATGTCCGGGTAGGGGGGGGGGTGTACTTAATACTCTCAATTTTGATATTTGTCTATAAACCAATGCACATACAAGTGTTCAAATAAGCAAATATTATAGAATGAAAAATGTGTTATGGCCATGTTTGAGTTACATACAATTCTCACTATGCAGCCATGTCACCAAACAGGCACTTCCTGTCAAACCAGGGACTATCTCAAAAAAAAAAAAAAAGAAAAAAAAAGAAATGTCCCAAAGCAGTGTCCCTATACAGTTCCTCTCTGTGCAAGCATGTGCAGTGAAGTATTTAGTTATCATTGCTGTGATGTTCTGCACCTTCATTGGTCCTGATATGGAAACATTATCTCTATAAAAGAGACTGGAACAAACCTGAGACAACCTAGATCTGGTTCAAAGGGAACCATCAGAGAAGAATGGCTTCAGTTTCAGAGTGACTAAGATGATTGCAGCTTTACACTGTTCAGGTATTTCTCAAAAGAATGATTCATGTTTTAATGCAGGACACATGAAATCCAAAACTAAATGTCCAAACTAGTTTAGGACATCCTGAGCCACTTTCTTTTGGCTAAAGAATAACTAGAGCTTTGTTATCTGAAGCCAACAGTGTAAAGCTGTTTACCATCTGCACGTGGCTTTGAGGAGCTCAGCCACTGTCACCACTGGACTCCTGCTCTCTGTCTAAAGCCATTCTTCTGCAGTGATTCACTTTGGTTGGAGAACAAACCCTTTTACTAGATTATGTAATTAAGAAATTGTAGATTATTTAAATATTTAATTTATTTTAATATTTTATTTTCTGAATTAGGCTACTCAGTGCTGAGTTTTAGCAATAAAATGAAGATAATCAGATTGACTATGCATCTATTGTAATAACTGAAGGGTTCT
Source organism: Periophthalmus modestus (assembly GCA_019594935.1). Lineage (NCBI taxonomy): Eukaryota > Metazoa > Chordata > Actinopteri > Gobiiformes > Gobiidae > Periophthalmus > Periophthalmus modestus. Next base: position 4,665,094 of record JAIEZT010000016.1, on the reverse strand, counting down.
GAAAACTTTCTGAATTCTAAATTTCTGGTTGGTGGGAATCCTCATCTTTCTCATCATCAAAAGAAGTCAAAATCAGGCATTCAGTAATTTAGTGGCAAACTCCTTCTGCTTCAGTTCTGTCAGCTACAAAAAGAAGGTCCATCAAATACAACACAAAAGTCCCAGCATCCATTATAATGGACATTTATAAATGAGTTATTATTTTAAGACACAAACATTAAAATTACTGAAATTATTCATAAATTTACTCTTAAAGGGTTAAGAAATGCAAATACATATTTGCATAAATACATACACAATATCATTTAAAACAGTATGAATAAAGGATATTTGATTTACCTTTCCTCAAACCATAAAATGTACCATTTTGAATATCGGCCATTTTGGATTGAAAGGAAAAGGCGGTTTCAAAAATCCCAGCCAAACAAAAGGATATAGCAACAGAAAGCCCTAGATATGCTCTTCAAAGTACATCAGAATTAAGAGACTATCTCAAAACACTTAAAGGATAGACTGGTCCTTTATGAAAGACAGAAATGAATTGGCCGGGTCTTAGGAGGATATACAAAATACCCTGCATGTCTTTTCAATAAAACATACATCTGGGAAACATGGAGGGCTGTCAGTGCACAGTGGAACATAGGACAGAATGCAAGAAGGAAACACAAAGCACAACAGGAGCAACTCAAATTGGCAGCAAAAGAGAGAACCACATTATCATTGGGACAGAGGACACCAAACATTGCCACTGGATTATGGAGGCGAAAAACAGTGCCACAGGACTTTAAACTGGGATGAGGGGGCCTTTTTACTCTAACACAGCTGGAATACTGTCCTGAAGAAATCAGACTGCGGATGGCAGGTGGCCATACCAGCTTGTCAAAGAATGATATCATCAGACTGGGCCTGGTTAGTTACTTGTAATGGGAGACTGCTGGAAATGCCAGGTGCCACAGCGGCGCATCAGTGGCAAAACCTGTTGTTGTGTCCCTAGGCAAGTCACTTCACAAAAGTCTAGAATGAATGTTCTGTGTATGTGAGTGTTAGTGGTGGTTGGAGGGGCCGATGATGCAACTTGGTAGCCTCACTTCCACCACTTCTACCCCTGGGCAGCTGTGGCTACAACAGTACCTTACCACCAGTGTATGGAGTGAATGAATAATGCATTACAAAGAGCTTTGGGCATCTTGAAAGGCACTATATAAATCCAATGGTTAATTAATTCATGAATTAATAAAAGTGGAGGTGCTTCTACCAGACTGCAGCTTAAAAGCTGATTTTCATCTGTTGTTATCCAGGGGAGGAGTCATAAGATATAATATATACAGTGCATACATTCAACTTAAAACATAAACTCCTAGATCCCAAAAAATACATGCTTCAGCACTATACAGATCCTGTAATTCTGTTAATTGCCTCTCTGTTGGGCGCTGGATACATGGAGCTAATCTTGAGCAGATGGAGCAGACTGGTGTAAGCCCAGAGCAGACTGTAAAAGGCTCTATGACCTCAGCCGCAGACTGAGACTGATCCACCAGTAAACAGGGATCTGGCAACAAGCACACAGGCTCTGCACTGTCTCTGCTAAATCATATTATGCTGATCAGCCATAACATTACAGCCCATGGCAAGGGAAGAAAAGTATGTGCAAAAAAGGAGTAGTAATCTCCTTTGTTGCTATGCTTCAGAGAGATAAAATATGCACTGTTGCCACAGCAATAGATAATTCAAAACACAATATTATATTTTCATAAATGGTCTAAAGTGTTAAAAATGTCGCTAGGCTGTTTAGATGCGTAAAGCCATGAATAGTTCTGTTTTTTCCCAGGCATTCCCAGGCTAGCCATAGTCCCTCCGGCATCTTGGGTCTTCTTCGGGACCTCTTTCCAATGGGACATGTCCGGACACCTCCCCAGAGAGGCATCTTGAAGGCATTCAGAATAAATGCCTGAGCCACCTCAGCTGGCTCCTCTCAACCTGGAGGATCATCGGCTCTACTCCAAGTTCCTCCCGTATGACTGAGCTCCTCACTCAATCTCTATGGGAACCAGCCACCCTCATGAGGAAAACTCAGTTTGACCGCTTATATATGCGATCATGTTCTTTTTGTCATTACCCATTTTTATTTATTTATTTATTTATTTATTTTTTGATGAACATAAGATAATTAAATGGAATGGGTGACATGATATATTTAAATAAGGTCAATATTTAATAAAAAAACAAAAAAAAAACAACTTGTGTATATTTTATCCATTTATTTATTTTTAAAGAGGGGTTATTTGACATGGATTGTGATGGTTACAACTGGGTTAGAGCCTTCTGGGTTAAAGCAGGCCCTGATAGAGAGGTGCCATAACGTTTTGCCTGATTGATGTAATGGGACAATCTGTTTGAGTGTTTTTAGGGGAGGTCTCTGCAGTACAGGGATAATGACACAGTAAGTGGGACAGAGACACGTAAACAACATGATGCAATGACTGGTAGAACAATTAACAGCCTGATCAGATCCCAAAAAGACAAAGATTAAACATTACATATTCACATTCATTTAGATTACATAAATAGTGTTTAGTAACCTGCAGTGTATTACATTGTGTTTTGTTTATTATATACACTTTACACAGTGTAGACACAATAAAAACTAGAGCAATGTGTTTTTTATGGCCTACATTTTGCAGCACTTATAACACTGAGATAACTAATACATTTCTTAATCCTGCATAGCACCCGCTTGTCTCCATGGAGAAGATTTAGCTTTGCCTAGATTTGATTGTTCCACAGTAAGGCATTAAATGTATCTACCTGTATTGAGGCCACCAACACAAGTGTTTTTTTGTTTTTTTTTTCTTTAACAATAAAATCACTTGTATTGGTTTAAATGCAAAAAATTGATAAAGCTTTACTGTGAAACATTCCAGACAATTCAGTAACATCTCCAAACAGACGTTATAGAGCAGAAAAATAGAGCTTTTCCACCTTCATGTGTGTTACATCAAGAAATCACTCACACATTCATACACCAATGTACGCTGAGACTGGAGGTGAGTGGGGTTAAGTGTCTTGCCCAAGGACAGAGCGACATTATTCATCTGTAGGAGCCGGAATCGCACCTCCAACCTGTGGGTCGGGGGATCTGACCGCTCAACCAATGATGTTTATGTTGAAAGCGGGATTTGAACCGGCAACTTCGGATCAGAGGACAAGCCATCTACCAACTGCCATTTAAAAACATTTATCTGTGCTTCGGATTGGAACAAATGAGACATGAAAACATACCTTTATTACTACTTTATTCACAGACAACTTCCAATGGCAGACAAAATATACAGATCAGAGTTGAGTTGTAACTAACATGTTTTACAATAATAATTAGCCCCATTTCAGAAGTATTGACTTTAGCCCGAACTCTGGACTAAGGCTTGAGCATAATTTTACAAAACATCCTAACATTGCTGCTTCCTCTTAGGGACGCACAACATGCAAGAAATTAGGGCTTTTAATTTACAAATGCATTACGATGACAAGTATGCATCTAAATTATAATCTTAATTAGGCTAACATTTTTCAGTGTTTAAATTTACAAAATGTGCTTAATAATATTAGCTTAACCCTGTTTAACTCAATAGAAATTGTATAAAAAGAAAAGCAGAAAAGCCAAGCAAAAGCATGTAAAGCAAGCAAAGCAATATGTCATCAAAAGTCACTACAAGTATGACAGCAGTGGTTCTCAAACAGTGGTGCGAGTACGGGATTCTGCTAGTAGTAACATTACGCTATTTAGTAAATCTTTGACAGTTCCGCCATGGCCAGTTAAAACAGAACTAGAATCGATGCATCAGTTAATCAGTGCTGTTCTACTGTAACTGTTACATTTGGGGGGTAAAGTACAGTGAATTTTAAAATAACTTTTTCAATTTTTAACTATTCTTGTCCAGTGAGGTTCATCTGGTCTTCCATTAGTCTTTATTTTAATAGATCCTTTTTTCAGACCAAGCTTTAGTTTGTTTTCATACCTGACAGTTTCGACTGACTCACTGCTCACTAACGAAACCTAGCCCTTATTTGCGTAACTGTCCTTGTCAAAACCTGCACAGGTCAGAAATAAATCAGATCACTCTCATCAAATATAATGTTATAATATAATATGTTTACATGGCATTTCGGTAGTCTCATAACCCCAAAAATCAGATAGTCATCAGATGTTTGCCGTGTGTGTAAACATAAACAGCGTTATATTTGAATCAGACCTTTTGCAGCCATTTTTAAAATTACTATACATAGGTTTGGTATTAATCTTTGTAAAACTAAACTGTCACATAATAATCTGCCTCATCAATTCACCCTGGCAGGTTTTGACATGGTTAAGTCCAGGTTTAGTCTTGGTTAATTTTTGTCCTGGTTGACTAAAGACCTGGTGTACTTTTAGTTTATACGTGATTTAGTGGTTTAATCTGGATTTACCCATTTGGATTTCCAACTGGCTCAGCTAAGATCAGGTTAAGTCCATTATAAAGCCCTGAATGGAAACAAGGACAACCAAGATTTTGAACAATTTCTGCACATTGAGTACATTTATCCAACTACACCAGCTCAATATTTAGTATATTATGCCCCCATTTCAGTTACACTTTATAAAACAATTGCAATGCCATCTAAAATCCAGCCATACTTGTACTATGTGTGAACAATTGACAACCACTGTACAATATAATGAAATACATAAAATTCTCAAATCTATGTGTTTGGCGTGTTAAGCAGAGAAGTATGCCTTGCGAAGAGCTGAGAAGTAGCAGGGAGAAACGCTAAAAAAACCTCATGAGAAATAAAACATACAACACAACACAGTCACCTAAAACGACGCATGGAGCCTTCTCTTAACGACAGTAACCATTCACAAATCCCATAGAGACATTGTTAAACCAAAACGCATTATTTGCCTTTAGACTTTGCTACATGGAAAAATCCTGTGATAGAACCATATGTTAAGTATTGCATCACATTTGGAAGTAGGCTATTAACCAATGGAAATTATTATGCAAGGAAAAAAACGGATTAAAACGTTATAGTAAAGTGCAACTCAGACATGTTCCACTAGAGGTTGCTACAGTGGCTTGGGAAGTGACTGGCGATGTGCTTAAACAGCGGAGTGGTAAGTATGATTTTTTTCTTTTTACGGTTCTTCGCAGATGACGGTCTCCACCACAAACGTGTTCTCAAAATGGCGGATGTGGTGGCAGTCCTTGGTGTCACGCTTGTTCAGGCCTGTAAAACAAAAACATGTTCAGCCCAAGTAGTGGAATCATTTTAAAACTCCAGGTAGAAATGTTATGAAGGATAGGCTACATTGCAGGTCTCATACTACAAATCCCCATCCGCCAAATTATCCCTTATTTCAATACACACTGTCTGGTATAGACCTAAGTCCATTTAGGTCCTCTATTCCTTTTCGTTTCTAAACATTTTGGTGCTCAAATTGCCTTGATTGTGCTGCTTAGCAACTCTGATGCTTGCTGCCATTGTTTTAGCTTCATATAAAATGCTTTACTCCTCAGTGTGCTAACAGATTCAGTCTAGTGCCATCTGCTGGTGATTTGCATATTAAATTTCATGGCAAGTAAAGTCTTGCTTCCATAGGGGCGCTGGAGGCACTGCCTTCCAAAGGGGTCTGGCACGTTTAGGCCCTGGGACCAGCTCACGGTGGGCGAGACAAACACGCCTCCACGCAGTCATTGCAGGACCAGCAGGTGCCAGTAGTGGTGCACGCGTGGTGAAACAAATAGTGCAAACCTGGTTTTCTACTGCTCCAGGTCTGGGAACGATATCAACTCCGGGAGCAGGATTGTGCATACAGCCTCACAAAACCCCTGTACACACTGGCAAACAACAGATCTGCTGACGCCAAACAAATGGTCCTGTATTCTGCATTGGTGGCCAGCCTCCAAAGAGCAACAGAAACTGTTTTGCGCAGGGACACACAATGTCTGAAGCTTGTGTTTCTTGTCTCCAACTGCGGTTTAACCCTGACACACAGGTACTCAAAAGTCTGACATTGTGTCTCTTCTGACATCTGGAAATTTTCCAACCACACCACCTGTGGCTGCTACGTCACACCATCTCTGACTGCACAGCGTAGACCAAGCTCTCAGGCAGCTATGTGGCTCTACATATGCTGCTTCTGACGCACGGTAGCAGAAGCAGTGTGTTCAGGTTCATTAACAGATGAATGATGTGCTTAAACTCTTTGTCACTGCTTATTGTTGTGCCACTGCCGATCATTGTTGATGCTCCTTTAGCACCTGTCTTTTTATAACTGTCCAGTGCCTTGTGGCGGCACAAGCCTCTGTTACATCATTGTGCGTGTCTTGCTAGACCTGTGTCACACCTGTGTCTTGTAATGGGAATGCTTCCTTGGGCTGTTTTCTCATACTTAATTTCTCACTTCCCTTTTCTGGCCCTAAGCCTGACTTGTTTTATCTGAGTGATTTGCATGGCTGTGGTCTACTCACGTCTGTGTGTGAGACGGCGGCTCAGGCGGTATGTCTCTTTGCCGTTGCACAGGCGATAGATGAAGGGGCCCAGCTGACGCATGTTGTGCACTTTCCCCGTCACCACCATCTCCTCATGGATGATGTAGGTTTGAGGCAGGTACGTACCCTTCTGCAAGAAAGAATTATTATCATTTTAACTTTGGAAAGATAATTTTAACTTTCTGTTTTTATTAATATTCAATAAATGGCCATGTTATGCTGCCAACCTTAATCAGTGTGATGACAAAAGCACAATAATACTTGAGATCACTCTTTATTGGCTTTTTTCCCCTTTAGATTCTTAGGCAATGGGATAGAGTCATTCAGAGTCTTTCAGTTACCTTCACATTAATGAGAAGTTCCCAGAGGTTTCGAGGCGGCATCACGATGGTGGTATTGAGCTCAATCACGTAGCACTTGTCCAATGCAATGTCATGGTAGGCGGTCAGTCCCTAGAAAGAATAAATCATTATTATTTTTTTTTTTACATTTTAGCTTTATCACACCATAATCTCATTTATTTCTACTTGATCAATCGTACTTTTGAAGCAGCGCTGCATCTTTTGTCTACTTTTCCCTCTACATTAAAAGCTGATAAATTAAATTTATCTAAATATATTGGCCTTTTTAGTTTGTAAGAATGACCAGATTGGCCTGTGTAATAAAACACAAATCAGATTTTTTGTCCAACACTTGAACTTACTTTGAAGAATATGTTGGCTAACTTTTAAAAGATCTTTAATTTTATAGGACAGTTCACAAAGTCAAACTGTGGCTACATTACAGTTCTTTTTATTGCTCAAAAGTACCTTGAACATCATGCTTTCTAACTGTGATTGGGGACACCTCTCCACAGATTGTAACTGTAACTTGGCCCAGTGGCATCACCTTGTTGTCTCCATAGATACAAGTGATGCATGGAACATTCAAGCCAAACCAGTAACATCTCCAAGGAGGCAAGCATGTATAGGACCCCTCTGCCAGAAAGGTTACGTAATGCTGCTTTAATTGAGGATCAGTAGTGCCTGTTTTACCCTATGGAAGTCGTGAATGATGTCTGCTGGGTCACTGCCTCCGAAGTGTGGCACGGGTACAGAGATCTTTTCATAGTTGTCGCCAAGGTAGATGCCAACGTTTTCCTCCAGCTCCTGTCGGCCGCGCAGAGGGGCGTACACAGAGTCCTCATACAGCACCCTGCAGTGAAACAGGTTCTCCTCCGGGATCTGATTAGACAAACGGAAAAACAGGACTGCTCAGAAACAAACACAAGGGTGTAGGCTACAGTCATTTAAGCATTTGTGACATTATCTTTGAATGAATATTTCTGCTGGGTGTTACAACATAGTATATAGATTGTATTGAATTAAAAGGTGTGAAAAATAAATAAATAAAACAAAAAAGACTATGAGTTAAGAGTGATTTAAAGGCAATGTAAAATCCATTTTCTCAACTCTGTTACAAGCATTAATTTGCAAAAAATGTCCAATAACATAATATTACTCTTGTCCTGCTCCTTTTTATTCATTATTTACTTTAAAACAGTCTGATGTTTGTTTTTTAATGTTTTTATGAATGATTTGAATAAAAATAAATAGGAAGGAAAAAAATATAAACAAATGTGTGTTTGAACATTCTTTAGATGAAGACGAAGCGGGATTTGAACTGCCAACCTTCGAATCAGTGGCCAAACACTCTACCAACTGAGTTACTGTCTAAATGACACATTAGTTACGATTTGACAAAGAAAAATATCCAATAAAGGTTTAGAAAAACGCCTTTCTTTTAAGTAAATTGTCTTCGTCTATGTCATCAACACACAAAATTCCACTGAAAATGTTGAGGCATTCTGTTTTAGAACTCAGCACTACTTCCTGTATTTCCCAACTTTTTCTTTGCTACACTTCTTCACAAACTGCCTCTTAACTAATGCAAAATTATGATGAATACTCACCTCAGGTCCTATCCCACTAAACCAAGTAAATATTTGAATCTGTCAGATGTCTTTTTAGTTAGTTTAGATGTTACAGCACTAATCTTACCTCCATCTCATAATCACTCCCTCTTTAAATCCAACTGTATTTCATAAAAAAACACAAATTATTGTTGCAGACTAGCTGGGAGTCCTGCTGTTTCACTATTGTATCCCAGAAAAAGGAGTGGTGCATAATGTCAAAGCTTTTATTTCTCAGGTGCGGCCCATTTTCCATGAAATTGCACTATTTGTGTAATTTAGGTGGATTTGGAGGTGATTACGGTAAAGTGGTTCTTACGTGAGGGATGAAATAGTAGCGGTAAACATAGATGGAGGCCAGGACCAGACCAGCCATGAAAACCACCAGGCCGAAGGTCAGGCAGCAAAGCCCGTTCAGAGGGGACTTTTTGGGTCGCAGAGGCAGAACCAGCTCCTCTTCCTCCTGGAGAAAACACAATATACACAACTGTTAGGTAAAGAGTATTATTGTACTGCACCAGATGATGTCATACAGTGTTTAGAGGTGCGGAGAGTAAAAAAGCCTTAACAAGCATTACATGGTAGGGGTGGACGATTTTGTAAACAGAAATCTAAAACCCACACAATACACCTTTAAATATTAAAAATGTTAAAATTATAAACCCAACATCACACATAGGAATGGACAGATTTAGACCAATAATAAACCAAAGGCTTTTCCCCTTTTGAACCAGATTAAGGCCTGGTTAGTTTAAAGAGATCTAACGGAGTTGACCTTGGTATCCTGGAGATTTTTTCCATATTGCAATCGTGATTAGATCAGCGATTTAAGTTTAAAAGGTAGGGCTCTGTTCAAAGCGCACATTATACACAACTCCAGGAGCAATAATAAAATACATAATCCCATGAATTTCATAACATGTTTGTAGAGGTGTAAAGAAAATACGGTACAACAAGATCTTTCTGTATAAAAAGAGAGAATATTTAGTTCTTTGGAGGGTTCATCCTGTTCTGTGAATAACTGCAGTCTTTGAGATGAGATGAATGAATCATGCCAACAAAACAGCTTTTTTAAAATTTGATTGTGATACATTGTGCAGCTCTATGCAGAAGATGGAACAAAACATAACTCCAGGTATTTCTCAAAGGTCATATATTACACAAAATTGACTCTTGTGAGCTTTAAGCCATGTTAGAATGTTGTTACCCTCTCAAAAACATACCTGGAGTTGCACAGGTTTTGTTTCATGTATGAATGAAACCCTTTATTATTATTCTTCTGTCTACCAAAGCGCAAAATGCTCTGTTCCACCTTGTGATGTAATAAAGAAGTGGTTTTCTAGTAGCTACCTTTACCTTTAGTTTAGTAGAGACTGGAAAATTTCAGGGCTGAATTTATCAAAATTATTCTAGTAAGGTGTGTGGAGTTTAAAAACACAGTGGAGCTGTATTACCACATGACTGTATGTCTGTGATGACGAGGAAACAACATTATAACATAGATCAGAAAGTAGAGTCATATGAGCTCTTTAATGTAGCCAGTTTCACAGAATATGGTGTTTGAGAAACAACTAGAACACACTAGAAACGTTTACAGGAAGTTAACATCTTATACAACTTTTCCCACAAACTTCCGCCTTGTATGACAGACATTTTATAAACTACATAACTGCACATTGATACAGCGCAGAGCCTGGTCGGAGGAAGAGCTGTCAGACAGTGGAAGTGAAACTACACTGAGACGATGAGTAATCTTCCCAAACGCCTCCAGTCTCACAACCCATCTGTGCGTTGGCAGTGGCACTACGCGGTCCATAGTAAACACTAGAAATCAGCACCAATGGAGGAGCAGACAGAACAGAGTGTGCTCACTGCTTTGTACAGACACAGCTTTTGTTTAAGAAAATAATGATGTCTGCTCAGAAGATTCTTCAAAGGGGATGATTACTGACTTTGAACATAAACCTGCTTAGAAATCTCTCCTTCTTCAGTGTGCTTTGCTAAATTTCAAGATGTCAACAAAGGTGTACTTCAAAATGACGACTTATACACTTACTATTGCACTCACTATATGCTATGATTGAGTTGAAATTACATACCGATCTTTTGAGTAGGCAGTTCAGTACCTGCTTGTCTTCATAGAGATGTTATTACTTGGCTTGCAATGGTCCACAGTATAGCATTTGTAATCTAGCATGCATTTATTCAATTACAGAAGTTTTATTGCTGAAAAAACACAATGAGGAACATGCATTTGACAGTCTCTCCACAGATCTGACCTGTAAGTTGGCCTAGTGTCATTAATCTTTTTGTCTCCATGGAGATGGGTGGTTAATGTCATACTGTGGAACTATTCCAGGCAAAGCAACTCTCTATGGAGACAAGCAAGTAGCTGCTTTCCAACAGAAAATTCAAGTTTAGTGCAGCTTTAAGTAAAATATATACTCATCCAAATGGTTGCTTTATTATATTATATGAAGTGAATACTGCCACTGTGTCCCTGGGCAAGACACTTCACTGCCTATTATAAGAGTGGGTGACTAAAACACCACTTACATCACAATGACTGGGTTTGCTTGGCACTTATTGAGTGAATTGCAAAGAATTCATTCAATAAAAATGTAGCTCCATAGTGCGTAATTTGCACACTGCCAATTCAAGTCAAATATATGCTGTTATAAAGTAATTCAGGGGATTTATTTGAAATAGTTACTCAAGTAAATGTATTATAATATAGATGTACCAGTGTGTGCGCGTGCTGCAGGTTGAGAGTTGATAAAGCGCTCGTGTCTCGGCAGCGCGGTGACATTTGGAGGGCGCATAAGGACAAAACTGTGAAAGTGCGAACGCTTCTGTCAAAGTCGGTTCTTTGTGTTCTCAGCCCCTCACGAGCCCCGCGCACCAGCTGAGCGCGTGACACACCACCGGCCTGTCCTCTCAACAGATACATTTGGACGACCAGGTGGGAAAGTCTGACGGACAATCTGCCCCATAACTTTGCACAGGCCTAATAGACTCAAATGGACTGTGTCTGTGGCATGACATCTGTGGTCTAGCTCCTTTTCTGGATCGATTACTCTCGTTACTCGTTACTGTCTGTTTTACTCTGAATCCCGCTTCACTGTTCTGCTTTTCGAGCTGCACGGAAATGACCCCGCGCAATGCTTCTACCATTTTGTGCCTTAAACCAGACATCTGAATACTCCAACATCTTTAGCACTTTTACACTTGTGGTGCAAATCAAACGTGATAATGAGGAGTAGGTGTCTAATTAACTAAGATGTAAGAAGCCCATTACATTCTCTTGCGCTGGGCTGTGAGTGGCGCACTGGCGCAGAGGGAACCGTCTCAGCGGTGACATGTTTTTGTTTGGAGCCAAATGGCGATGGATGCTGTCAAACCCCCCGCTGCCGCTGGAGCTGCGCAGGTGCAAGATGCCCTAAGACCCGCTCAGGGCGCTGCACCTGATTATATAAGTGACATTGAAGGAAATGAAGGAAAAGAAACAAATCAAAGGCGCACAATAATATGCACTATAGCCTACTCACCATCGGATGCGGGATAAGTATTTCGGTTTTGTCGCCATCGCCCTCCTTCTCCCCCTTCTGTCCCGCGACAGTCTGAAAGCTGATCTTCACCATGCTGCTGTGTCAGTGGATGCAGCCGGAGCGCTACGTGCTTCTCTGGCTTTGCGCTAAATGTGCACCTTTAGGAACAAACTGCCTCTCTGCGTCGAAGCGCTGCCCTCTTCTCTCCGCTGGGACGCTCCTCTGTCTGTTTTTGTCTTTCACACCGGAAGTGGGATGCTTCTCTTTTTTTCTGGTCTTTAAAATACCAGCCCGCTGCGCTCTGCGGGGGCGCTATGGAGGCGCGCTGGAGAGGCTTAACAAGTGCGTCTGTGCGGCGTTTTATCCATACACTGCTCTTTTGTTAAGTGCGCAGGAATAAGATTAAACTATTGTGTGTATTCGCCTCGGCTACAGTGCTCTTTTTGCTGGCACCTGCTGGACACTTAAAGGTGTTAGACTAAACACATTTGCATAAACAACAATTTGAACGTGTGGCACCTATTCTTCAAAGACAGACAAGAGAATCATATTATTCCAAATGTTTTTTATTTATTTGAATTGCAGGGCACAGGCCTTTGACACTTCTGAAAGCACCCACACACTGCTCTGTGCTGTAACTGGAGCCCAGTCCGCACCAGGCCACGTGGTCAGAGGAGATCAGTCATTTCAGTGTAATTAAATACTGGGGCAAATGAACAATTCCAGTACAACGATTTGAGTACAGCATCATGCACAGCCAACAGAGGAGCATGCGAGTCCAATGAAGTTATATTAGGATGAATCTGACCGAATAGTCCCGCACCAAACTGTTGTAAACTATAGTGACCGTGCAATCCACTGCAAATGATCTGTAGTAATACTTAGTTGCACTCATGCCCAAAGAACTCAGCTACCCACAATGCTTTGCACTTGTAATTGTACTGGAATTATAAAACCCTTCCAAAGCTTGAATATTGCGAAGTAAAGGGAAACGAAATATGGCATGCCAAATTGCCACAGCACAGGCAACCAGCTAAATAGTAAAGTTTGCACCTCAAAAAGTTCAGATGGCAAGCTTTGTTTTTAATGCTCTCCCAAAATACGCCCTTCACCCTCAAAAAGTCAAAATGGAGAATAAAATTAGGATAACAGATTCAGAGCATGACATTCCTTTGCTGTACAATTGTTAATATCCTATAGGTTAGCTAATTGTTGCTGGCCCTTTAAGTTATATACAAGAAGAAACCCCACAAGCCAGCAACAACCCCTTCAGCAGAATATGAAAATGCAAAATGAAACACCAATTAAAGCAGCACTGCGTAACTTTTCAGGATACAACACCTGCTCGTCTCCATGTAGATGTTAATACAATTCCTATAATGTTTCACAGTATGTCAGGAAACTATATGTCCGTGAAGAGAAGCATTTGGCATGTTACAGGTCAGATCTGTGGAGATGCGACCCTGCTCACAGTAAGAATGCATGCTTTTCCAGATTATTCAGCAATTAAAACATCTGTAGCTGAGTAAATACAAGTTTAAAACTGTAGTGTGAAACATTCAAGGTAATGTAATGGCATCTTCATGGAGACCAGTAGTTGGCGTATCCCTCTAGTTAGTTACAGAGCACATCTTTAATGTCTTTGCGCCTAGGTTTGATACAATAAACCAAAAATGTGATGTTGGTAATAATAATAATGTTAATGTAAAACAAATCTACGAAGCGAAAAGGCATATCATATGTACATGTTAACCCTGTCCCAAAATTACAATTAAAAAATCAAATTCTGGTAAGTTCATCATTTGCAAAGTCAAAACAGAGCAATCCCCACATTAGAGCTGCACAATATGACCACAACAAAATATAGAATAGTTTTAAAAAGCCAAAAAGTAATATAAACTAATATAAACTCAATGTCACTTCTTATCTAGTGATGCTCAATTTAGATAAAATTTGAGAGCAACAAAAATTAAAAAGTCATTTCAATTTAGTCTTGGATTTAAATCTTGATTTTTTTTTTAACCATCTGAGTAAGCTCAAATCCCTTATTCAGACCTGGTAAAGCCAAGTTTCATTTAGGCAGTGGTCACTCTTGTGCACACACACCACATCAAAAATTGGATTCAACCAAACCTGGACTAGACAAGGACTAAAGCATGGCTAGAACAGGGCCGAGCCAAGTCCAAGTCAGGATTAAACTGGTATCAAACCAGGACCAAACCAATTTGGATCATACCAATAACACCAACTTTTGCCATGTTGATTTTTAAACTTCTCCTATGCTTTTTGCAACTTTGTTTGTTCTTTAATTAATTGCTTATTTCTCCATACAACCTATTCAATTACTATCATTTTAACCTTTTCTTTTGCTTGGCCCTGGTTTTTACCTAAATTAGCACATAGCACTTTAGCACTTATTCAGTTCTGGTAAAATCATGTTGGTTTTTTTTTTTTACTTAAGATCTGTTAACTCTTGCGCACACACCACACACACATCAAAACTGGATTCTAACCTGGATTTGAACAGATCCACGTCCAAAACCAGATTAAACTGTGCTCAAACCTATCGTCACAATACTGACTTAAGTTTTGTCAGTTCAAAGTAGATTCCCAAACTTCTCTTCTACTTTTTGCAACCTTTGACACAATTGTTGGTTCTTAAATTGCTTATTTCCACATACTGTGCAGCTCTACCCTTCATGACTTGATTTGATTGATGTCTCAGTGATGCTTCTTAAGAGCCCTTTCCCATAAATCACTTAGACTGAACCTCAGATGCTGAACAAGATGAAGGCTTTGATGGACTGTAGTGGTGGGGTGGAGCGCATGCGTTTCAAAGTGGTACTGGAGACTGTAAACCTGATGAGGCATTGGCCATTATAGACCAAATAACAATATGTAACCAAAACACCAAAATATATAGTTATTGGTACCACGTTTTACCCAATACTGTGTGTAAGGATGAGTGCAGTACTGTGTCAATGCTTGGTAGCGTAATTTTTTGTAAGTTTAAACAAAAAAAGTGGTGATATCAAAGTGTTAAAGTAATTAAGTCAAGTTTGTAGTTTTAGTTTTTAAGATGTTGCCCATTAAACTACTTCAAAATTCGTTTCCTGGTTAAGACCCCAATTTTTACTATTTTGACTTCAGCCGTGTAAGATGTATTATCTCCAAGCAATTCCAATTTTGATTATCACAAAAATTATGTATACATTTTATTTTATTTTTGTATTTATTTATAGCCTCATTGAAAATGCAAGACTTTGACACAGTACTGAATGTCATGTGTTAAATTTAAACTTATGTTTACCATTTTAACTAGCAAACTCTGGTATTTGTTCAGTTTTGTGAACCGGTTTGTATACCTTACATGTATCAGTGTGCAAGAAAGCAGCAGCATCTATATTTAAAGGAAAACAGTTGCAAAATGTTAAAATAATGATCCAGATTGGAGCAGTGGAGCTGGCGGCTTCCAATAGGTTGATTTGGGCATGTTTGACGTTAGTTTTTGTTGGGAGTAAGTCTTATCCAAAGCCAGACCAGCTACTGCGTTAGGGTCCCTGGCTCTCCCTGGTCTCCCTTCGGTCCAGTTTTAAGTGTCCTGGGGTGGAGGCCTTTTGAGGTCCCGGATCTGTTTGATCAGGTAAGTCTTTTCATCATTGAATTGCTCGTCTTCCGTTCGGTCGTTTTGAAATTTGGAGAGAAACTCGATGAGCTTCGTCTGGTTCTTCAGCAGGATGTCCAAAATTGGCTGCGTCTTATTTGGGTTGGCCACAAAAACCTAAAACAGGAAGCAAAATGGGTTACATATTTTATTTCATGCTGTACAATGAAAAAAAAGTATTTTATTTCTGCTTTAAGTAAACTGTAGACCTAGAAGAAACATAATATCCAGTGAATTTCTAGTGCTAGTCCTGGCTTGGTCCATTATTTATTTAAAAGGTACAATGTGTAACTTTCTGGACATCACCTGCATGATTCCAAGAAAGTAGAAAGCTAAAACTATACTTCAGAAGATTCTTTTTAGACATAGATATGTTTTATGCCATACAGCGGAATATTATAGCCAAAGAAACAGCATTTCCATGGAAATGAGCAGGAGACTCTCCTCCAGGCCAAAAAAGATACAAGCTTCACAATAATGTTTCAGTGCGATGAAACACAGCCAAAAGGAACAGCATTGCTTTTATCTTTGTCAATTTTTACCTGAAAAGTTACATCCTGTGGCTTTAATTTGCGTCATTTATTTATTTTAATTGGAAATAATGGTGACATGGTAAATGTTGCTTTAAATATAGCACTTTTTCACCTTCAAGGCACTCAAAGCACTTTACATCAAGGAACTACTCACCCATTCACACATTGACACACTTTCACACACACATTCATACGAGGACACTAGAGGAAAGGCGGCTTAAGTGTCTTGCCCAAGGACACAACAACAGCATTTGTCTATGGGAGCTGGAATCCAATCGCCAACCTGTGTCTGACTGCTCAAACAATGTTGTTTATGTGGAAAGGGGGATTCAAACCGCTAACCTTTGGCTCAGTGGACAAACATTCTACCAAGTGAGTTACTGTCCCCCTAATCCAAATAATTCGACTACTTTCCATCTGCAGACTGTCTGTCCTGATCTCCATTGCGTTTGTACATTGCTTAAGTACATTTTTAATAAGTGACTTCATTAATTATAACAAAACACAGGTAGGGTGTGCTGGATTTGTACCTTAAAAACATGGAAAGCCTCAAACTGGATGTTGCGGCTCTTGTCTCTGAGTAGGTTCATCATGAGTTTGAGGTTGTCTGATTTACTGATGTACTTTGTCATTATCGTGAAGTTGTGTCGGTCGAGAAGCAGCTCCCCCAGTAACTGAACACAAGAGAAGGAATATTACATCATATTTATTCTGATTCTGTTCACAGTGCACCTCTCAAACACACAAAGGAACAGTAACATATGAGAGTAGATAAAGAAGCAAACTTAAACCATTACAAAAACTACACACATTTATGTAGAGGTTGGACATAAATGTATGTGGTATAACACATACTGATTACCAGGGCAAAACAAGTAGACTACTGTGATATGGTAAACGAGGATCCGTGACTAGAATAGACATACAATAAATTGAAATTAACTTCAGACTATTCCTTCTCAATGATTTACTTTGCTCAATGGTAAATGGTCAGGTGGTAGGTGTATATGCTGAATAACAATTATAAATTCATGAAATCAAGGCTGCTTTTTCATAGAGTAACAATATATGAAGCTGCTCCAATGTGTTTTTAAACTCCATACGCCTTCACTAGAATCATTTGAATGATTTCTGTCCTGGAATTGCAAATCTCTACTGAACTAAATGTTAAAGGAAGCTGTTCCCTTGAAAATTACCACTACATGCCATCATAGGGTGGAACAGAGCATTCTGAGCTTTGGAGATATAAACGAGCTAATAATAAAGGTTACTCGAACTTGTGAGAACGAAACTAAACACAACTCCAGGTATGTTTTTGATTAGAGAGCAACATTAAAGCTAGTTAATTTGGTGTAATGTAGGACCTTTAATACAGATTATTATCCCATCCCTGCTAAGCATATTGTATAAACTGATCATCACAACACTTCAAACAGCAACTTCCTGTATATAATAATTGTCTTAATGCCTTTCTTCATGTTGTAGTAGGGAGTTGTGTGTGTTAGTCCAGCCACCCTTTCATGTCAAACCACCTCTTATGAGTCATCTGTGAAATACTTGCTCCGGCCACTAGAGGGCAGTCATGACGTAGT
The DNA here is from genome assembly GCA_019594935.1 of Periophthalmus modestus. Taxonomy (NCBI): domain Eukaryota; kingdom Metazoa; phylum Chordata; class Actinopteri; order Gobiiformes; family Gobiidae; genus Periophthalmus; species Periophthalmus modestus. Next base: position 4,647,276 of record JAIEZT010000016.1, on the reverse strand, counting down.
GATAGGGGTTTAGGTGTAACTCAATCCTCCACAGAGAGCGTCTTTAAAGAGCTTTAAATAGCTTTTTGAACGCATTGCACCACTGCATGACCTCTGCTCCTTACCTTCAGGGACTGCCTTTTAGTCACGTAGTTTTCAGAGTGGAGTAACTTCTCGTATTCGCTGAAAAACTGGGAACAAACCGCAAAATATTAGTGAGACAAAGGAGGAAACAATCATATCTGGCTACATTATAATTAGAGATGTCACAATGTAATTAATTTGGGTTTTAAAATTATAAAATTAATATTAATATATATTATATATATATATATATATATATATATATATATATATATATATATATATATATATATATATATATATATATATAAATTAATGATAACAAAGAGTTTTGGATTTAAATGCCTCAATAGTTAAAGTGTTAAAACTTTATTTAAATCACTTCTCATGTCACAAGCCTGATATAATTGAAATCAGAAGGTTAGATTCAATAAAGTAGGGGACAAGGCACTGGGACAGGTAGGGGTTGTCAGATGATTTTAAGGTACACTAAAAATGGTAAGTGGCCACATTTTTATATAGCGCTTTTCCACTTTCAAGGCAGTCAAAGCGCTTTACATCAAGGAACCACTCACCCATTCACACACACATTCAAACACCAGTGTACACAGACACTGCCCAAGGACACAACAACAGTATTCAACTGTGGGAGCTGTGTGGAATCGCACCACCAACCTGTAAGTCAGTGGTTGAACACCATCAACTGAGCTACTGTCACCCTCTACTAAACAAAATATACAAACAATTTTACACTCTATTCAATCCATTTTAATGTTAGTGAAGTCAGAACAAAGAACAAATTAACCAGTTAAAATGAATATGATAACACTAGTTTTAAAATGTTTTCAGGTTCAGGTTATTCCCAGGTTATTCACTTGGGTGTTTTGGAGTTTAGAGCTTCAAAAGGAGCCATTGTGAATAAAATTTGTTACCTGACATTTTACACATTTTATTAATATTAATGTCATTTATTTATTTTTTGCTTTTTAAACAATCTATGATCAAAATACACAAATCTGACATTGTGACTTTTGTGGTGGTTTCACAATTATATCAGTGTCTGTAGTGAGATGGAGAATGGAGCAGACTGACAGTTACTTTGTGCTCACAGAGTGCAGACCCACTGCCTGATTACATGTTATGAAAGAGGCAGAGCTCGCCAAACAAGCAAACCCACACAGTTTATTGTATCAGGAGCCAATACAAATGTCTGAATAATACCGGCATGAGGGATTTTGAGGCTCTGTATTTTAATTTATTATGATTTGATGTAATATTATAAACATGGACCCAGACAGTCATTAATTTTCGATGCACTTGTTGGTCCACTTGTTTGGTGATTCAAAATAAAAAATGACTATGATTTTCCATTTTTACAGACCCAATTTTGGCCAACAATCCACAGTTGTACTCACTCTGTCGTAATGCTGCTCCAGAAACTCTGCACTCAGTAGCTTGTGTCTCGTGAGGAGGTCCTAAATAGAAATATAAACAATTTTAAATTAGGGAATCGAGGCAAGGCAAGTTTATTTGTACAGCACAATTCGTAAACAAATTCAAAGTGTTTTACAAGAATTAAAAGCACAATACAAACACATCAAAACATAAATAATCATAAAAATAACATTAAAAGAGAGTTTGCAGAATAAAAACCTTTCAGTCATATGCACAACTAAAAAGAACCATTTTGAGCCTGGATTTAAACACTGTCAAAGCAGAGGCCTGGAAGACTGTTCCAGGTTTTAGCTACAGAAAACTGAAATACTGATTCGTCATGTTTAGTCCTGACTCTGGGCACCAGCAGGAGGCCGGTCCTTGAAGTCCTCAGATTGCAAGACGGGTTCATATGGCACTAACATGTTGGAGATGTACTTTGGTGCTAGGCCAAATGCACAAACTCTTAAACGAGGGATATGTACAAGTAGTATGTGCAAGTATAGAGCATTTAGAGCAAGTATAGAGTATTTTGTCCATGTTCTTTTAAGACTATGGGGGAGAATTTTAGACTGTGAGGGGCCACCATAGTCTGTTCTGTTAACGGGAAACAGATTGTACAGTCACTACAGTCACTACTGTTTACATGCACGCCAAATAATACTCATTGTCTGGGTTATGGACCTTCAATTTTATTTAAACGACATGTAAACAGCTAAATCTGATGAGTAATCTGATTTATTTTTGTTCATGGTCCTTCTGATGCGTATGTGTTTGTGGTTTGCATGTTATTTAAATTATCTTAACGGTCCAGACAACAGATAATAATCAGATTTTTGTGTGCATACTTGTGTGCCACTGTTTATCTCATTGTACAGGATTATCAAGATTATTTCAACCTACAAGTACACAGCTTGGATTTAAAAGGGAAGCTCACATGAATAATACTTCTTTAGTCCATAAAAATTGTGTTTTATACCAGTAATATTTCCACATCGGCTGCATCAATAACATTACTAGGACAGGAAGCAACTAGAAATTCTTGGTGGAGTATAGACCAGCCACTCGATTGGTTGATGAAAAAGAGGGCGCGGCAAAAGCTCTCAAAACTATTACAAATCTATGTATCTGACCCAAACTGCACTCAAAAGACTACACCTGCATAGGATTTCTTGCAAAAACAATAGTGTATTTTTTTTTTTTAAGTACCAGGAAAGAATGTATTTTTATAAAGATAATCTGTTTTATCATAGTTTTTTTTTCCCTGTGGTTCTCCTTGAGATTTCTTTTTTTCCCACAGCTTATTTTTTTTTCCCTCGAGTTTTTCCTTGCAGAGAAGGAGGATCTAAGGACATTTATCCATTTGCTTCTTTTCTGTTGATTAATTTGCTTGTCTGTGTCCGTTTCATTGCTGATTTTCTAGCTTTCTGTTGGTTAAATCAATTCTCATGTTCAGCCCCAAGAGCCAACTGCCGGTGTGATTTTGGGTTTTACAACAATAAATTGAATTGAACATATAAATATATATATATTTGTGTGGCCATTAAAAGATTCTGATAAATACCAAAATATTCCAGATCTATATTCCAGCTAAGTCACTGACTCACTTCTTTCTGCTATTCTCCCATATAATCCTTATAATCTGAATAAAACGTTTAGTTGACTAACACAAATTTTGACTTTCAGACCATGGTACAGACTATGGTGGCTCAAATACTTTATTAATAACTTGCTTTCATACAATTTACGGCTTTTGAATGTCACTTACTGCCTGCATTTCATATTTCCTGCCTTTTTATATATTAACATCAACATATTCCAAATCTTCAGCTAATTCACTCAATTCTTTCTGCTGTTGTCCCATATAAATCCTTATAATCCAAATACAATGTTTAGTCAGCTAAGACTTTATCGACCAAAACAACTGAAGGATTATAGCCCTAAACGAATAACACTGTTGTGGACTTACTTTGAACGTGGCGAAGGCGTCGGAGGCGATGTCAAACGTGGACATCTCAACGTATCTGAAGAAGTCGTAGAACTGCTCAGACCACAGTGTGATTTTGGCCAGAGGCTCATGCCGGATGCACTCCCGCAACATGATGCCACAATTTAGAGCAATCTCCGGGGACTCGTACCTGCGCACGCCATTTAAAAGACATTAACAGGACAACAGGCAAGGCAAGGTAGGTTTATTTCTATAGCACAAGTGGTACACAAAGTAATTTAAAGTGCTTTACAGAATAAGAAAGACATTAAAATCACAGTACCATAATGTAGCAACACTATGCAGCATTTGAGTTAACAATGTGGGCTTTTGTATACTGTAGTCTTCTGGTTTAAGGAAACATGCCAATTTTTTTTCTGGTTGTTTATTTTCTGAACACAAGGGCTACTGTCACCCACGTCAAAACAACAAGAGCAGTCTCAACTCACTAGAGACAGTCTCTAAAACAGACAAGTATCTGACCAATTGAACCTGCAAATCAACTTGTCGGCATAGCAACCTAGTTACATTAACACTCTACAATCAACACTGAACTAAGCACAGGTTAATTAAACTAACTAAAAAGTTAGTTCAACTAACACAAGAATCACATCTATTTGGATTATATCGCATTTATCTATTCAATGATAGGTGGTTCCACAGCTCAAAAATAACTAACCAGACTATATGTGCATTTTTACTGAGAGTGGGCTCGCCTTTCCACTGATCTAGCTCTAGCCTGTAACCTGGCCTGATAATGTGTGAGCTTTAAGCAATGATATAATGCAGTTACCTCCTTAAAAACATAGCTGGAGTTGTGTTTTGTTTTATTTACACATGTTTGAGTAACCCTTTATTATTAGCTTGTCTACATCTCCTAAGCTCAAAATGCTCTGCTCCACTTTGTGATGTCCCGAAGTAGTAGTTTTCAAGTTAACAGCTACATTTTACCTTTTGTTTAGTAGAGATTGGAAATTCCAGGGCAGAAAATCATCCAAGTGATTCTAGTGAAGGTGTATGGAGTTTAAAAACACAGTAGACCTCTTTCTGTATTGTAATATGACATCACAAGGTGGAACGGAGTGTTTTCTGTTAGAGAAACTCAGCCTAAATATGCAGGGCTTGTGCCTTAAACATTTGTGATTGAAAAAAAAAACACTGGGTATGTTTTTGATAAGGAGACAACATTATAACATAGATCAGAAAAAAGTCTAATGTGGGCTCTTTAAATAGAAAGAATGAAAGTAAATAACATGGATCGAGGACAACGGCCAAGTTGAGACTCACCCTTTGAGTAGCATGAAGAGTATATTCTGTTGGGTGCAGAGGTACTCCACTGTGGGCGTCCGAGTGCCGATTTGACGCCGCAAAATGTTATTAAAAATCTGTGCCACATCCTTTTTCCCCTGGAGAGGAGAGGTGAGAAGAAACAAATATTTATTAAAGGCCCTGTACCTGATTGATTTTTGCCATATATTTGAGTAAAAGCACAGATCTACTGAATAAGCAGCTTTTGAGGTCAAAATACGTCCGCTGTGTACTGTCTGCATCTAATAATAATGCATTTTATTGTCTGATAATCAGGAAGTGCGCTTTTAGCATGCTGTTGGCTTTACCGTGACGGCAAAACCCCCGCTTTGGTCTTCAGGAGTTGTGAAAATTGCTTATAATCATCACTGGGAATAATTAAGATGGTCGGAATACATACGTAAGTGAGAAATAACTTTGGACCACTGTATGAACTAGTTGTTTTTCACATTTTTAAGACAATAAAAAATTTGTACAGTGCCTTTAAACAAGTTAATGTACACAACTTAAAGGACACTTACTATAAAAAAAAATATATGTATTTATATATCAAACCTTCTAAACTGCTCATGTCTTTTTTATATATTGGCAAGGACAGAGGCATGAATACAATCCACAAATACTGCTGTTATCAAACGCAAAATCAGCTATCACCTGACACTTTGTTTTGTGGTGAACCTTTGGCTGTATATTTCTCGAGTTGTTGCCATGGTAATATTGTCTTGTGGTTCTTATATTACACATCGGGTATAACAGGTTTGCACAGCTGCCCTAACCGATCTAACCCTCTCCATTTATTTTAGTCTGTAATGGAGTGTTTAGTAGTATTAAAGGAGTAATACTAAAAATGAATTTCAACTTTGTCAGACTTATACAAGAAGACATGACAATGAGACACATAAAACATAATTATAAGACATGTTTTCACCGGATCCCCTTCCTACCAACCACATTCAGAGTTCATCAAACATCACACATTTTATTTCTGTGGCTTTCTGTGTATCTCACTTCCTGCTGCAATCAAAACATTTCCTGTGTTCACTGTTTCATCACCATACCCATATATAGATTTCATCCCATGTGTTTTTTATTTAGTTTTGGACAGACCAAACTGTATTCAGACATTGGTGCCTCTAGAGAATTTACAAAACCCTTTAATTTAAATAACATTGTGACGTCTCTCTGCAGAGGTTGATAGTACTTACATTTACCCAAGTAACTTTATAATAACATTTACATGTCTCATTATAGACACCACATTTTTAGTGCTACTTGAGTTACAGCCTATTTACACAGTAGGAGTACTCTTACTTGAATAAAGGTTTTGGTTACTCATCCCACTGTGTGCAAGTCTACAAGTGACAAAGCTTCTTGAGATCTTTACTTTCTCATTTTTTTACCCCTTCGAATTAAATCAACTGCAAATTACAAACCAGATATCACACCAAAACAGGTCTCTTACAATTTTACTTAAGTAGTTTCTCCTAATATTTAACTGGGCACTAATTAGTTGTACGCCCTTTTTCCCGTCTCATTCATTTAATCACAAAACAAGTTTGCACACACAGTCCAATGAGAGCTTGCTATTTTAACAATCTCACAGATAAGACGTCAGAGAGGGAAGCTGACACACAGCGATGACTCACAGTTGGGTTTGGAGGTGAGTCAGTCTCTGCATCCCCTCTGTCTGACATATGCATCAGAGACCAGTTTGTCCACATCCACATACATCCACACCTCCTCCTCCTCTCAAACAAACACACACACGTTTCATTCACACATGTTCGGGCATATTGACTGAGTGCCGCTGTGAATGTGACTCAGTGGGACCGCTGCAGAGGCTTCTGCCATTTCCCATTTTTCACACAAACTAAGAACTTAAGAATTCTCTGGCCACGCACTATTTAAAGGTCCTATATTACATTAAATTGACTCTTGTGAACTTTAAGCCACGTTGTAATGTTGTGACCTCATCAAAAAACATACCCGGTGTTATGTTTTGTTTCATTCACACATGTCTGAGTAATCCTTTATTGTTAGTTTGTCTACAACTCCAAAGTTCAAAATGCTCTGTTCCAACTTGTGATGTCATGAGGCAGTAGTTTTCAAGTTAACAGCTACGTTTTGCCTTTTGTTCAGTTGATAGGCAGTTCCAGGGTTGAAATTATCCAAACGATTCAAGTGAAGGTGCATGGAGTTTAAAAACACAGTGGAGAACTTCCTGTATTACCACATGACATCACAAGGTGGAACAGGAGTGTTTTATGTTTGAGAGAAGAACCCAACCAAAATATAAAAGATATGCGTGTTAAACATGTGTGAAAGAACAAAACACAACTCTAGGTATTTTTGTGATGAGGAAACAGCTTTATAACATAGATCAGAAAATAGTGCGAAATGGGCCCTTTAAAATGTACGCAGGCTATGCTCAATTTAACTCATAAACTGATCCACGTAGACTTTTGCAAACATAAAATGGGGTAGACTCAAATACCCGTAATCGGTTTCCTTCTGACTACTCCCTTTAAGCATTGCTGTGTCACTTTCTTAATATTATATTTTAAAAGATGTGTGGACCCTGCCGCTGCAGATAGTAGAAATCAAAAATGGCTACCTAGGAATCCCGATCATTTCTGCTCGGACTATCCCCATAGTTACAAGATACTGCCACCGAGATTTTGGTCTGTGCAGTCGCAGTGAGGTGGGGCATGACCTCCCAAACACATCAAGCATAAATCAAGCATTCAAGAAAATTGTGAGATCAACTCTTTTGGAATATTGTCCACCACTAATTCCTCTAATCTTTCACCAGTTGAAAAATAAGGTCAAATAGACATAGTATTCCACTCACCTCAAAGTCTATGAGCTGCAGGTCTGCGATGAGGGTGCTCAGGAGGCCGCTGTTGTAGAGCTCCTGAGCCAGTTGAGCCACAGCTTCAGTCTGAGGCTCCTTCTCGTTTGTGCCGTACAGAATTTCCTTCATGGCCACAAGGCTTTTAGACACATCTTCTGTCGCCTGTGAAAAACAAAAACATACAAATTAGTAATGGGACAACAGTAAGGATGGAGACCTTTTGTCATTTAGTGATACAAATATGCAATTTACGATCTTTCTTGTCTTGTCAGAGCAAGTCAAAAATGTTTGGTAAAATCATATCATTTTGAGACCTGCTAATGCCAGGCCCCACTTTTATTTGACAATTCCATACACAGGGCAAGTCTTTAATCAGCCAGCAATTGTAATTAAAATCATTTGTGGATTATTTTTCTATGTAACCTGCCTCATGGTATCATAGTAATCAATTTCAACATCTTACAATTTCATTACAGTTCAAAGTAAGCTTTAGTCCGAGATAAAATTGATGCCTTCTCTTCCGGAAATCTTTCTTTAACAAACAAACTTACCGCCCACAACTCAAACAGGGCTGGCGGCATTTGAGCTTTTGCTAAAACATTCTTATGATAACATATGGTTCCAATGTGTAAAAGGAAGAGAGAGGAGCCAATGTAAAAATAAAATGCAGTATAAGCTCTAATCATGATAGATATTTGTGTCAGATGCCCTTCATGACAATATATTTTTCCAAGATTGGGTATGAGAAAACACAGGCATTTAACCATTTACAGACCATTTTCCATTAATTTCACACAAGTATTATATGCCAATAAAAGAGCATTAAAGCATGTCTTGACTTCTTAAGAATACAAACTGCTAATGCAATAAAAAAATCACACGCATTTCAGATTATGTCTTGCAGGAGCCTTAACTACAGGGTTTGGAGGTTAACACATGATGAAGCTCAACAGTCCTGCCCACTTGGGAGCCTGCTGCAGCTCTGGAAGCAAATTTCCATTCATTTTACCCATATATTTCCTAAATATTAAAAGTTTAAAGACACAACTGTATTTTTCAGTCCAAATACAACTTAAAATTAGACATAACAAATTTTGAAGCGTTATATATAGTGTCAGAGATATAATGCAATAAACGACAATATTGAAACGAATTTATGCCACTGACACAATAACAATAATGCAAGATAATCTGTGTAAACCATTTTTAAAAAGACAGTGTCATAACGTGGCATGAACTGCAACAAATAAAAACAGCAGAATGAAGTGATAATTAGCCATAGAAGTTACTTATTCAACCCTCTACAGCTCAGATCTTATCGTACTACAACAAAAATACCCCAAATCTCCCCACTTTTGCAAAGAAATTGTACTCACAATAACCTTTGAGCCCCAAAATATATTGTTCCAACTTTCATATATGGAATGATAAGTTAAAATTTGGGAAAATGTTTTAATAACTTGGCAGCTTATAAAGTTTCGGACAGATTGTAAGTCTTCGTTGCGATATAGCTGATAAGCCCTGAGCAAGCCTTCAAACTTGAAATAGAATTTTTTATACTGCTTATGTAAAAAATGAATGAGAAATTCCCTTCCTGAATCAAGAGTTGGGCAGAAGAGGACCTGTGGAGGACATTACAGCTCCTAAATAACTGCAGCCTTTGTGATTTGCTAATTAAGACGATTCAAATTGTGATTCTATAGCATTTCTTTTGACCTTTTCTGCCTTCTTGTCGGAGATGTCGTGCTTCTCCAGGACCGTCATGCTGTCTTTCAAGTTTTTCACAATGTCGACTGGGGACTTGTGCGACTTGCCGAAGGGGAAAGGCATGGTGAAGGTGGAGCGTTACCTCGACAACCGGGCAGCAGCCAGTCCACCTGCAGAGACAGACCACAACAAGCAATCAGCAATGTACATTCTGTTTTATTTATTTATTATGTTATATTGGAACTTTTCACCAGGTATGTTAACCTGCTTTGTAGTTAATATATTTTTTATTACTGGGTCTATCGGCATGAAACAAAAACTACCACAAAGCTTAAAGTGTTCTCTGTGAGCACAAATGAAGTTAGCAGAAGTGCAAACACTGGTGCCATTATTCAACCCAAAACGTGGTTGCTGTCAGTTGAAAAGACTTAAAGCCATAAGATTAATATGACTTTATAATATGTCTGTGGTTTGTGGAGCAAATTCCTGACAAATAAAGATAAGATTCAACATTTGTAGATCATAAGTTTGGATATTTCCTCCTAAATCTCCCATAGAGGTAAACAGGCCCCTGCCCTTCATCTGAATATATTACATCATGAAATTCTAACACAAGAATGCAACCTATTATAACTATGCTAACTAGTGCAGCTATACACATGTTCAGCATTCTGTTTGTGGCACCATTTTGAGGACGTTTTTGCCATTCAAGAGCTTCTATATTTTGCTTTCCATTTTTAATCGCTATAGCAACTGTCCTAATATTTCATCATTCTGAAGCCTATACACAAATAGTCATTAACGCCAACTCCAGCTGCTCCGTCTGACACAGATCTGGATCAAGGCCACATAAGGCGTCAGCTAAAACAGTAAAGAGCCATTAAAGACTTGTCACATTGTGAAGTTTTACGACTCAAAGGTGTAATGTGGGTGAAGCAGTTTGTGCAGCGGAAATCATTACAAAAATGTAGCCAGTCAAAGATATAAAACTCCCGTTGCTATCCTTTTAATTATAGTCTAACCTAAAGTTTTATATCAGGTAACTATGGTAATGGGGAGCTAGCATACAAACATTTTACAGATGATTTTTATAATAAGGATATCGATACCCATTCTGATTTTGAAAACATAGAAGACCATTCTAAAACGTTTCATCAAATTTTGTCAATACTTGTTTTTGTATCGGGTAATATCTGGGTATTGATATATTTTTAACAACCTTAGAAAAGAACACTTCAAATCTTCTCACTGTAACATAGGTTTTAACTGGGGCTGGGCAACATGTGGAAAAAATAAACACTTTTTTTCCACATGTTTCTGCATCTTGATTCTTTGGATTGGATTTTGTCGTTTCAATATTCATTTCTTGAACATAACACAGATTTTAAGGCAAAAAAAAAAAAAAAAAAGCCAAACTACTTCCCTCAAAGTCTTCGTCTGCTTTTACTGACAGAGGACTGGCTGTAGACCACTCAATTATAAACACAAGCTGATCATTGACGATTAGAAATGACTGAATCTTGTTCTCGGTTAAAAATAGATTAATTGCCCAGTCTTATCTTAACAATATAAATTATGAACACAGTTGAGGTACACATTTATCAGGCTTATGACGTTATACTAAAAAGGTACAGTATGTAACTTCCTGGAGGTGGCACGTCACCTGCATGATTCCATGGATATAGAAAGTTAAAACCATACTTGGGAACATTGTCCATGGCGTCAGATATGTTTTATGTCATACTGTGCAAGATTATAGCCAAAGGAACAGCATTTCCATGGAGACCAGCAGGATGAGCCCCTCCTTCAGGCCAAATAAGAGTCAGATTTGTGGAGGTGCAAGCCCGCTCACAGTAAGGACTCATGATTTTCCTGTGTTGTTCAGTGAAACAGACACACCTACATAAGGGCATATATTTCATTGGTCACGTTTTAAGCACATTTCCCAAAATTATTAGATTCCCAAAGCAGACAAAGCAGACTTCGTTTTACAAATCAATTTAGATGAGTCAGTGCAATTCTAAGTGGACAGGTGGACTAAAAAACTGGTCCTGTGATTTTAAAGGTAGGCAGCAGAATGATCTCATAAATGTGTCATATTTTACAAAAGGTATAAAAGCTTAACAACACACTAAACACAGCCAGTGCAGCCCTGCCTGCGTCACGTTTATTACACAGAAAGAGTCACCACGGTTACCGTAGGTTTACTGCACGTAGAACCATGACGTCAATGTACCTGATAAATATGAATCAGATCAAATGACTTAAAATGAATCAAATGGTATGACTCTGTTTTTCAACAACTGAAGAACTGAATATTTTAAGCTGTCCTTTTAATCTTGTATCTAGCCGATTATAAAATACTGGCACTGCTGGCATCACCTGTGTATCTCCAAGGAAAAGGTGATGCCACAAGGCCAAGTTACAAGTCAGATCTGTGGACACATGAGTCCACCCAGTAAGAGCTGTTTTTTTTTTAAAGGCATTTTAGGAATAAAAACTGTAAACTGAATAAATGCAAGACAAATAATGAGATGAGAATTGCGCAATCGAAAGTTATTCCAAATACACATAATAGAAATATTGTCTGCATTGGGGTGTTGCGAAAGGTCCATTAGTTTAACATATCCATGGTTTGGTTAAAGGGCCCATTATACGCTATTTGCTGATCTTTGTTATGTTGTTTCCTCATCACAAACACACCCGGAGTTGTGTTTGGCTCCATTCACACATGTTTAGACAGTGTTCTTCTCTCAAATGGAAAATCTTGTGATGTCATGTGGTAATAAAGGAAGTGCTCCACTGTGTTTTTAAACTCCATACACCTTCACTAGAATCATTTGCATGATTTAGGCTCTGGAATTGCCAATCTCTACTGAACAGAAAGTAAACGGTAGCTGTTAACTTGAAAACAACCACATCACGACATCACAGGATGGAAGAGAGCATTTTGAGCTTTGGAGATGTAGACAGACAAATAATAAAGGATTACTCAAACATCTGTGAATGAAGCAAAACACAATTCCAGGTATGTTATTGAGGAGGTAACAACATTATAACATGGCTTAAAGCTCACAAGAGTCAACTTTGTGTAATATAGGACCTTTAAACGTGTTAACCAACATGTGTGCCAAGTTATTCATTGACTGCTATTGGTTTACTCTAGAGGGTCCCCATGGGTGGTACGTGCTCCAACTTCAGTCTCTTATTTGACCTCTGTGACCTCTTTTTATCTATAATTACTTCTGATAATTCCCTTCACACTTTACAAGGATGCAGTTCCTAACATATTTTATTCTCGTCAATAAACATGCCCTGATAAAATCAAGTTCTCCAGGAAAACCTTTAATCCTAGATAGGACTGCGCCATAACATAGGGATGGGCAGAGTACCAAATACATGTTATGACACAACCATATCTCAGTCAACTAGGTTACTCAACAAGTCCCCTTATCTGCTGTGCTACATACCCCACCCACGCACCTTAAATACACCATATGGGGCGAAACTGGGAGCAAAGTTTTTCAGAGATAGTAGCGTGTGACTTTAGGGCCTCATCAAAGGCCTGAATAGCAAGGTGTTTGTTTCAGTAAAGCACCAGTAGTACCAGAATGCAGTATCTGAGCAGTCTGGCAGTCTTTGGTGTTCACATGGTATGACTTTACAGTCTATATTATACTATATATGGAGTAAAGGTATAGTTGTGATATGTAGTCCCAGTTCAGGTTAAATTCAAGTTCTGGTTTAGTTCCAGTTTTGCCCTGGGTCAGTTCGATCTTGTTTAGTCTGGGTTTAGTCCTAGTTTAATACAGTACATAGTTTAGTAGTAGTTTGGTTTAGTCCAACTCCCAGGTTTCAGCCTGGTTTTGGCTTCCTTCAAATCTGCATATTTTAGTCTATTAGGATCACAGAAATATAGTCCACTGCCGCTACGCTGTATTCAGTTTGTAAATCACTACTCCAAAAATCTCCTAAACCTTTAATCCTCAAGTTAGTGATGACACATATTCAAAGATTGTCTTTACTGTGAAAAGTTTGAAAAGGTCAGACACAGACACACCTCAGCGTGGCCAGGTGGCTAAATCCGTCTTTTAGCACAGGCTAAAGCTCGTTAATTTCGCCAGCAGGCAGCACAACCTCTCAGTTTGAGTGACGCAAGTAAGAAGTACAAACACATATGGCAGGTTCAAAATCAGAAGGTAAGGACACTATGCCTGGTTTGAACTATCAGAGTGAGAGCGACGAAGTGTTGAAGAAAATACACATAATAAAGAATAATACTGAAACTAAAATATGTAACTGACACAATAACTTTAAAACAGGCTTATCCCCCCAAAAACATTCTAAATGTAAAATAGATATAGTTTAAATAGCTAAATAAAGAAGGAGTAGTTACTTTTGTATCTGTGAGTCATAAAAGTTATTTATTCAACTGCTTAAATCTTATCGTAGCACAGTACAGTTCATCAGTAGCACAAAGAAAAAGCACCCATGATAAATATTGAAGGATAATTTGATATAGTAATTACTGTGACAGGCTTACCAAGTAAATAATGTGGTTAAACACCTTGAATTTGATCTGCTACATACAATACATTGTAGGGTGCATCTCCAAACTAAGGACAAAGATAGAGAGGTTCTTGGAATAGGCTTATCTAAACAAGGCTACCTCAGGTCTAAACCGAGACTAAACTAAACCATGTCTAACCCAGGACTTAGCAACTACAAAGGAACTAAGACAGAACTAATCAATGCTTAAAACAGATAGATAGGCAGCTTTTAATAGAGAATATGACCTATAGCTGGATATAGAGCTGAATAAACTTATTTCTACGCTGTTTATTCTTGTCAACAAAGATTTCCAATGCCATTTAAATTAATTAATATAACTAAAATAGCAGATCATGTGCTGTAGTCCCCCAATGAGACCCACACGAAGCAGCTGGGAGCACCGCCCCTCTGGTTTGTGATGGTGCGAAGCTTGCCAACTTTGCGCAATACTAAAACAATGACCGCTATTCTTCGCCTGGTAAAATCACAAAGACCCCAAATTATATTCTTATTTACGGTTTCAGAATTGCATAATAAGATCGATTCATGCATCTTTGCAGAAAATATGGCCTGGGGTTTAATCACGGCTCTTCAAATAACACTGTTCCCGTGGTGAGCTTTCCAAATGTTTGTGTGTGGTCGCGAAGGGCCTATCCTAAAATAAACCTCTGGATCTGACAGTCTTTACGTAGAAAATTAAATCTGCTTACGTTTACGACTTCTCCTCTTTGTTTCCTCTTCAGTGATTTGTTATTTTTAGTGGTAATGTGGGTGGTAGGGGCTAGCGTGTTAGCATGTTAGCATAACCAGGCCTGGAAGAAGTGGCGGCGCAGCAGCCAGCCCATGCCCGACTTTGGTGAATCACTGTCGGCCTCAACTACTCACATTTACGCGCAGTCTACACTCATTATCTGCAGGTTAGATATCATCACTCACACGTTTAGCTATATGCTTACTATATAAATTAAGACTGCACACCAAAAAAATCAATTCGCAGCATGAAATTTAACAGATAATATGTTACCTTTAATATGGCGTTTCCTCCAGTAACTCCTGATTTGGATGTAGTGCTTCTCCGGTAGTATTTGTAGCTAAAATCGTCTCTGTCTCCTCGTTGCGTGGCCTCCCCTGTTCCGTGGTGTAGTTAATTGCACGGCCCCAGTTTCCTAGTTGTTTGAGAGCAGACAGGAGCAGTCTGCTGGTAGTGGTGGAGGTTCAGTGTGAGGCAGTACAGCAGCGTGCAGCGCCCTCTCTGGACATCACTTGCAACAGCAACCACGTCTGCCGTATGTCCACCAGAGGGAGCCATTGTTCACCCACGGGGTAGGTTTATTCACTTTTATCTCTCGGTATTACAATTTTGGGTATTCAGATGCCAAAACAATATTCCAATGGCCAATAATATTTCATACAGATGTTCAGGTTCAACATTTGTCAGTTTTTTCTCTTTATTGTATGTATTATTACCATGTAATAAATAGGGGAAATTGGCACTTGACCCCTATCTGAGTATGACATCATCACATTAGATTCTCAAAAGCACCACGAGCCAGTAAGATTTGGATTCAGTTGTCAGTTTTCTGTTTTCTTCAGTGACGTAAGTAAACACCAAATAGGCTGTGTTGTTGGCCAATATTGTACTAAGGCAGTGTTTTGTGGAAAAGTAGGAAAAAAAGATTTGTTTTGCACAGTAGTGAAGTTAACAATTTTCCAAACCTTAATTATACTACTATACTTCTAGCCTTCAAGTACGCTGGAAAATTACCTGTTGAACTGTTACGTGAATACATGGGTATACAGGGTAATTTCAGTAGCTCAAGCTTATTTAGAAAAGAAAAATTGGCAGGACCATTACAAGTTAAGCTCAGTGGATCATATTGAGAAAGCCAACATAATTTTGTACAAAGAAGGAGAACCTGCCACCTGAGGCAATGGGCACCAGCCAGAGTCCCAGTGGCCGGACCGTCCCACCACTCTGAGGGTTACCGTTCTCCTCGCGCTGATTAGGTTTAGATGAATGGGCTTTTGTGGGGCTTCTGTTCCCACGCCCCAGCGCTCGCCTGGCAGTCGCGTGGCTCTGAAACAGCGTGGGCCTGGCCAAAGGTAAAGGGACATCTGGTCAAGCTTACATCTGCTGCTAACAGCTACAAGCAGATGTCCACTCGTGCAGATCAATACGCACGATCAAAGGCAAAGCAAATCCCCTTCGTGAATGTTAAACGGAGAGCATTTAGTCTCATCTTAGCCCCTGCGGGTAACTTTGAAAGACTTTACTATAAGTCAGCTTTCGACTACAATATTCTGTATGATTGTGGTTAGTTTGTGTAGGCTTCTATCTAACTTCAGTTAGAAACAAACACAAATACATTAGATTATCTGCTAGATTAATAAAGAAATTGGTATATTCTATGCCGACTTGGCCTATGTGATGTGTAGGTCTTTTTATGAGGGAAACAGTCCAGCCCCTTTAGCAGGTATGACTTGTGTTCACCAATAGGGCTCCTTGTATATCAGTACAGCGCGGCAATACGCTCCTATTTTGAAGTAGGAAAGTGCAGTTTTTAGTTGAGGGCGGAGAGGGGGCACTGTGGTTTCAGGCCGGACATCTGTCGCTGGAGATGTTTCTTTCTCTCTGAGACGGGGTCCGCATTTATTGAATGGAGCCAGTGACCTGTCAGTCTTGACTGATGGGACCTCTTGTGTGGGAAAATCGCACAGCCAAAGCGCTTGACCATTCACATGCTAATTGTGCCCTATAAATACGGGGACCGTGCCGCGCCGTGAGCCCTAGAGACGCACACAAACCAGAGAAGTTTCACTTTTACGCACGAGCCTCAGAGGGAAGATATGACTGCCTCATCCGTGGGACACAACGTGGGCAAACACCCCACAGCCAAAGAGGATAGAAAGGTAAAATTCACGGGATACTTTTTTATTTGGGAACTATAGAACGACCACTAACGCTGTTGCTACTTTAACGTGCGTAACTTTCTTATTTACAGCTTCGGAAACCACTTATCGAGAGAAAAAGGCGCGAGAGGATAAATAACTGCCTGGATCAGCTCAAAGAGACGGTGATTGGAGCGTTCAGACTCGATGTTAGTGTTTCCCACAGGTCTAAATTACACCTATTACATGTGGGCGAAAGGTTAACTCGATCTGTTATCACTTTACAGCAGTCTAAGCTGGAAAAGGCGGATATTCTTGAGATGACTGTGAAACACCTGCAAAACATTCAGAAGAGCAAACTCAGTGGTAAGAAAGTATAAGATAAGAGCGTTTAACTCTGATCTTGTGTTGTTGTATTGTTAGGATACTATTTGGGAATATTTCACTGGCTGGTCTGAATTATTTTTGTATCGGTCTGTAGATGTTGGGGAGACAAAAACTATTCACATGTCTTCTACAACACTCGAACACGTGGGTCCAACCTCCAACACTGAACAAAGATGCACTTTTTCACCACTGCTTGTCATTGTACTAAATGGCCAGCAGAGGGCAGTATCTTTGCGTTATTAGACTTGTGAGCAGGACCAGTGACTTGTAGCCTGTATGATTGAATAGTATTATTATTAATAGCCTAATAGTAATACACACTTATTTAATATTTCTTATTGTTGTGTTGCAGTTTTATACATATTCAGATTCTGTACATAAATATTTATTAGTTTGTTTTATGATTATAGTTATAAACTGTTTGGGATTTCATTTCAGCACCTTACCGTAACGCTCTAATTGTTTTAATAGCACTGCAAACATTAGTATTATTGACCTTTATATGGGTTTAAAATGTATAACATTTAAAAAAAAAAAAGTAGATTTAAAACAAAATTAGAGTCTTTTGAATGAGGAAAGTTCAAAATTGTCAAAATGTTGCAGTAGTTATAACATGAACCTTAAACCCGTTATTAGAACATATGAATAAAAGGGAGAAATGTATAATGTAACAGTAAGAGTATAAATAAATATGGTGTAATTGCACTTTTTATTATAACCACTAGAGGTCAGAATGTCACATTTGACTGTACTGTCCCTGTCCCCTCTCCAGACCCCCTGTTAGGCTTGGAGGCACAGCAGAGATACAGCACTGGGTACATCCAATGCATGCATGAGGTCCATAACATGCTCCTCACTTGCGACTGGGTGGACAAAAACCTCGGGTCCCGTCTTCTCAATCATCTCCTCAAATCCCTGCCCAGATCTGGAGATGAGCCAGGCCTACTGCCTCCTGCTGGTGCCAGTCTCCCTCCTCCAATCAGCAGCCCAAGTCCTGCCCAAGTACTGCCAGGTTCACCGTCCAGACCAGACCACCCCGCGCCTCCGACAAGTGTCCAGGTCCAGAGCCCTCATATTGGGGGCGTGCTGGAGATGTGGCGGCCCTGGTGAATACTTGGTGGATAATTTAATGATATCTGTTTTGTTAGACTATCCTCTCATATGTATCTTATAGATATGTTGTTCCTAAGAAACTCTTGGTGCGGTTTGTGCTCCATTGATGGTTATAAATAGGTTGTTTTCACATGATGTCACTAACTTCATATAAGGTCAGATTAAAACATTTAAAGGTGCACTATGTAACTTTTCTAGTATTTCACAGTATGGCATTGAACATATCTATCTCAAAGGAAACAAGCAGGTTAAGCCACCAGGTCAAGTTACAGGTCAAATCTTACCACAGAGCATGTTTTTCAGGGTATTGTTGAGCAATGAAAACACCTGTAACTGAAGATAGATATGTTTAATTACATACTACAGAAGCCTCCAGACAAAACAATAATATCTCCATGGAGACAAGTATGTATTGCTTTAATATTGATAGTAAATAATACAAATGTAACAACTATTTTTTTAAATTTGCATTGTCTCAATCTCACCCATGGCATCATGTAAAAACATACTATTTTTGGTGTTGTAAAGACGTGAGACCTCCTCGCTGTACTTCCCTACAGAAGTCGACTCCATTGTAGCCTGCTTTATAGAAGGCTTTTATTAATCTTTCATCTATTTATTGTATTAACATCTTTATTTATTGATTGTCATGACACTTAACTTAATGTTTTAGAGTACTTGCATGTAACTTATAGATATTTCCTTTTCTGTTACTTTATATTAACCAAGACATAAACAATAAATATTCTGAATATTAAAATGCAATGTCATGTGATGTTTTGGAAAATAAAAATATTTTAACATGTTAATTTAAACTTGAAATAACACTGAATAAGGTGACAAATACTTTAGTATAAAAAGGCCCAGATGTCACTCACTGCATCACTGCTGACTGTACATAACCACATGTATTTAGACAGAGGCTAACTGCTTAAATCCCTGCGGTTGGCCTCATAGCTGTGTGGAACTTCTTGCACTCTGACAGAACAGCTTCAAGCGCCCCCTGGCGTTAAAGTGGCTATGGACCTTGAAACTTTTGTGAATTATTAGGCATACAGAGGACTTTTACACAGACCTTATACAGCTTCCTGGCTGATCTTTTGAGCAAAGAATATAAAATAACATCCAATTGGGACAAGTTGAATTAAAGAAAGTCAATTTATCAGCGGTCTTTAACTGTCCCAGTACATATGGCTCTTTCCCGGGCTATTATGTCCGTTATGAGAGGCGCAGAGTGGAGGGGGTTCACTCACACAAAGGCGAGGCGAGACAGCTGCTCCTGCACAGCGCGCACCATTAAACACGAGAACTGAGACTGTGGCGAGCTGCCAACTCGCACTGGCGTGCACAACAAAGCCCTCATACACTGTCTACTTCATGCGGGTTTGTGGCAGTTGGGTGTATGGGTGATATTGCTGCGTAAAACTGAAAGTATTGTGCATAAAATGTGCTGAAGCTGTACCTGGCTGTGCAGGACTGAACATATTTGTGTCGCGCGACTAATGGGAGTCCAATTTGCATAATAATACAACGTACAACATAAGGGGCTGCACTGTTATTGGACATAAACAAATAGACATTGTGCTCTGAACGAGCGTCTCTGCAGTCTCATTAAGCAGGGAGCAGTCGGGCTCATTTGGGCTTTTGTTATTTGCGTTAAATGATCAAATCTAAACTCAAGAGCAGAGGCAAAAACACCAGCTTTAATGAAGTCTACTCGGCACAGGACACGGCACAGGAGAATGCAGCCGTACACAAAACACAAGTCACCAAAGAACGAGCAGAACAAACGAGGCGTAGGGCAACACCTGTCGCTTTCTTTGGACAAGGGCCCTTAATTCCCCCGGCTGATTCAGTTTGGGCCGAGGGGCCGCAGCAGCAGCTGCCAACTGATGGCATCGCGTTACATCCGCCAAAGCGTTGGTCTGTAGAGCACTGGATTCAAATGGGACAGAAAAGAACGGGACTCAGACACCTGGAAAGTGTCTGCGTGTTCAGCTCAAGAATATGTGCAGCAAAAACGGCAAATCAAATAAAGTAGCATTAATCCTAAATCATGTGTACAATAGAAGATGTCAGCCAGAACTCCATGCCTGTAAACTGTTATAGGTCTGTTTATTGGTCTCATAATAAACGTGCAAGGACAGCGGTTTCCAAAACAGAATATGCGCACTGTCTATCAGGCTATAAAATCTTTAGTATGCCTTAGCTTTTTTCTAAGATCAAATGAGGCACAGTTTGTTTGCTGAAATTTACAATAGAAAAAGTTTACAGTAATGCGTTCCTCTGTTGTAAAAACAGTGCTGCCGTTCCCTTAAACCACAACAGCTCGTCATTAAAGCTCGTGCAGCTCCTCAGGCGCACACCAGCCCGGGCCGTAGACAAAGGCAGCGCGCGCTCATTGGCTGCTGCCGTGTGCGCCGTGTTGTACCCCAGCGCGAGCGGCTCTGCCCCTATTCACATGTTAATAAGCCACTATAAATACTAACAACAGCCACTCAGAGCTAGGAGCACGTCTCACTAACATCGTACAATAAACACAGGCGCCTACAGCTTTGCTTCCTTTCCGTTTGCCAGCTGCCCCTCGTTGACCGCCCCAAAGGGATCGGCAGTTTTGGGAGACGAACGCGGACCATCATGGCACCCTCGGCTCGCCCCAGCAAGAACCCAGTCGGGACGGACGAGGAAGATGCATTTTTCGGGATCCAGAAGACAGACAGAAAGGTACGGGCTTTGGATAGAGGAACAATGTCGCTTTGGATTAATGGCTACTGGCACTTGTCACCAGCACCGGGAGCTTAGCCTACATCCTCTTGCTCCAAATCTAAACGGACGGACTAGGGATGCGTTTTAAATGACCTTCCAACTGTCATTTATATTAATTTTGCCGTTTGTTCCTGCAGATTAGGAAACCATTAGTGGAAAAGAAGAGGAGAGCTCGCATCAATGAGAGTTTGCAAGAGCTGCGCGGTCTGCTGGCGGACACAGACGTGAGTATAGTGCCCCCTCACTGCGTTTGCGTGTCTTAAAACAGCATACGTTTAAATATCTATATCATATTTTTTATTCATTCACAGTTTCACGCCAAAATGGAGAATGCAGAGGTGCTGGAGCTCACAGTGAAAAAGGTTGAGGACATTTTGAAGAATAGAAATCAAGGTGAATGAATAACATTTATTTGTAAAAGCTTTAGTTGAGTTTAAATGGTTCACACATCACCAGTGCTTCTGTCACACTGGCCTGTAGGTTTGAGGTCGGTTTTATTGTATCTCTAGCTGGTTCCCTTGGCAGCCTTCACCAGCTTCATGGCACTGGCACAAAATGTACAATCATTGGCCTTCCATTTTGGGATAGAAACTACAAGAATGATTTGTTTCTATAGCATGCAGTTTGTTGGTGTGGTTTGGTTGCTCAGTTTCTTTACCATAGAGCAGATTCTGTACTTGAGTCTAGATCTGAAAAATATAAATTTTCAGTTGCAGTTTGGGAACGGTACCTTGGAAGAGTGCTATTTCTTTTATTTGCATTTATCTTATTTCTACATTCATTCACCTATTGCATTTGCAGACATAATATGGTCAAATGGTCAAAGCATTTACCCCTCAACTATAAGACTTTGCAACACAGAGCCAGAATCAGAAGTCAGAAGTCAGATCATTGCCATTGTAAGTGAACACAGCTCACAAACTAGGAAGTTTCTTTGGTGATAAAGTGCAATATAAAAACATGAATAAGTACAAATAAGGGCATGCATGAAGTTAAAAAAGACATGCTTAAAAATAAAATACTTAGAGGGAGATATCTATAACAACAACATCTGAGCAACAGTGCAAACATGGCTTAAGGAGACCGGTATTGTAAAGTGTCCAGTTTAGAGTAAATATTCAGCCAGTGGTATAAATGACATTAGTAGTGTTACCCAAGAATATGTTTAAGTCTAGATCTGCACATTTTATCAGCTGTCTCCTTCCTCTTTGTCCGTTTTACAATTGCATATAGAAATTCTAGCTCCTCAGACCAGTATCTTCAGATGGAAATAGACTTCCAACGGCAGTCATCACATCTCAAATTCTAAAATGGTGTCCAGATCCAGTCCAGTCTACCTCCTCTGCCGTGGATCACCTCTGGACAAATAAGGGATTACACCAACTAGCATTTAGCAGAAGACGCTAATTAACTGACATTGACTTAATTATTTTCGTGTTTTCTTCTTCTACAGAGTCTGAGAGGATGAACAGAGAGGCGAGTGAGCGTTTTGCGGCCGGTTACATCCAGTGCATGCACGAAGTTCACATGTTCGTCTCAAGTTGTCCCGGGATCGACGCAACGGTAGCGGCCGAACTCCTCAACCACCTTTTGGAGTGTATGCCCCTCAACGAAGACCATCTGCAAGACGTGATGGACCTCATATCTGACACCCACAACAGCAGCATCAGTAGCAGTAGCAGTAGCAGCAGTAGCGGTGGTAGCAGTAGTAGCAGTGGCAGTACATTTGCCAACGGAACAAGTCCAGACTCCCTTTGCTCGCCCATGCTGGCTTCTCCGGGCGGAAGGAGCGCAGTGTCGGCCTTATCCCCAGCACCCTCTACTATTTCCAGTGAAGATCTGTGCTCCGACCTGGATGAGACAGACAGCGAGCATAATCAGAGTTCTACAGAAAGCATAGGGGGTCGGGAGGGGCAGCCGACGGTCGCTTACCCCTGGTCGATGTGGAGGCCCTGGTGAAGACGATGGAAAAAATGGACTAAACCTGGAAGTTGGGATGCTACTATGGACTATTAAGACAGCAGTTCACCAATCAGATATAACATTATGACCACTGCACACTTCAGATGTATAGAAATATACTGGATAAGCTAAACACATGCGTACAACGTCTTCAACCATTTGAGCTACAGTGGTTGAAGACGTTGTTGGACTGGGCAAGAAACTCTCCACTTCCTATGTGCAGTTACTGTTTCTGTCTCGCCACTGTTCTTATCGTGGACCCTTTTGGATAGTACTGGCATCACTCAAGAACTGCAGTTTTGGAGAGGCTTTGACGCAGTTATTTAGACTCAAAATTGGACTTTGTCAAACACAGGCTTTGACCATTTATGTTTCTGAAATATCAACTTTATAAAACTCATCCAGATGCCCAAAGAAAGAAGTATTCTGTGATGTTTTGGAACTTTCCACTACGAACTGCGGCCTGCTGTTCCCGATATCTGAATCCATGCACTGTTCAATTCCTCAAGACTCCGGAATATTTTCAAATGAAGTAAATTCCCACAATGCAATGGACTAACGCATTCGTTCCACTTTGTAAAATAACTTTCTGTTGGTTGAATGGTGGTCTAAAAAATACTTAAGTCTCTTGTATTATAATTGTGCATATATCATAATCTCTGTGTGATAAAGCTCTTTTAGACATTATTTGCCTTTCATTATTAATAATATAAATATGTCAATTGTATTCTGTATTCTAAGGGTCTGTAGTTGTTCGGACCTGTAGCGTTCTAAAAAAGACTTTTTTATGTTGTAATGTTTTTATTGTTTAGAAATGTTTTACAGTATATTATGAACCAATTTTATATAATAAAATAATGTAGCTTAATCTAAATGTTGTTCTGCCTCCTTGTCCATCAGTCTGTGCATGTGTTTTGTCTTTTAGAATTAGATAATGGACATAATACTGTGCAAGGTTCATTAAAGGTCCTATTTTACACTTGTGTGACTTGTGTGAGCTTTTAGCCATGTTGTAGGCTAATGTTGTGACCTCATCAAAAACATAGCTGGAGTTGTATTTTGTTTCATTCACACATGTCTGAGTAACCCTTTATTATTAGTCTGTCTGCATCTCCAAAGCTCAACATCCTCTGTTCCACATTGTGATGTCATGTAGTGGCAGTTTTTAAGTTAACAGCTACCGTTTATCTTTAGTTCAATAGAGATCGGCAATTCCAGGGCTGAAATTATTCAAATGATTCTAGTGAAGGCGTATGGAGTTTAAAAACACAGTGGAGCACTTCCTGTAGGCTATTACCACATGACATCACAAGGTGGAACAGAGCGTTTTCTGTTTGATCGAAGAACTTAGCCTAAATATGCAGGGTTTGTGTGAATGAAACAAAACACAACTCCATGTATGTTTTTGATGAGGAAACAGCATTATAACATAGATCAGAAAATATTGTAATGTGGGGCCCTTTAAGTGTGCAGGTGCTATGGGACTATGGGTTTATTTATGTACCAGAAATCCTAGACTAATAAAAACAAAATAGCACATCACATTAAATATTTTATACAGTGAGTTCAGAACACGTAGAAACTACAAGTATTCATTTCATTTGGGGATAATAATATAACTTCACACACCAAGATTTTCCTATGATGTTGCTTTAATATGTATTATGCCTCAAAATTAACATTAGCATTAGCATTGAGACACAAACATCTCTCTTTCTAAATACAGAAGTGTCCTCCGATGATGTATTCATTTTATTTGTGTACTTTTTAACATGTTGTCAGTGACATTCACCTGCAGCTCCCTGTGCACTGCCTGATCTTTAAATATTTATTAATTTTAGCGTGACTTGGCAAAAGCCTCATAGAGATACAATAAGACAGGATGTAGTGACACTAACAGTGAGGTTCCCGGGCGTTGTTGTTGTGCAACGAGTAAGTTTGTTTCTTTACGCCAAGGTACCATCGCAGGACAGGAGCAGTGCCTTGGGAGGAGTCTAACTGGTTATTTCTCATTAAGTTATATTCCATTTTCCTATTTTAGAACCTTGTTCAACATTTTAGTTTATATATCTGTAATATAAAAATGCTATTAGTCTTCTAGCCATCAGCATTAGGAGGCTGTCATGCAATTCCTAACTTATTTTTACAGATAAATGTGGGCACTATGTTGTTTGTCGTAAATTTAGAATAGAAGAAAAAACATTATAAACAGAAGATGCAATCTTGATTTCAAACAAAAGAAAAATATAGTGACATTTCTGTACTTCTGTGGGTAATACAGTCCAGTGGTTTTTGATGCTCAAACCTCATCCTAGACAATTACAGGCACATTTTAGCACACATTTTTTGTAGCAGCCTCCTGACTTAAAAGAGTCACACCTAGCTAACGTGTGGCTCCTCTCGCCTCTGATGTGGCTCGTCACGGAGGTGGGACATCCTGTCTCCGAATGTGGACCAAGTGTCTGAAACTGCCCCTCCTCAGCTCCAAAGCCCAGACTGATCCTGGACAAGAGGCTCGGGGAGGAAGTTTAGATCATATAAAAATACTACCTAACAGGTAGTACTTCCTATCTCAGTAATTACCTGCTACTGTTAAGGAAATGTGGAGGAAGTGTGTTCAAAATGTAAAATATTTAGTTAC
This sequence comes from Periophthalmus modestus, assembly GCA_019594935.1. Taxonomy (NCBI): domain Eukaryota; kingdom Metazoa; phylum Chordata; class Actinopteri; order Gobiiformes; family Gobiidae; genus Periophthalmus; species Periophthalmus modestus. The sequence continues at coordinate 4,621,614 of JAIEZT010000016.1, read as the reverse complement.
TTCAGCACAAGACAAAGTAAAAGTGACATTTTTTTAATTATTATGATTTTTTTTTAAATATATTTGGCCCCTTGGATTAAAAAAAATCCTAAAGTTTGAAACAATACATTCTTATTTAAACTTTATTTAGCCACAAAGCTCCTTTTGACACATTATTTGGGAGTGGTAGCCGGTTTAATAGTAAGCCCAAATACTATACTACTATCTATTTATCTATCTATCTACATACATATACACACACATACACACACATATTCCCTTCCAATAACATTAACTTCAAATTAAATCAAATTCTAAATCAGATATGTCCAGACAGTATACTCATATATGTTTTACTCTTACTTGCTTAGACCACTACTTCTACTTGAGTAACATTATTTTGAATTAACATTCTACTGTAGGCTCCTCTCCTGTTCTGTACATTACAAAGCCGTTTTCCATAAGCTAGGAGACTTCCAGCAGTGCTTGCGTAGGTCCTATACAAACGTATAAGACTCAGTAGAGTGGGCGGAGGAGAGGGCCAGTGGAGGGAGGTGGGGTGCACCGGTCCAGGGTGTGAACGGCATCGTCAGTGCTCTTTTGAAATGTGAACAGGACAGAACATGTGATCAAAGCCTGAGACCATTTGACGAGAGAGGAGTGTCAAAAGCAGAGACAGAGAGATACAGGGAGGCTCAGGTTTACAAAGGCCTCTGGGACAAGGCTCCACACAGGGTTTAGTCTGGGGTTATCAAGGGACACAGTAACATGTAAAATACACGCTCAGGTCTGAAAAAGTACTGTAGTGCAGCTCTGAAAATACACGCTTAGGTCTGAAAAAGTATAGCCCCAATTTTAAGTCCTTTCTAAATGTGATGCATGCACACTTGCTTGGACTGTGGTGGGTCAAAAAAAAACAAAAACAAAAGTAAACTCATTGCCTTTAATTGTGAAATGTTTTACATAGTGTTACTAGTATGCTTCGGACACAGATGCTGGATCGTTCAGGTAAAAGTAATTTGAATATACTGGGGTCTGTATAGTCGTTCAGTCTTCAAGTTGCAAAATAATGTTTAATTCTGTTAACTGGTCAAAATGTCCACCAGAACCGAAGAGTTAAGGTACACTTTATTGTCCCCATAGGAAAATTTGACCCATCCTTTCAGTGCCACTAGGGCATCTCCTCAAGGGCAGTTTGCCCCGCAGCGCAGTACTCAGGGATCCATCTCTCTGATCTTGTTGCTAGTCTTGGTGAGGACGACCTTAGCTGGAGGATTTTTACCTATGGTGTATTTCTTGGATTGATGGGGGAAATCAGATTGCCCGGAAGAGACACACCAGACACAGGACACATAATAATAATAATATATAATAATAATAATAATAATAATAATAATAATAATAATAATAATAATAATAATAATAATAAATGATAATAATAATAATAATAAATAATAATAATAATAATAATAATAATAATAATAATAATAATATATATTATAATAATAATTCAACATAGAATTAATTCAAACTAATGAAATATGTCATTTCTTATACAGTGATGTTACATGGTGTGTGTGTGTTGGATGGAAGAGTGTGGAACATGTTTACCATATGTTCTCTGTGTACAAATATACAACTTTAACCCACAAAACTGTATGAGACTGTACACTACAACAAAAAAGCCCTTAAACACATATGCACATATATTACACGGTCTTGAAGCCAATGTTATCTTATTAGCATTATAAAACTCATTAACGTTTCCAACTCTTAATGACAGTGGGAATACTCTGAACAGTCCGTTGGAACAGATGATTTTCTGACCCCATCACCTGAGTCATTTTCTCTCAGCATTAGACAATCGCACAGACTGTTCACTAGGAGGAGTTTCACCCTCATGTTTTTCTGACCCAGCGACAGCATCTGATTCCTGAGGTCAGAGGTCGGAGACACGCAGCAGTTGGCGTGAGAGCGGCAGAGATGTAACGGTGCAGATCAGAACATATGGCTCTGGACCAGATCCCAGGGGAGACCCAGCCTGATCCAAGCAGAAAACCAACTGTCTGTGAGGGAGAGGGTCTGCTGCAGGGGGCTTTGTCTTTTGTGTTGGCTTTGATATAGCTTTTACTCATTGGCCACTTTGAAAACTCTTTTTCAAATGTTTAATAGAGGAAGTATGTTCAAAATATATGTGAAATATTTAGTAATTTCAACTAAAAATGTATATTATTAAATATTTTACACTTGGTTATATTACTGGGCATGGCATTCACAAGTAGACTACTATATACAAAACATGCAGTATCTGTCCAGAAAGCTCCCACTGACTCCCACAATATACACTTATGAGATGTAACTATTACTACTACTTCTACAACTGCCACATTACCCATAGTAGAAGTAGTAGTAGTAGTAGTAGTCTTCAGAGTTTTAAGCCATGTTAAAATGTTGTTATCGCCTCAAAAACATACCTGGATTTGTGTTTTGTTTTGTTCACACAGGTTTGAGTAACTCTTTATCTCTTTATTATTAGTCTCTCTACATCTCCAAAGCTGAAAAGGCGCTGTAGTTTTCATATTAACAGTTACCTTTTACCTTTTGTTCAGTAGAGCTTGGATATTCCAGGGTTGAAATGATCCAAATGATTCTAGTGAAGGTATATGAAGTTTAAAAATACAGAGAAGTATGTATTGCCACGTGACATCACAAGGTGGAACAGAGTGTTTTCCATTTGAGAGAAGAACTCAGTCTAAATACGGAGGATATGTGTGTTAAACATGTGTGAATGAAACAAAACACCAGGTATGTTTGTAATGAGGAAACAGCATTATAACATAGATCAGAAAATAGTGCAATATGGGCCCTTTAAGCTATGTTGTAACTGATTTGTACGCACAGGGATCACATTTAACTGAAATATGCAAGCCTTAAGAAAGGTATTTTATGGTTTTTTCCCCTTGTCATATCATTAAACATTGAACTGAATTTGTTGGAGAGGATTTAAAAAAAACAAAAAAACAAAAGAAAAACAACATTTGAATAAAGTTTAAAGTGGTATTCTCTAAAGAAGTATTCTCAATATCCTCTATTCTTAACTCAAGACCTATATAAGTATAGTTCTGACTTTTCACGCTAACAACAACATAGCAAAACAGTTGGTCTTCCAAGTACCACCAGATTTGAACCAGGTTTATAATAGGACCATTACAGGAAGTACACTCCCCTATTGCCACAGTTGGACTAACCAAGCAGAGGGCGTGGTGGGGATAAAATTGACTTTAAAGATGCAATATGTAACTTTTTTGGTGGACGGTCCGCCACCTGTTTTTTCCATAGATGTTGTGACTTTATAATATTCCATAGTATAGTGTTGAACTTGCAAATCTCTGTAGAGGCAAGCCGGCTTACCAGGATAATTATTGTTTGTCAAGGTATTTCTGAATAGGACACCTGTAATAGAATCAATGCTAAAATGATTAGGTTCAACACTGTAGTGTGGAACATTTCGGGCAAAAATAATAACTTCTCCATGGAACCAAGCAGGTACTAGACCCACCACCTGAATAGTTGAGTAGTACACCTTTAAGCAAATATTAAAACTGTAGAGGAATTCACACAGCACCAGTTTTCATACTGTATACTAATACTGATTAGCACCATTAGCCAAAAATAGAATTATGCGTTTGTCATTCATAGTAACAAATGATGTTTACACTGTCCTGATTCATTTTAATCTTGTTGAATCCTGAAACTGAATAAATGTAAAGACACAACATTTAAAAGCATTTCTGTTTTATTACAACATTGGTTTAATTCCTCAAACACAGAATCGCACCTACAAAAAAGCATTTGTGTGCTCTTTATATATATATATATATATATATAATTTAGTTTTCCACAGACTTGTACAGTGGCAAGGAGACAAATTTACACACCCATAAACTACATTACAGGCCAATATCATGTATGCATTTATAGGTGCTTCCAACAACAACATCGTAATATGTAGTCCAGATTCCCTCTACGATAAGGCGTGAAAACTGCAGCATTGCTAGCTTAGCCTCTTAAGGTTACCCTCAATGTGTACAGTCTATACTATACATCCAAGTGTGCATTCTATACACAAGGTGGGCTCTGGAGGCTAGTCATGAGTGAATTAGAAATGAACTATTAGACAGCTACTCAAGATGGCAAAAGGCATCCCATCTCAAACCGGAATCACAAAAAGTACACCAGTGTGTCCATTACGTTTTACCCACACATACAAACCATAATTAAAACTAATGATCTCAGTAACAGGACCAAAAGTTATTATTAGAGGTAGTATTTGTCTCCTGTCACACTAAAATAAAATAAAAACATAAAACACGAAGAGACAGAAATAATATAATAAAAAAAATTTGGACAATGACAAAACTATCAAGCCAGCGAGACAGTTGGTCCAGTCTGTTACATTCATGGCCACGACCGTCCCTTCTCCAAAGCGCCGCAGTTGATCCCAGCTTTGACTTTAACTTGTAGAGCCATTTCTGATCACAGTTTTCAGTATTGAAATTCATATAAAAATAAAACAAATGGGGGAGGAATATTGTAAAATGCATGCATAAAAAGGTCAAAAATACTCTGCATACTTTAGTAATACAGTCCCCCGTGAGCTACTGTTGTTCTGTTATTGCAACTGTTCGTACAGTCAAAGAATGAAAACAAACACATTTAATAAAGCATATTTAACTGGCTCTTTACAAACATCATTCTGCCACAAAAGGTTAAGTGCTATCAGACATTGTACAGGAGGGTACAATGTACAATATATAAAGGAATAACTTTATATGTTTACCTATTACCTATTTTTCTTTTTAAAGTGTCCTAGAAAATTTTTATACATCCAAATTCAAAAACATTTGTAATAATTACTTGCCTTGTTTGAATGCCATGATATGATTGGTCAGTTAGCTTTGAAAAGTTATTTCAATTGTTCTGCTGGTTTTCAGAAGTAGAAAACTAAATATTCAGACAAAAACAAAAAGCATAAACGTTTTTGGTTGATGTCAATGCAAACTTTATCTCTATAGTATGCCATTTCACAAAATTTGGCATATCTACTTAATTTTAAAAACAGAAAACATATTAAAAAATAAGATTGTCTCCTTGTTACAGTGTAGGGTCTGTTTTGCGGAGATCCACTAAATGTCAAAAATGCAAAAAGTGGATTTTAAAAAGTCCTTCCTTCTCTTGTCCAATCATAAAACACTGAAGATAAAACTGACTGTTGGTTGGACAAGACAAAGTTACAGATGAATGGCTACATAATTCAACATTTAGTGGGCAAAGTTTCCTTTCTGTAATAAAATATATAGATATTTATAACAATACCATAATTTACTAGTGTGTCAAGACTTCAAACAGCACGTGCATATTGTAAAGATATTCTCCTGAATGTTTTCCCCTTGTGGTTTTGAAGGGAAATTGACTGAGTTGGGATTGAGCTGCAGGAACAGAAATGCTGCCTCCTGTGGGCAAAGAAGAAATGCAGAAATAGCAGTTTGACCCTTACACGCAGACATGTCCAGCAACACTTCCTCGGGGCAATCACGTTTTCAAAGTTCAAGTGATCAAGAGGTTGGTCCACAGTCATTCCAGTCTATGCTAACTGTGGACCTGTGCATGTAAAAGCGTGGGGGTCTAAAGTTGGTCCGTGCGCCCCCTGTTGGCAGTTGGCAGTAAGTTCATGAGCCAGAGTCTGGCTGAGGCTGCGACTCCTCTGATTGGCTCTGGGGGTTCCTAGGCTCTTGGCTCAGTTCTTCCCCCAGTTCACTCATGTCCATATCGGGCATGTCCTCCTCTATGGGTGCTGCTGCCGACTCCTCACAGTACACGCATTCCTATAGGAGGAAGAAATACATATTTAACATATTTGCATTTATTGAGCAAAGTTAACAGTGTCCAAGTGTGTCAGAAAGTGTGAGGAATTTTAACTTTGCAAGTCAGGTGCCACAGTCAGTGTTGCCAGGTAATTTAATTGTAGTTCTAAAATTAAAATTAAGGTACACTTGTCCTCTGCATTTTAATTATTTAGTAAACTAATTATTTTAGTCGATTCCAGTTTTATTTCATTCAACACAAATGTCATTATCCAACTAAAGCCACAATAGTTTTTAGTCAACCAGAAAAAATATGCATGTTTTATGTCAACTAAGATAAATTGTACCTACCGTATTTTCACGACCATAGGGTGCACCGGATTATAAAGCGTTACGGGTGCTTTTTCTGCATTTAACACATACAAGAGGCGCACCGTTAGCCCAAGCTAACTCGTAACTCACCCGGCGCTGCCTCCCAGTCTTTGTAAAACTGTGTTCGCCGTCTGCTATCCATCGCTCCCACGATGTTCGCAACTTTTACCCACGCCTTATAATCGTGAAAATACGGTAATTACTTCTTACCACATGTAAAGATGTGCTATTTAGATATTGGGTTTGTTTATGGGCTGATCTGGGTATCAAATATGCAATTTCTAATAATGCATAAATGTACAAGAATGATAAATCACGTTTTACTATTTGAAATCACAAGATCAAATATTTGCAACACAGGATCTGGAAAACTTATCCAGTTCCCTGTACAGTTGTTGCAATTTAAACCCAACGCTACCCTCTGCTGGATAAATTAAAAATATCAGCACTTGACTATCACTGAAGCTAGATAGAGCAAGGATATCCTCACTACTCATGTGATTTTTGGCTGTACAAAAGTGAGTTGATTTGAAATTGAATTGAAATCGACTCAACTCCAACAATGTTTGTCAGTTTGTCTTTCAGTCTTTAAGTCTGGCCTTGAAAAATACATTTTAAGCACAAGAAGACTTACATATAGCACCACAGTATTTACTAAACTGGTATATTGATACAAGTGCTAACCAAATGCTTTGCATAGAAAGCTAAATTAAATTACTGGTAATGTAATTGCATTTATCAATTATCATTTATCAATGGAGTTCTGTGTTTTTAATTGGTGTAATCCTCTTTTTGTAGAGTCACTGACACTTCCTCCGACAACAGCACTTCAGGCTACCTCTATATCTTCTCAAAGCACTACAGTGAGCACTACAACCAGACCCATTCAAACTACAACTGTACCCCCTTCAACTATCACAACTACAACTACTGCAAGCTCCCACCACTTCAACTACACTGTTTCTAATTAGAACTGTACCTTATGTGGACTCATACCTTAACATTGATGGCGGCTGGCAGACCTCCTCTCCTCATCCAGGGATGCTCCTCCACCAGCTCCCTGCGCTGCTCCGAGGAGAAGTGCGGCTGGCTCTTCTGCATGTGTCGCAACCGCTCTTTGTCCTCTCTCAAAACCTTCTGAATGTCCCTGTGAACCAAAGGAGAACTATCTTTAAATACACTTCATGGTAGCTATGGGCGAGTGTCCTTCTGTCTTTTTATTCTGTGCTGTTGAACACTGTATTTTCCTTACTGTGGGGTAAATGGTGTTTTTTTTAATCTTAAATCTAATATTACTGTTAAAGAATACATATTATACATTCTTAAAGCTTTGAAACATGCTTTTGGTTTCCTTTGGGATAAGTATCTCACATTTTCTAAATTAATGTCTAAATTTGGAAAACAGACTTTATACACTACACCTTTCCAATCAGGCATTTAGGCATTAGAGTTAACAAGAAAGCTATAAGGCACTGTCCACCAGCAATCTGACCAGAACTGAAGAAGCGGCTTGGATAAGCAGACAAGACAACGTGAATGGTATGCTAATAGGGCCATGTGTTTGTTGTAAACACAGTCTGCAGACTGCAAAAAGAGTCCAATGATGATTTATGGACTTAAAAACTGTGTAGGAGAAGTCTAGATTTTTACTTGGGATGCGACAATCTGGGCAAAATGCAAACAGAACATTTTTGAGTGCTCAGAGAAAACCATACTGGATTAATGAATTAATGTATTAATGTAACAAGTGTAAATTAAGCTTAATACAACCCCAGGCATGTTTTGATGAGGGACAATTAAACTTAAATGAGAAATCGCTTCTTCTAAAATTCATACAAATAAAACATCCATTGATACTGGGGTGGGCTAAAATATGTCTTACTCCTTCCTACTCCATATTGACCATCAATCTTGGACTGAACCTTTAAAGACTGTATTCATCTCTATCACTTTCTGTTTGTTCTGCCCATGGCGTAGCTCGACATAAAGATTATAATCATAATTCACTGTATTATCAATGTAAAGTGATCTTCTGACCTGGATGGGACCTGGTATGTCATCATGACCTTGTCGTCTGCATTGGCCATGAGCAGCCACAGTGGCTCCTGTAGCACGTATTTGATGAAGTGGTCTTCATCGCCCTGAGTGGACACTTTGCCCTGAGCGTCGCAGCTGCCTTCACCTCGTAACTTCGCTTTTGCTTTGGCCTTTGGGTCGTGCTCCAGAGAGTCTACGCTGCCAAAATACTTGCTGGTGTTGCTACTTCCTGTAAGCAAATAGAAATAGTAAAGATAATACATTAAAATTCTGTATAAAGAAGAAAGTAGGATTAAGAAGATTCACAATTTCAATGGTCACATATTGCAAAGGGTACAAGGAAGATTTCTGGATTGATATTGTAAAGCCAATTATCAAAAACTTTAGAACACACACTTGATAAGCCCTAAGTAAAATTTAAAAATTAATATGAATTTCTTTTACTTTGATGATGTTTAGTCTTTATCTGTATTGTTGTATGTCTAGTTTTTACATAATTTACTTGGAACAACTGTCAAAGTAAAAAAAAAATAAAAAAAAATAAAATGACCTGTTCTGCTGCCTGACGCTCCACTGGCTGACGTTCCACAGCCGTTGCAGCCTGATCCAGAGCCGGACCCAGACCCAGAGCCAGAGCCCATGGAGCCGGAGGTGGCTGAGCCCGTCCCGGAGTGAGAGTCCTCTTGTTCCTGAAGCAAAATGTCCAGTAGATCACATGATGAAGAGTTCCCATCACTGTGCACACCGTCGCCTGGAGACTCAACCTGGGGCAGACACAGGGAAAACATGGTCAGGCTAATCTTGCAAAAATATACATGGGGCTATTTAGTATTAACTAACATAAGATTATTATTTTACATTTTGTACATTTAGACCAATATTGCTGTTTACTACTGAATAATAGAAACCACTGACTTCCTGTTCAAAACTGTGCTTCATAGTAGCACATTCTAATAAATATTCTTTTGTTGAAATAAGGTTGTTACATTTTTTAAGCCCTACATGACCCAGAATCTGAATAATTTAAATAATGGTAAGTAAATACAGCACAATCAGTGGAAACAGGTGGTAGGTGTTTTCTGATGAAAACAGAAATTTTCTGAGCACAACACAAGATTACTCAAACAGGAGTGAATCAATCAGAATACAGCTTAGAGTACTTTATAGTGAGGAAATCCATTATAACACGGTTAAAAGCTCATGAAAGTAAATTTTACACATGTTGGTTATTAGCAATAATGCCTTGGATTTGTGTAGCGCCTTTACTGATACTCCAAAAGCATTGATATCTTATACATTTCTCAGAAGCCTCATAACACAGTTTCATTTGTGTGTAAATCTACCTGCTGGTGACTTTCAGCCTTGGCAGTAGGGTTCTTCTGTCCCTCAACTGACCCTGATGGTCCCATTGTGCTGTTACCCTGAGCACCAGAGGGTGGCGCTGTGCTGTCCTGCCGTTCCACTGAGCGCTGCCCTTCCTCCATACTGAGTAGGTTGAGCTGAAGAGGAGAGCTGCAGCGGGACTCAAACAATGGGGGTGAGGTGGTGGGCTCCCGAGCCCCAGAGGCAGGTGTAGAGGAGCGTGATGCTGCTCCCTCTCTGGGCTCCACCGCAGCCGCTTTAGAGGCATCAGCAGTCAGACTGTAGGAGAAGGGCTGTGTGGGATAGGCGGCCTGGGCCACAAACGGGGTCTGCACTGGGAACGAAGGCTGTGGGGCAAAGGGCTGCTGGGTAGTGTAGTTCTGAGGGCCCTGGAAAGGCTGTGGGTTGGTGTACTGAGCGGGGGCGCCCTGGTATGGCTGCTGAGAGGCAAAAGGCTGCACTGGAAACTGCTGCGGTGCGTAGGTGGGCTGGGTCTGTATGGAGTATGCAGGCTGGGTCTGTATGGAGTATGTGGGTTGAGTCTGTATAGAGTAGGTGGGTTGCGGGGGCTGAAATGGCTGCTGGGTAGTGTAGGCCGGCTGTGCCTGGGTCTGCTCAGGGAAAAAGGTTGGTCTGGGAGCAGCCCCCAACTGTCCTATTTGACCTATCTGAGGGAAGAGGTAATTGGGCAGCACCAAAGCCACCACAGGTGTAACAATGGGGGCGGGATAGGGAGCGGCAGTGGGCGGGGCTTGTGAGCTCTGGCCCTCTCCGTACCCTGTGGACAGGGAGGGGTCCGGGCGAGGAGCCTGAGGAGGGGGAGCTGCAGCGGGGGGGTACAGGGGGTAGGCAGGCACCATGGTGGGGTAGGACACATTGAACGCAGACTGTGATGCCTCTGACGGGGACCATGAGGTCTGGTTAAGCCCCTGCAGAGGAGGCCGAGGCTTGCGGTTGGACACAGCGCTGTCGGAGGAGTCGGGGTGCTTCATACGCGGCTTCTTAGACTTCCTGTTTCGGTTGCCTTTCTTTGCAGTGGTCTCTGGTCTGGTACTGCCCTGTTTAGCAGCTCCCCTTAAACCAGAAGATTCTGAAAGGACAAATCAGTGTTGTTTACAATGAAAGGATAAAAGGAGTTTGTTTAACTTTTCTAAAATAAGCTTGTATTTACCTTCAGCATTGGCAGGGCCCCTCTGCTTATGCACACATGTGGAATAGTCCTTCTGGAGGGAGCGGGCATCTCGGAGCTCTCTGCAGCGGTTTAAAAAGGCCTGCTCCTCTTTCTGTGTGTGAGCAGCCAGGACCTGTTTAGTCAGGCCCAGCCTCTTATAGGCCTCTTTTTCCTGGCTCGGCAGAGACACCACGCTGACTGGCTGTGCCGGCGGAGCCGGGCTCTCAGCCACATCCTCAATAATCTCTGTACCAGACATTTTATACAAGTTAGACAAATAAAGAAAAGCCAAACAAATATTTAACCAGACTTTGTTTAGAACTAAAACCAGTACTGACCAGACTCTGGCTGAGGCTTCTTGTCTCCCACATGTACTATGGTGCTGCTGTAGCTGCACTGCGAGGTGATGGACACCACACTTTCTGCTTTACTCGGGAGAGTGAGTGGGGCCAGCGGAGCTCCGACTACAGCAGGTGCCCCCGAGGGGGGCTTTTTAGGGGCTTTCATGTTGGAAAGGCCTTGCTGGGCGTCTAGCATCAATGGATCTATATATAGTAAATATTTCTCAGTCAGTTTCAAGCCAATGCTATTTAAAGTTTTCACAAAAGCTGATTTTTAAATAAAACAAACTTACTTGTGGTAGTATCCTGTGACACTTGGATGCCCTCCTCTGACCCTTTCTTATCATCATCAGAGTTGGAGGAAGTGGTGTTGGAGGAAAACTGATACTTCCGTTTCACAGTGATGGGAATGTTGCAACTCTCCAGGTATCTACAAAAGCACACGTGCATTAAGCATTGTAACAAAAAAATATATATATTAACTTTAAAATATTAATATGTAAGGTATCAATGTTACCTGATAACGCTGTCCAAGCAGCTAATCTGCTGATAAGAGCACACCGTCTGATCTTTGTAGGTGAAGTCCTCCATACTGGCGGCAGTACTGTCTTTGGCCAGCAGAGGGGGTGCAGAGTCCTTCAAACGAACTACTGGGCTCTTCTGCGAGACAGCTGCTACAAATATTTTTGCAATATTTTAACAAATTAACACACAATACATTTAAACACCACAAAAATAATTAAAACAGAGCTGTACTCACAGTCAGAGATCTTCTTCTGCTCAGGTTTGGATAAAGATGGTGAAGGGGAGGGGCAGGGCGAACGTATGCCCCCTTGTGTATCCTGGTTCTTGAGCATGTGCACTCCTTTACAGATCTCCTGGAAGGTCCGTGTGGGTTTGGCTTTGCCCGTCTCCTCTGGTGCATTTTCTACAGCAACGTTTCCATTGCTTTCACTGGATGAGCTAATGCTAACTAGCTGCTCGTATGAACCGTTGCTACCGTGGCTTCCATAACCGCTGGAGCCCATGTTGTGCACCGGCTGGAGAGAGGAGAGCAGAGAATGTGTTATTGAAGGTGAAGTGTACTTCAGTTTTACATTAATTTACATAATAATGTGTCTTTACTGATGATTGTTTCATATGATAAGCACTTGGGGCTGGATGCTAAGGTGACAATTTTTGATTAATGTTTTATTGTCAGTATCAATTTGTAATTTTACTTTTTGTCTCATTTCAAGGTCATGATCTGCTTTTTGTGTCCTGTCTATTAAACACACAAATGTTAAAAAATGCTACCCACACCTCCTATTGATCAGCCTCTGTAAAGCTCATTTGTGATAGGTGGAATTAGCCCGTAACAGTGAAACGTGAACTCTCAGAGCAAAAAGATTACTTAATTTACCACTTAAACGCAATATAAAGATACTAAGTGTACATCAACATCAACCACCCTAGCATAAACTTATCATTGTCTGCAAAACACATATAATAAAAAAAAAACATACTTGTAATAGGAGCCGGTGGATTTGTTCACTTATTTCTTGTATATCTGAGTCCATTATCTTCCCTCCATGGAAAGCAGGTGCAGCAAAAACATCTTCATTTACAGGGCCCCTGAAATAAATCAAAACAAAATAAGCATATACACAATAAAAACACTCTTAAAACCATGCAACCTCAATATTACAGTAATACTTACATTCTAACTTTGTGTCTTCCAATCACAAAAGACACTTTACGGCTCCACGGGTTGACGAAGCTGGACCAACTTGTGTCTAAAGTGACATATTCACCATTTCTAGCACAGAACCTGATGGATGAGTGGTCGAAAGGCTGACCAGCATACTGCAAAACTGTTAAAAGAAAATATACATTGAAATAGTTAAATAAAAAGAACACCATGAATTATACAAATCTGTGTATCTTGAGTATTAGTCAACATCTTGTAATTAAACAGTGCAATATGTAACTTTTCCATTGGAGGGTTTGCCACCTGCTGGTTAAATCAACATATGAATGCATGTGTTTCAAGATATATTTAGATATACGACATAGCAACTTAAATATGTTTAACAGCATCTCCATGGAGACAAGCAAGTAGGAGACCCCAAACCAGAAAAGTTACTGAGTGCCTGAGTGACTGATAGATAGAAATTTAAGTTATGTACTTAGTGCATAGTCCAATAAATAATAATAAACCAATTACTTTTTCTATGCACAGCTAACATCAAGGGCCGGTCACTTGGGTGTAGGTTTAGCAGCACTGGGGTCCCAATCAGATCTTGAGGCAGGTAACCCAACAGAGGAACAGCCCTGATAGAGGCAAAGAGAAATAAAAATGAGTCTTGTCTATTAGAATGTAGTAATAGACTCATACATTTATATATCATTTATCATTATTATTATTATTATTATTATTATTATGCAACTACTGACCTTTCATCTACATCTTGAAACACACAGTTAGGAGTGTGAGTGGTGGTAAAAATCCTTTTGTCTGGTGGAATCCGGGGAGCTATGAACACAAATAAAAACACAAAAGTAAAATTTTTGTTGCCCCAATATAGATGTATTGTTGAAGCAGCTCTTGGCATCAAAATGAAACTGCTATGTACTGTCTGCATCTATTTACAAGTGTTTTTATTGTCAGAGAACCAAGGAGGAAGGCTTGTGCGCTTAGTTGTTGTTAATACTACTGTGACAACAAACTTCGCTCTGACATCTGGAAGTTGAGAAAAGCTCTTATTAACTTATTGCAGGATAGTTGGAGTGAGGAATAATTTGACCACTGAAAAAAAGTTGCTAGTTCTGATTTCACATTTTAAGACAGTAAAAATCAGGAACAGTGCCTTTAAACTAACCCACAAATTATCATGTAATAGGCTAACCAAAGACAATAAAAAGGTAGTTTAGTTACATTTAAATTTTACTTTACTAAAATATGTGGGTGGGACAGACATTCTCGTTTCCCTTTGAAAAATCTTACCCTCATATCCGGAGTGTACCCTCTCGGCCAGTAGGAGGCAGCAGAACTGTTCCTCAGAGAGCTCTGCATCCTGGACTTTCATCAGATATGGAGTCATTCTAAAAGGATAGTACTGGAGATCTCCTTCTCGTTCCTTACCACCACTAAAATCAGAGACATTTTTGTTTAAGTTTGTGAAACAGAATACAAATCTGACTGCTATGTTTATCAATATGTCATTTCAACTTTTCTATTCATTGGTAGGGCCAATAATTATATCACAATTAATAGAAATCACCATTTGAGTTGGAAAAAATATTGTTGTACTTAAATTGTAAATGGCCATTTTTATACAGCGCTTTTCCACCTTCAAAGCACTCACAGCACCCACTCACCCATTCTCACACACACATTCATACATCAGTGTATGCAGACAGTGGGGGTAAGGTCGGTTACAAATCTTGCCCAAGGACACAACAACAGCATTCATCTGTGGGAGCTGGAATCGTACCGCTAACCTGTGGGGCAGCTGAGCTACTGTCACCCTTCCCTTATAGTTTAGACCTCTATAAAACATGTTTGGAAGTAAATAGCATTCTTGTATTAGTTTATCAGTTGATATTTCAGTCTCATCTCAAATTTTAATGCTCCTTTAGTTGTTTATGATGTTATCAGAATCCTACATTTAAAACATATTGTAAACACATTCATGTCACAAGAAAATATAAGTATATTTTTTCATAAGCTGGCAGTCAATACTGTGAATCATTCAATTAAGTCTGAGCTTTAATCTGAGCTTTTAAAGTGACAGCAAAACTTAGTGGTTATGGTTATGTTTTAAGTTATAATGGCAGACAATTTAAAACTAGTAGTAAAAAGAACTTCTGATGATAATGTGCGCCAATTCACCAGGATCTTAAGGGACCGTGTGATTCTCAGCCCTTACTTAACAACATGCTTTACATTTTCAAACTAATCTACCAGTGCTTTACAAAGCTAGTAAAAGGCAAAACACTATAGACATAACAATACAAGGAGGTACACTGGTTTATGACCCCACAAAGTTCCACCCTGGATGTCATCTTGATTTTTGGTATAATTTGGATTAAAATATTTTAAATCTGAACTGGTAGGATCCAAATGGGAAACGGTCAACCTCTCAGTTGCCTGAAGCGCAGCATAATTTTGAACCGTAAATTAGCCATGGCTCACCTGATGCGGCAGAAGAAGGACTTCTCCTGCATGCACTCCGTGGGAGAGGACTCTGATGGGAGAGAGAGAATGAATATAATGGTCAAATGCATTCAAAGGAGCTTCTAAAATAAGACTGGAGACAATCCAGGACTCAAGTGTTTGTTACTGGACTAGGAAAGATTGGGTACATCACACTATTTATTTACCCTAATGCAATAAAAATTTTACTTTTAACAAGCCCCCGCAAAAATAGATTAATCTATAGCCGGTAAAATATAAAATATCTGACATATTATTGAAAATCACAAGTGACAGGTTGTGCGCCTGCATTAACATGGTGTGAAGGGCCTGTTAATTAAGTCTGTGTGAGGTGTGTATGGGCATGTGGGTGCGGGGGCAGGACATGCTTAGGAAACACATGTTTTTCCATCTAACACATGGTGTGAGCCGTGTTTCATGTGCAATTTAGACAGATCCACTTTTTTAGATAATGACAGACTGGGCCTACCTGCTCCAGTGCACATGCTCCAGGAAGGGAGGCGGTAGGGAGTGGTAAAGCTGTAAAAGACACTGACATCCTGAGGGGTCAAAAACTCCACAAATTTGGCGTTGTTGAAGACCTCGCGCTTGCAGTTCAAAATGGACGCTGCCTGTTCCGAAATGTAAACGATTTTTCCTGTGATGAGTGAGACAGCCACTGCAAAAATATCCTGAGAATGACAAAGAAGAGATGGCAAAGATAATTAATATATGTTGTCCTGTGTGTGTATAAACAACTTGTCAATGGAAGGAATGGTTAAAAGGTTATGGTACTTACATTGTTTTTGAGAGTGTATTCAGATGTTATACTGTTGATTTCTTCAATTGTATAAGATGATACATCGAATCCTGGTGGTTGGCTATCATTAATCATAAGCATTTGATAGTACTCCTCATTGGCTGCAAGAATAAAAACACAATTGCATTTTAAAGTTGCAAACAGTTTTTACACCATAGGGTTTTGACTAGGCCTGTCGCGATAATTGCTACATTGGCTTCAATACATGAACATTGAAATAATAATTTTTAGAGGTCAATATTCATTGTAGGAGCATTTTTTTGTACTAGTGGGAAAATGTGTATTTTTATATTCTATGATGAGATTTGCGCTGTAGAAGTTTGAATTATAAACTTTAAACCTTTGACTCATTGTAGACACAAATTAACTACTTAAGTGTGTAACAATAGGGAACATTTAGAATAGTTTTTGGACATAATTCTATTTTATGGTTTGCCGTTTCAATATTATCGTTTATCGTCTATATTTATTTCAGCAATATATCGCACTTCAAAATGTGTTAGCGTGACAGGCCTAGTTTTGACAAAGATTAGCAAAAATGTCACAAAGTTAACTTGACATAACTGCCTCTGATTGAATGCTATCCACAGAGCAATAGCAATCAAACCTGATAAGCTATGCCAGTTTCTTCATTAGCACATGCAAAAACATGTGGGTGCCAGGAGAGCCATCCGAAGTGGTCCGCTTACCTTTCACCTGTTTGACACATCGCAGGGCGTATTTCAACGTGTTGACGGTGGTCGATTTTCCCTTGCTTCTCTTTTCCGAAGATAGGTGCATCTTGAGCTCCTTAAGGGTCTTGAACAGCTCCTTCTGTGTCTTAGCTTTGGCTGACTGCTCGCTACTGCAGAGGAACATGAGACGGGTACACGTGTTAAACTGACGAGGTCTCACTGCTGTCATATTCTGGAGGCAAAGGCATAACCACATAGAAATAGCAAAGGAGGAGTAGGAGCTATCAATATGTGATGTGAGGTGAGCGTGGAACTGTCTGGGCCTGCTAGAAGATTCTGTATACAGATTCCTGATAATCTACACGTTTTGTTTCTGATCATAGCAATGTATTTTTTTGGTTTTGGAATCTCGTTCTGGACAGATTGTGTGTCTATAACCAAGCAGTGTTCTGCCAATTTTACATCAGATGCGCTCCCCGATGCAATATGCATTCTGGCCCATAGTCCAAGTATCTGGACTATATAGGTATAATAAAATCACTCGTTGTTGCCATTTATACTATATTAAACATTTTAAAATGGCAAAAAGGACTGCTTAAAGATTAAATAATACCTATTGTTACTAGTTGAGACCAAGGATGATTATATAACTCATAATTCTGAAAAATCACCTTAAGAGACCAACCTTGCTCTCTAAAGAAAATTAGTTTAAAAGGCCCATATTACACTATGTTCTGATTCATGTTATAATGTTGTTTCCTCATCAAAAGCACATCTGGAGTTGTGTTTTGTTTCATTCACACATGTTTAAACACTTAAACCCTGCATATTTAGGCTGAGTTCTTCTCTCAAACTCTGTTCTACCTTATGATGTCATGTGGTAATACAGGAAGTGCTCCACTGTATTTATAGACTTCATACACCTTCACTAGAATCAGGTGAAAGGTAGCTGTCAACTTGAAAACTACCACTACATGACATCACAAGGTAGAACAGAGCATTTTGAGCTTTAGGGATCCAGACAAAATACAAATCCAGGATTATTCAAACATGTGTGAATGAAACAAAACACAACTCCAGGTATGTTTTTGAGGAGGTAACAGCATTATAACATGGCTAAAAATTCATAAGAGTAAATTATGTGTAATGTAAGACCTTTAAGTATTCTTTGTTGATGTTTTATTGTTTTTGGCTCAATGGTTGGATAACTGACCTCTTAGTACTAAATTACTATCATCGCAGTTTGTTTTTCAGTTCACTTTTACCTTGTCTTTTTTATGTATCTCATTTTGACCTTACTTAACCCTAAGCCTTTTTATCATTTGTGAACCAGGAAGTAAAGCTAGTCCGTGTTAGCATGCTAGATGTTTTTGGCATTACTGCAATGGCAAAACTCCACTCTGGCCTCTGAAAGTTCATATAAACTCATCCCAGTAAATATTTAGGATGCTAGAAATGCATTAGGAAAGTAAGGATTAACCAAGGTTTGCAACAAACTGTTTAAAATGAATAACTTATGTTTTTCCATGTTTTTAAAGGCAATACAATTCACATACAGGGCTTTTAATTAAATGGAAGATAATCAGATAGGGGGTCTATAAATGTACAAACCTGCAGCCACTGGTGGAGGGGTTGTCCTGTTCAGAGCTCACCAGACTGAAGGCATTGGAGCTGCTAGGCGGTGAAGGACTATGGGAGTTGGAGCTGTAAAAACAAAAACAAAAAAAAACAGTATTTAAATGTCACTGTTAAACATATGAATGGACTCGCTACAAAATATGAAAAGCTGCCAGAAATCCCCCCAAAAAATCGGCGACAAAACATGGGACCACCAAGGACACAGCACCTACCACAGCATCTGACTCTACAATGTAAAGATTAAAAAGTGTGTCAAAACATTACCTTTTAAAATAATTATATATTAAAAACAAAAAGGTTAGCTGAGGACAGGGAGCAGCTGGAATAGCGTATGTTTTGTCACGTGTATCTTTTGATTTTAGATATGCAAAAAACCCTGATTCAAAACACTTCCTTCTCACTTAAAAGGTGCACTATGCAACTTTGCATGTCCATTAAATGCTTGTCTCCATGAAAATTTTATCGTTTTGCCTGATATGATCCATAGCACAATGTGTTTTTAAAAGGCATCTTATTGCAGTTTGCAAAGAAACTCATCAAATATTTATGTCAACAAGTATAATGGCAAAATTTGAGATCTACAAACAGTATTAGAAGTTAGTAATCTTTACTTTTCTACCATTTGAAACTAATGAAAGCCATGGATCAGATGTGTGTGTTTAAGCACTATGGTGAGCAAACACAATGTAGTTTATGAAATCCTTAATATTGTGTAAGCAAGCGATAGATATGGCCAGAAAGTTCTTGAGAGATTAATTTTTTTTTTTTTTATCACGAACAACTGTCCAGCCAAGGTCAACTTTCTCTTCCAAAAAACTGTAGCCAGCTGAGCACTGTAAATCCCTCAATCTATCTACAGCAACATCAGAAGATATTATATTTAGTTTCTACTTTTTGTCTTGCCTCGTTTTTGTAGCAACTTTCAGGTCTAAGTACAAATAACTTCTGAAAAACAACCATTCATAACATTTCGATCCTCTGCAAAGTGAAGACTATGAATTGAACTGTCAAATGTATTGTAATATCCATCCATTTTCTTCCGCTTATCCGGGGCCAGGTTGCGGGGGCAACAGTCTAAGCAGGGACTCCTAGACTTCCTGAACCCCAGACACTTCCTTCAGCTCCTCCAGTGGGACACCAAGGCTCTCCCAAGCCAGCCAAGAGAATTACAATAATGATTTGCTTGACTGGAGGGTTTAAAGTTACACTATGTAACTTTTCTGGTAGGGGGTCAGCCACTTGTCTTCATGGAGATATTTTTACTTTGCTTAGAATGTTCCACAATATGGGGTTACACTTAACACAATTTTTATATTTAAAAAAAAAAAAAAAGATTAGCTGAGGACTGGGAGCAGTTGGCATAGTGTAGGTTTTGTCATGCGTATCTTTTGATTTTAGATAGGCAAAAAAAAAACTTGTTTGTTTTGTTAATTCAAAACAAACAAGATGATTGCCCCATACATTTCCATTATTGCCAATATCAGAAAAAAAAAAAAAAAAGTTCAACACTCCTCATTATCTTTTGTGAGAAGGTCAATATAATTGTTTTGTTCAGTAGAATTACATTTTTTACCATTTCACCTTTTTGAATTGAGGCTTAAATCTGCACATAAGAATTGCCATCTCAATCTCTAGCTCTTTTGTAATCTCACATGTAATACAAAAGTTCTGGAGAGTGATTGGTCTATTGTGGTGAGTCAGACACAGAAATGACTCACAAAAAACAGCACCGTGATTAGGTCAAATCAACCTTACTTCCGTGACCTAGATGGCAGGAAGACTGCAGAGGAAACTTTAACCACCTCTCACAGTCCACTGCATTAGTTATGTTTTGGTGGACCAATACAGAGATGTTCATGTTTAAGTGGTTTAACTCGACAGCCGTCATTAGCTTAACCGGTTAAGAAAATATGACAAATTCTTATGGTGTAGGATAAAAAAACGCCAGTCTGGAGCTGAACAGTGAGCGCTTGCTCAGGTTCTGGAAAACATTCTATAAGTTTAATGCCATACAGTGGAACATTATAGCCAAAGGAATGGAACTAACGTAAATTCAGCCAAGTGCACTCCTATCCACCTCAGCACTTCTCCAGAGTTTTTCTGCTCCTCAGCCTTTATCACTTCACTCCTATTATTCCTCCCCAAATGTCACCCTTTATGAGTTAATGAAAAAATTTTGTTATTCACTTGGCAAAACGGCCGATCAATTTGTTAAAAAATTCAGTAGAATGTATATGCCTTGTACAAGTGCATGGAGCTTACCTCTTGTTGCTCCCTGATGACTCCAGCAGTGCAGAGTCTTTCCCATTGCCGTTGGAGCTGCCCACTGACTCGTTGCCGTGGGACTCGTTTCCGTGGGACTCGTTGCCATGGGATTCGGTGCCACTGCCACTGGAGCCGCTGCCACCCATCTCCACGTCCTCATGTAGAGTGGCCCGGGGCCGCTTCCTGTCATCGTGGGGGGAGGCAGGTGAGGCAGGGTGCTCATGGCTGCTGTCGCTGCCCTCAGACGCTAGGCCCAGCTCTGGCTCCAGCTCGCCATCACGACCGCTACACCCCTCACTGTAACTGCTGGCCATGTCCCGCTCGCACCTGTCCAGAGAGTACAGGTACTGCTTTGGATCGCTGTCTTCTGACATAAGCCACAGAGCAGCGCTGGGAGCTCAGGTCACCTTCCACATGGCAGGACCATGAAAATATGCCCCAAAGAACGACTTCTGCTTCAGATGGGAAAATTTACCCTAAAAAGAAGACAACAATAGCATTAGAAGTTGAGAAAGAAATGCAATGGACATTAAAAACATGAGAATCTGCTTTGTTTTTGGCAGCAATCCAAAACATCCATAGACTTGCATTAGCTACAACAATGAAAAAAAAAAGTAAAGAAAAGAGCTGTGGAACAGCAATTTATTAAATAGTGTGATAAATAGAAGCATTTATCACACTATTTATCAATAGTGTGATAAATGCTTCTATCACACTATTAGAATACTTGTGAATGAAGGTATGTTTAGTGTTAGGCTAATGGAAAATTCTGAGGTGTGATGACACAATTGTGAGCTCTTTTGACAAGTTTCAGCATTCGTTTAAAGGGTGACATTTTGAAGACGTTTGACATGAAAGTTTTGAGTTTGTTTTGATTTGTAAATTGATATGGCAACAGTGCTAATTGGAAAATCAGCATAAAAACAAGATTGTAATCATTAAAAAGGGATATATTATATATATTTAAAAATATGTATTATATAATTTGAGCCATGGCAAAATTCCTTCATAATTGGCCTAATGATAGCTTAATTTTGATTGTGTCATGCTTCCTGTATTGTCCTGCATTTGAGGTTCAACTGCTCCGCCCCACTGCTGTGCACATGTGAATTCAAAAATGTCACATGTACATTTTTCAACAATTAAAACAAGGCAAGTCATTCCTTGAAATGCCACTAAAAGAAAAATCTCAATACAGAAACAAACCTGCTTCCATCTGCCCCTCCTGAGAGAGTGAGATCATATACCAGTGTCTGAAAACTACAAATAGAAAATCAATGGAAACAACATTAAAATGGACCAATCAATAATAAGTTGAAGTGCACTTTGATCTGATTGCATATTGAGGTCTACAGCAAATTCTCTTTCAGTAAAAGCACGTGGTTTAGAGTTTAGATTTTGTAGGAAGATATTTGACTTTTTTTGTTAAAGGGCCCATATTACACTATTTTCTGATCTACATTATGATGTTGTTTCCTCACCACAAACATTTGTCTTGAGTTTTATTTCAATAACAATTTTTCACAAGCAAACCCTGCATATTTAGGCTGAGTTCTTCTCTCAATCTAAAAACACTCTGTTCCACTTTGTGATGTCATGTGGTAATACAGGAAGTGCTCCACTGTGTTTTTAAACTCCATAGAATTTCTCTGGAATCATTTGGCTTATTTCATATTTTCATTATTTAAATAGTACTTAAGTCATTTATGTATCAAATATTGAGATCAAACAACACGAGGAAAAAGTGCCATATTGCCCAGCCCTGTAACACCTGTAATGCTGTGTCCAGACTGGGACGTCTCAGTTGGACGCCTCTAGTTGGACGCCTCTAGTTGGACGCCTCTAGTTGGACGCCTCTGCATTTGAGGACAAACGACTCTAACTTGCGTCATGGACGCTGTGGATGCACGTTGGAGAAAAATACTTGATGTGTGCCCAGGGTGTCCGTTGTGGTCTGCAAGTGCTTTGGATGTTTTGTTTTTCCGGGGTCTTAGTGAGCGATGCAGACCAAGTTGCAAGAGTGGCTTTAGTGTATTTATTACATAAAACCCATCAACTGGGGTGATCAGCTCGGTGGTGGCGTGTCTGGATCCGTGACTAGCCTTTATACTAGTCAGTGTGCCCAGCACAATTAATTTGCTGCTAATTTGTAGCCGATGTCTTTCTACTTTTTCTGAGTAATGACGTTGCTAAATCACTGCAGAGTAGTCTCTGATTGGTTGACGCTGCGTGTCAAATGCCAAAAGTTCAGCTTTTTCAACTCTGACATCTGATGCTTTGGATATGCCAACAGAGTGTCCAATACGTCCAACGTGTGAATGCTCAAGATGCAGGGCGGCCAAGTTGCGCGTCTACCATAGACTTTGTATGTAAACTCCACGCCCTGGTGTGAACGCACCATAAGGCATAACACAATTACATACATTTTAAAAACAAACAATCTCAGAGTTGCCAGTCAGTGGACAGAGCAGTGATCCTGATGATGACCTCATTCACATTTCACACTTGGACTTCAACAGGTCGAACTAAAGGTCTGTTGGTTTGGAGAGCTGTGAGTGCCCTTTAAAGGGGACTTAAGTCTAAGAGTGGTTTGATCCAGTTCAGTTTTTCAAAAGTGCTCTTCAGATGAAAGTGGACTCTGCAGATAAAAGAAGCGTTGGTGGATAAGCCAAAATATAATCCTCTGGGAAGCATAAGGACTCCCACACAGTACTCAATCATAAATCAGTGTTTCGCATTAATACATTACTATATTAACTTATCATTCAATACTTGAAAACTGGAACAATATTTTTTGGGGGAGTCAATATTTATTATGTGTACATTTCCCTTGCACTACGGAGAAATTTGGGGTTATTTTTGGGTATATGATACAATTTAAATCGTAAAACAAAGTACTTAAGTGTTTCGTTACGCTACTTTTTTTTTTTTTTTTTTTTTACAATATTGTACATTTAGAATAGTTTTTGTGATGCTGCTCTTGGGTTATGGTGTCAGTGGCATAAATTTGTTTCAATATGTTCGTTTATGGTCTATATTAACTTAAGCAATATATCTCACTTCAAAATTTGTTACTGTGACAGGTCTACCACATGATCTAAAATTTTCACCATAGTCTAAAAACAATTTGTACTATATTGGTATTAAATATAGGCAGTAAGTGACATTTATACCCCACAAAAGTAAAGATATTAAATGATTCAAATAAAAAAAACAAAAAAAAACCAAAAACATTGGGCCGTAATAATCTTAACCAAATCTATGGGAAACGCTGTAAAATCCTGCATTTGACTAGTTTGTTTGTTTGTTTTTTTTTAAACTACATTTGTATTAAATTGCATCTTATTTTGAAGAACTTACTACTGTGTAGACTATGCACACCTGACTGGGCAACAGATGCATTGGAGGAGAGGCCGAAATGGCTTTTAAGAAAACTCCTGCACACTGTCTCACTCTTGGTCAACTTTTATTAGTACGTTTCGGTCCCTCTGACCTTCCTTAGGTCTTATTTTGAGGAAGAAATACATCAAAACTTTAGGAAACTTTAAGGAAATTATCGTTATTATAAATTGTAATGATACATCTAACCTCACATGAAGCCTAAAACTATACTTTTTAAAATTTGTCATCGTGGGCACATAAATCAACCCACAGATTTCTGAAATATCCTTCACTTTTCTTAGCTCTGCCTCCTCTTCATACACCTCCAAAAGCTAAACCAGGCATGCTATTCTTTTCTATAAAGGCTACACTGAGGTCAATTTGAGCCTGTTTTGCTTTTTTCCTGTGAGTCAGATCATGTTGCAGTCATTTATGTAAGTGTGCAAAAAGAGCAACGCAACTACTCTTTGGTCTTTACATAAGAATTCATTTACATAACTTGAACATGTCCGACTCACATTTTAATATCTGAAAAAAAGAAGAATAAATTATAGCTTGACGTTTCAACTATGCATAGACCCCACCTTAACCTTTGAAATGACCTACTCTGGAGTGTAGTGCAATGGAGCGCACGCAGTATAGACTTCCTATTGGCTGCAAAACTCAGCCAATCAGAGCAGAGTAAGCAGTTCCAATAGGTTAAAGACATGTCAACCAATAGAAACAGAGAACTGGGATCAGAAACAAGGAGACAGCCAATTTGACATAATTATTTTCACTTGAATGACTAGCATTGCAACATATGTAAGTAATCTTGTGCATGCACAGTGGAAATATGCCATTGTTGTACTGCTTATACATTAATTGAGAACTGCTATGTTACTAAAATTAGCTCAAAAAAAGATTTTTGATCAGGAACTTTGGCAGCAATGTTGAGGGACTGATTGGCAAACAAACACAACAATACACAACGCTCTTACCCACTCAGTCATTTATTTTTAGATATTTGTTTTAGTTTTTTGGCTTTCTGAGGAATCTAATCTGTAGGCCAGTGTTTAATGAGTGTCTAATCACCCTACTGACCAGAAGGTACTTGGAGTGATTTATGATTTAAGGTGAAAATTAAGAGGGCCTTCATATTACACACGTGTAGGTCATTATATAAAGGAAATATTTAGTCAAACAGCGGTAGAACTTGTGAGTGGAAGAGTGACATAACGTGCAAGTAACAACACACCCATCCGAGCGCTCCGTCAGCCCCCTTAGAGCAGAAAACACACCCAGCACAGAAGCACAGATCTTGGGCATTATACAACGCTACTCCAGTCACATGGAGCTGGCTATAGCTCAGCGGCACTAAGGGAGCGACTGTAACCTCTTTCATAAACCCACATGCTTGCATTTGGAGCAAACTCAAACGCCTGCGTCAAAAAATCGTGACGACATTGATTGTTAAAGAGTGAATAAAAACGTGATGAAAGCGTGTTAGAGACAGGACATTGGCGATTAAACAGGAGTACTTATGTAAACTTGCATAACGTGACCGTACAAAAACCGTTAACCGTTAAACAGTTAAATTAGAATGCAGTTTTCATATAAACAAAATAAATTATATAAAATTACATTTATACAACTCCAGAAACCCATATTTTAACGTCTTCATAAAATCTCGAGAGTGACATAATTGTAGCAAAGTATCGCGAGATTTGGAACTCCACTGATCGCACTAGAAATAGGCTACTGTATGCTAATGTTAGTCAAATCATTAACAATCGTTTTGTTAAGCACTGAACATAAATATTGAGTATATTTAAAGAAATGTGATCAAAGCTGCTAGTGCCATGACAAACTCTGAAGGGATGCCATGTTATGACCCCATTGTTTCACAGCAAGACCTCATTTCAAAAGGAACTAGATGTTCTAATACAAATTGAGTGGGTCTAAATCACTTGTATTAAGCCTAAATTGGCTTTTAAATGAAATGTGAACTGGGACTATGACAATATCATCAATAAAAAGGCGTTTAAATGTCCAATTAAGATAAATACACAAGATGTTGTGGGAGGTGCTGGAAAACCGAAAGCTATACTGGCAAACAGAGCAGGCCACCGATGAACAAACTGGGATTTAAACCTTAAAATAATAATTTTTAAAATCGTCATATTAAATTCACGCTGTACGTTTCCATGATTTTGCAACTGTATCTACAAAGATAATTAAAAACTCTGCACAATAACATCATATTTGGTCATATTATTCAACATGTTGCAAGTGATGCCTCCTCGGCTTTCTCACTGCTCCTCAACCTATACGAGTGTATGTATTGGCCAAAACCATCAAAAATATTCAATAGGATGTCACACACGGATACTTCTAGGAATACACGCAAGTTAATTAAGTAGATTTTTAATATTTTACTTAAAAAAAGGTATATCCCTTCCCCCATCTAGCTCGCACTGACCTGCTATACAAAACCCACACACACGTTGACCTGCAATCCACTGCACGGTACACTGACACAGTTATGTAAAAGTCACGGTTTTGGCTAAACTACGCGAAATTCAGCCGCGCAACCACCGCGAATGGGTCAGAAACGATGAAAAAACACGTTTCATGTCTCAACAAAACAAAAAAATGTTACGAAGCGGCTATATTTGATGCTAAAACTACAATAAGTAGAGCAATCAGAATTTTGGCGCATGCGCAGATCAGACTTTGTTATGCAACTTATTTTTTGCGCTCTTTTTTATTATTGTTAAAGCTACAATGTAAAATGAGACTCACCAGTAATGTGAAAAGAAAAATAATCTGTACGTTCTCGCTATCAGGCAAAAGAAACGGCGTCCGCGCAGAAAAACACAGTTAAAGGATCCCGTATTCCTCAATGGGAGTCACTGCTCAGACGGGTTGACACACTAGCCATCGGTTCCTCCCCGGTTCTCTCCGGCTTCGGCCCGCCAGCCAATCGCAGAGCCCGGAGCGCGACCTCAATTCAAGACCCACCCACTGCCCCCTCTGATTGGCCCAGACCAGAGGGTTTCCATGGAAAGGATGACGACTTAGCAACAACAAACTGCCATTGGCTGTTGGCGCTGTCCATCGTTTTATATAAACAAGTCAGCCCCTGCACGTGGGATCCCATGTTGTGTGTGGTATGGGACTCAGGTAGTTACGACTGCACGTATCAAGTGCAAAACTTACATAAATGCAAATGTAAACAAAAACCAAGACAGTGATTGAGATAACCGTAGACTTATGTAGGCCTATTTAATAATTGGTGGTTAATACGAATTAGTTTAGCTTTAAAACAATCCCAAAACAAAAAACAAAACTTGCTAAAACGTTTAATAAAATTGTAAGACTATTTGTATTGCACAGACATGAGTATGTGATTTTGTTTGGTCATTAGCTGCAAATGCACGCTATACACCGTATCTGAATAGTTAGATAGCTACTAAAACGTGAGTTATAACACGGAGGCAACTAGAGTGATGAACTAATGGCACAACTACAGTAATCAACGTTAGATCCGTTTGGATAGCAGGTGAGTTAGAATATTACCAAAGCAATATCTAAAATCTCTGTGCTTCCTTTATAGCCTGATTTGGGCGTCATAGAATTAGCTAATAACATGCTAAGTTATGGTCCCTGGCTGATCTAGCTTTCATTGTGTCTTTTGAGGTGTGAGAGTTAACATCCTTACTCTATTTTAGTTCATTATCCAATACGCAGTACGCATCCATGGGACTGCTTTTTGTCAGGTTTGCTCATCTATGGGTTTGTCATGAGTGGAGACTGGCAAGCTGTTGTCGCACATGTTGCGATGGTAGCCAAGGCGTGTTCAGAGAACCCCCCCTATGAGGGTAGGATGGAGTGTGACAGGCAGATTGGTGCAGTGTCTGCAGTGATACTGACGCTGTATCGGACTGTTTTGATGAAGAAGGAGCTGAGTCTAAAGGAAGAGCTCTCGAATTACCGCTCAATCTACGTTACTACTTTCACCTACGGTCCCCGGTTCAGTCCTAGTTTAGATCTGCAGTTCTACTCTCATCTATAGTAAAAGCAAAAAGTCAACTGGACAAAAAGTTGTAGAAGTGAAGTTTCACTGCTCATCCATGCCGCTTCTTCAGTTCTGGTCAGATTGCTGGTGGGCACTGCCTTATATCTATCTGAAGGGAGGAGCTAACTACACTGAAACTGGCAACAGCTATTGTTTACAGTTTCTGTATGTAGTCTAGGTCTACTGAGCTACATTAAGTGTGCAGTGTACATGAGCCATACTTAGCATATTCATTCAAGCCTTAATGGGTACTTTCACACCTACTGACACCCTGGCTAGCTATATTGTTCTCTTTGTTTCCGTTGTTTGCTTTGGGTCTGTAGATGGAGTTCTACATAGGGGAAAGATGATGTCTAAGGCCCCCTTTTCTGTGCAAGGAAGGATTGTCTTTCCTAACAAAAATTGTTGCTTTAACACCCCACTCAAACCATTTCTTTTCTCTGGCTGGATTATTTTCTCTGGTCAGATTCACCAGTAATCTGACCAGAACTGAAAAAGTGGCTTGAATGAGCAACGAAACATCTTCACTCCTACAACTTTTTGTCCAGTTCACAGATTTTACTTTTGACTTTCACTGTGTATCAGACTTGGACAATTGACAGATTACACAGACAACCGCTCTCACCTATGGTCATGAGCTTTGGGTAATGACTGAAAGAACAAGATCACATATGTTAACTCCAAATGCATGCTATGAACCACATCTGAACAGTTAAATAGTTACCAAAACATGACTTATAACATGGAGGCAACTAGAATGATGAACTAATGCCACAAGTACAGTAATTAACATTAGATCGGCTGAACTGCAGATGGGTAAGCATATTATCAAAGCTATACCTAAAATCTCTCTGCTTCCTTTATAGCCTAATTTGGGCATCATAGAATTAGCTAATAACATGCTAAGTTATGGTGCCTGGCTGATCTAGCTTTCATGATGTCCTTTAAGGTGTGAGAGTTAACATCCTCACTTTATTTTAATTCATTATCCAATACGCAGTACGCATCAATGGGACTGCTTTTTGTCAGGTTTGCTCATCTGTGGGTTTGTCATGAGTGGAGACTGGCAGGCTGTTGTAGCACATGTTGTGATGGTAGCCAAAGCGTGTTCAGAGAACCCCCCCCCTATGAGGGTAGGATGGAGTGTGACAGGCAGATTGGTGCAGTGTCTGCAGTGATACTGACGCTGTATCGGACTGTTGTGGTGAAGAAGGAGCTGAGTTGAAAGGCAAAGCTCTCAATTTAACGCTAAATCTACATTCCTCCTTTCATCTACGGTCCCTGGTTCAGTGCTAGTTTAGATCTGCAGTTCTACTCTCATCTATAGTAAAAGCCAAAAGTAAAATCTGTCAACTGAACAAAAAGTTGTAGAAGTGAAGACGTTTCACTGCTCATCCATGCCGCTTCTTCAGTTCTGGTCAGATTGCTGGTGGGCACTGCCTTATATCTATCTGAAGGGAGAAGCTAACTACACTGAAACTGGCAACAGCTATTGTTTACAGTTTCTGTATGTAGTCTAGGTCTATTGAGCTACACTAAGTGTGCAATGTGCATGAGTCATACTTAGCATATTCATTCAAGTCTCAATGAATGTATTTATTCAGTGTGTTTTTGTGTGTGTGTGTGTGTGTGTGTGTGTTGTATGTGCACTTTATCACCAAAGTAAGTTCCTAGTCTGTGAGCTCTGCTCACGGACAATGGCAATAAAACTTCTTCTGATTCTGAATCACACTTATTGGCATCATGGCTAGCTCTATTGTTCTCTTAGTTTCCGTTGTTTGCTTTGGGTCTGAAGATGGAGATGTACATGGGGGAAAGATGATGTCTAAAGCCCCCATTCCTGTTCATGAAGGATTGCCTTTCCTAACAAGAATTGCTTCTTTAACTCCCCTCCCAAACCATTTCTTTTCTCTGGCTGGATTATTTTCTCTGGTCAGATTCACCAGCAATCTGACAAGAACTGAAGAAGCAGCTTGGATGAGCAATGAAACATCTTCACTCCTACAACTTTTTGTCCAGTTGATAGATTTTACTTTTGGCTTTTACTATGGATCAGACCTGGATGACTGAGGGATTATGCAGACATCTAATCTCACCTATGGTCAGGAGCTTTGGGTAATGACCGAAAGAACAAGGTCATGGATGTGAAAGGTCTAAATTAGTTTCCTCCCTTAGAGATAGGGTAAGGAGCTCAGTCACACGGGAGGAATTCAGAGCAGAGCCGCTGCTCCTTCACTTCAGGAGGTGGCTTGAGCATCTGTTCTGGATGCCTCCTGTCCCACTGAGAGGAGACCCAGGACATGCTGGACGGGTTATGTCTCTTGGCTGGCATGGGAACACGTTAGGGTCCTACCGGAGGACCTGGAGGAAGTGTCTGGAGTGAGTTAAAGTCCCTGCTTAGACTGCTGCCCCTGCAACTCAGCCCCTGATAAGTGGAAGGAAATGGATGGATTGCATTTGAGAATCTGTAGAAAGTCATTCAATATTATAAACAGAACAACCCAACAATATGACTGTCAATCAGGTTAAAACCAAGTCCAATTCAGATTTAATATTTAAAAAATAGTAAAATATGTCTCAGATTGATTAAAGCAAGTATTCTGTGTTTATTCCAAAAACAAATTGTCCTTACCTTCCTTCATATCCATCCTTACCACAGCTCAGGAACCTTCTTGTAGATTTTCCATCAAAAGAAATTGCAACGTGTTAATATTTCGAATGTAGGTAGAAAAGTACGTAGGTGTTGACTGATTCATGATTGTCTGCATCCTATTTATTGAATATAATGAAATCGCACGCGCATGCGCACCTAGACAGTACAGCATCCCAGGGGAGGCAGAATGGGACACCCTGATCGTGGGTGGAATTCCCAAAACAGGTGAGTCACACAGTGGGTGGCTCCTGGTTCGGCCAATGTTGTGATTATCAAACCAGAAATCCTCTACAATCTAAAAGACATGGGACTGAACATTAACCCAAATGCATCAACATCAGCTATAATGTAAGCTTCATCCATCCTTTGTTATAAAGAGAAACAAAGAAGGACCAACCCCCCTTCCAATCTATAGTGTTCAGATTCATTCAACTGGTATTATAAGTAGGCAGTGGTGGAAAGTAAAAGTAGTAAAGTACTGTACTTAAGTAAAGTACAGATACCCAAGAATTCTACTTAAGTACATTTTACAGTGGATATTTTTTACATTTACCTCACTGCAATTTAGAGCAGGTATCTGTACTTTCTACTCCACCACATTTTTGAACTGGACTGAAAAGTAAAAAGTACTTTTCATATGATTTGAGGGGTTATTTTTAACATTCATGTTCACTGTCAACTTACAGGTAATTATTTTTAATATCTGTATGGGTTGAAGGAAACAATGTATTGGGCATGGTCACATTTTATTGTATTTTACTGCTAATGTTAATGATGAACTCTTATTCTTATAATGCAAGTGTAATGAAAGTGTATGTTTAATGTCTCTTCACCTGTCCAGGGACTCCACCTGCACAAGGACTGCAGATGGAGAGCAGTAGTAGCTAAATCTGATACAAATCATCTTTTTTGTAAGATTTATGAATTAGTATATAGTCCCCGGCAAATAAGAAAGAAGGAAAGAAAGAGTAGAGATAAAAAAAAAAGTCAGAACAGATGGACTTCAAAATGTGAATTATAATAATTCACAGTGAAGGGTAAAGAGAAAACCCATAATCAGACTAACAAAACTGTTTCCCTGTTGACATTTGAACACATTTGATTTGTTTTTGATTTGAGTTGGTTCTCAGAAATGCTCATCTTATTTGCAACTTTGCAGA
The DNA here is from genome assembly GCA_019594935.1 of Periophthalmus modestus. Taxonomy (NCBI): domain Eukaryota; kingdom Metazoa; phylum Chordata; class Actinopteri; order Gobiiformes; family Gobiidae; genus Periophthalmus; species Periophthalmus modestus. The sequence goes on along the minus strand of JAIEZT010000016.1, from coordinate 4,589,660 downwards.
TACGCAACCAGACAGAGGGTTTGGTGGTTTTGTGCTACTTTCACAACAGGTTGATCAACTTTGTGAGAGTAGACTGCATTACATTTGATTACAGAGAGTTATGCGATGTTGCACACTTAGAGGATCAAATATCAAGTTTTTGTTTTTTGTTTTGTTTTCACGTAGGTCGTTGAGAGAATATGGCCATGCATATTAAACGTATGGCCACCTGTTTGTGCCCAGTGTTGTCGCTTGTTCCATGGAGACAAAACAGAAAGCACCACAAGGTCAAGTTCAAGGTTAGATCTGTGGAGAGGCATGCCCACTCACTGAATTATCCATGTTTTTCTATATTCTGAGCAAAAAAACCAACCATGATTAAATGACAGATATATTTAATGCAATACTGTCAGGCAAAGCAACATCTCCATGGTGACAAGCAGATGATGGTGCCTTCTCCACCTGAAAAGTTACATAGTGAACCTTTAATTAGGTTTAAAACAGTGTATGAGATTTATTGCATTTTGATCAATACTTTAAGAAAACTGCTCAAAATATTCTATACTATAGTCTGAACTAAAATAAGATGAATCATTTGCCAGCTAAACCAAGAACCATAGATTAACTTAATACAGATCACTCACCTTAGTATCACTCTTATTAACATTAATAAATAAGATATGTGCACTGGTTTCTTTAGGCTGTGTTTACATGCGTATCTTGCAGGATATCTGTCCCTGTGCCTCCTCGGTATAAACAAGCTTCCATCCAGGTTATGGTGTTACGTAACTGCAGACAATAACAAACTCTGGGTGATTCATACTGGGCTGTGATTGCCCCTACAAGAAATGGAAGATCAATAAATGATGATAGCTGAAGGTAAAGACGCAGTGCCCACTGTGAGAAAAGAAGCCCCTCACTGCGTCAGTCCAGAGACACTGAAGACGCTTTTTAGAGACACAGGCAGGTGGGCTAGTCATAGAAGGTCACTATGATGAGAAAAATTAATATTGCAATAATGTGTTATTTTTTATTAGTATGACAATGTTGAGTAAGATTTTAGTGATCCAAATGTGTTGGTTGATAGTCAAGTGTCATAAGTGTAAATTAAACATAAATAAGCAGGAATATCACTATAGTCTTGTTTGAAAGTTTGTTTTTTTAAAATTATTTTATTCATTAGCAAAACACAAAGTTAAAATCTGTCAACTGGACAAATCGTTGTAAGAGTGAAGACGTTTCGCTGCTCATCCAAGCTGCTTCTTCAGTTCTGGTCAGATTGCTGGTGACCACTGCCTTATATCTACAGTAACTGCAGGGAGGGGCTAACTACACTGAAACTGTAAACATCCACTGTCTCCAGTTTCATCTGGAACTACCCTATTCAGCCCTTAACGACCCTGCGATTGTTCTCTTTGTTTTGGGTCTGAGGATGGAGTTATAGATGGGGGAGAGGTTATGTATCAGGCCCCATTCCTGTTTAAGGAACAAAAAAAAATTGTTTCCTAACAAAAATAGCTTCTTTAACTCCTCTCTCAAACCATTTATTTTGCCTGGCTAAGATCTGAACTTCACTGGAGTGGTTAGTGGCTTTGAGATGTAGACACACGGAGGACTGGGGTCCAGAGGAACTCTGAGGCCGGTGTTGGTACATCCTCTTATGGAGTAGCTGTTTAGTTTCTCCAACGTCTCTTAGCCAGAGAAAATAAATGGTTTGAGAGAGGAGTTAAAGAAGCTATTTTTGTTAGGAAAGAGAATCCTTCCTTAAACAGTAATGGGGGCCTGAAATATAACCTCTCCCCCATCTACAACTCCATCCTCAGACCCAGAACAATGAGAACAATAGCAGGGTCATTAAGGGCTGAATAGGGTAGTTCCAGCTGCAGACAACAGTTTCAGTGTAGTTAGCTCCTCCCTTCATAGATAGATATAAGGCAGTGGCCACCAGCAATCTGACCAGAACTGAAGAAGCAGCTTGGATTAGCAGCGAAATGTCTTCACTCTTACAACGATTTGTCCAGTTGACAGATTTTAACTTTCGTCTTTTGCTACGGATCAGACCTGGACGACTGAGGGTTTACACAGATATTTCATTCATTCTCTTTTTTCCTTTTTACATTTTTTTTTAAATTAATGAATCATTTCTAATTTTTATATCTATAATACACTGTAATTTTGCTTATCTCCAAAACAATATATTTCAATATTATACATTTGGTGTATTATCCAATCTCTAGTCAAGGCAACAAATGGAAAAAAAAAAAAAACTATTGTAACTGTATTTTTACTGTAGCATTTGCAAGTTAGTTTGTCCTACAAGTTTTTCTTTGGTATATGTAAAAATAGAAGTTGAAATTTTGAGCAAAAAAATCTGTTACATACTCAACTTGCACTATTGTTTCTTACGCAATATAATATGATAAAAAAAAAAAAAAGATTACTATGATTTGATATGGCTACATATCAAATAGTACTCATTATGTCCCATATTACTTTAAAGTATAAAGCATCCAATTTTGCTTATCCTTGAAACATCTTTCCTTTTATACACACACCTGGACCTGTTTTTATGTTTTATATGGACTTATATACTTTTTTGATTTGCTTGTTGTGTTTTGTATTGTATTTTGAGCAGGGAGAGTGTCTACGTGACCTCACTGCATCTCCCTGTTTACACAAAGATATAGAAAGGTCAAATGTACTTCTCAGGCTTGAGTGTTGTCGGTTCCAATTTCAAGAACCTCCCCCAATTGATTTAATTACATAATGAATAACTGGGAAGGATCACTGCCCGGGCACCTTACAGCCCACAGCTTATACATCTATTATGTTGTTTCCTCATCATAAAACTTACCTGGAATTGTGTTTGTTTTCATTCATACATTTAACGCACAAACCCTGCTTATTTGGCTGAGTTTTTCTCTCAAACAGAAAACACTCTGTTCCACCTCCACCTCCGTTCCACCTTGTGATGCCATGTGGTGATACAGGAAGTGCTCCACTGTGTTTTTAAATGCCATACACCTTCACAAGAAGCATTTGGCTAATCTCAGCCCTGGATTTGCCAATCTCTAATGAACTAAAGGTAAAGGTAGCTGTTAACTTGAAAACTACCACTATGTGACATCACAAGGTGGAGCATTTTGAGCTTGGAGATGTAGACAGACTAATATTAAAGGATTACTCAAACATTTGTGAATGAAACAAAAGACAACACCAGGTATGTTTTTGAGGAAGTACTAACATCATAAAATGGCTTAAAGCTCACAAGAGTCAATTTTGAGTAACATAGGAACTTTAATGATGAGTGAATGCAAGTATTTCTCACATAATTAAAAATACCAATAGAAGATGTGCTGTGCAGTTGAAAAAAAACTTTAATAAAACTCCTATGAAAACAAACAGCATAACATTAAAAGCCTGTACAGTACAATATCCAGTGTCTGAGACTTGAAGGCTAGCGGTGTCATGTATTTCACATGCAGCCACAGAAAAAAAACATTACAGGCATTTAAAAGAAACATCATGTAACTTTTCTGGTGGAGGGTCATTCGCAATATGAGTCTGGTCACTGGTGAATCTCCCAGAGTTCCAATGGCTGTGATTGACAGGTGGATTAGCCAATCAGGGACGTACATGGTCCTTCTGTATTAAAACAGATATAGCTGCTTATGAGGAAAAAAAAAATCTTCTTTGTAAATGAGTGAACAGTGAGGTCTTGTTTCACATGCGTCACTGAAATAAATGTGATTGGATGAACGAACACGTTTGGTTCTGGCTTGAGAAACTTGCATTCATTGTTTTAAAAAAATGCATTCCTACAGACATCTTCACAGATCTGACTTGCAACTTGGCCCTGTGATATCATACGTTTAATACCATATGGCAAAACAATGTAATCTCAGACAAGCATGTAGCAGATCTTCCACCAGAAAAGTTCCACAATGCGTCTTTAAGAGTGGGTTCCAGGTTTCTTACAGGATATTGTGTATGCATGTTTACAGATATTGCACGATATTTAAAGATGCCATAGAAACACCTTTTGTCAAAACAGAGCTTCCACGATTTTAAGCAGAGCCATTTCAACATCAATAAACCCTGCCAATTTCAACTCCACCAAAACGCTTGTAAAAAAACATACAGTTAGCGGCACATTCAGCTTTGACTCATGATTTAAAACATAACATAATTACACTCTCTTTTGTTGTTTTGGTCCAAGGGAAGATATTACACAAATAAGTTAATTCCTCATTTGGGTGAGTAGGATTGTAGGATTTTAATCAGTCTGTCTGTCTATTAGGGAAAGGCAAATTACCCCAGTAAACAGTAAATGCAATTGATATGATCTTTAAAAAAAAAAAAAAAAAATCTCATAATTTAGCCTAAAATTACAACTATATGAACTGTCAAGTGTTTAATTCCAGTGTTCTGATATCTAAATAAAATAACTGTATTTAAATAAAAAAGGCTTCTGTAACTGTATATGGCCAATTCTGCTATCACATTCTCCCTAAACAATACCATAATAGACTTTTAAAGTAGCCTGGCACATACAGGATTGAGATAAAGTCTAAAATTAAAAAGAAAAAAAAAGTTAAAAATACAATCTTCCTGTAGTTCTGTGGCAAATTGAGGCAGCAAGAATAAAACATTAAAAGGGTCCTCCTCTTCTGTACTTACTACTCTGGACTACACAGTCCAGAGTTGGTAAAAATGGTTTAACCACTTAACAAGTCCAAGTCTGTTTAACAGTCTGTATGAACCTGTGGCGTCTTGTACAGGTGAACTGAAGTGAATGTAGTCCATTGCTTTTTAGTGTGGGCTTACAGAGGCTCCATACTTTGGCTTTTTGCTCCATCGCTGCCTGTGCAAAACCCGCAACGTTTAACACAGAAATGTCAAGATTGGATTTTGTGTTCATTTCTCAAATTAAGAGTAGAGAACATTGTAGAAGTCCAGTGTTTTTCCAGTGTCATTAAAATATAAAGTGATGAATCTGCTCCTGTGCATTCCCTTTCACTGGTTTCAAAGGTGTTTATAGTTTTACATTGTCTTTTGTCTGACTGCTGGGTCCTGTGCTTTAGCCGTTTCTATGAACGGTTGTCTTTGGCCACGTTATGAGCCATCCAATTGACTTTGGTGGTCCAGCTTTCTCTCAGTGCTTCGTCAAACTTCTGACGAAACTGTTTCAGAGCTTCATCATCTGTTTTGCCCAGAGCCAGAGAGTCCTGAGGAGATCAAAAACAGTCAAGTCAGTGAAGAGGCTATAGCAGTAACGTAATCTAAAATTTTAAATCTAAAACAAACATCTGATCATTATCTATTCAAATTTTGCTATTTTCTATACTACAGTTAGGATTTGAGTTGAATGAATAAGTTCTCATTAAAGGAAGAAACCAACTACTAAGTGTTTCATTTTTAACAGTATGGTACATTTAGAATATTTTTTGGGGGGGATTAGGGTTTTGCACAGATTAGTTTTAATATTATTGCTTATCGTCTATATTTTCTTCAAAAATATATCGTACTTCAAAATGTGTTATCTTTGCTCTCAAATGTTACTCTAAAAATCCTTCATTCTTCTGAGCTTTTACTCATGTTAGAATGTGGTTACCTCCTCAGAAACATCTCTGGAGTTATGTTTTGTTTCATTCACACGTTTCAGTAATGCTGTATTATTAGGCTGTCTACATTTCCAAAGCTCAAAATGGTCTATTCCACCTTGTAATGTCATCAAGTGGTAGTTTTCAAGTTAAAAGCTACATTTTGCTTTTTGTTTTGTAGAGATTGGTGATTCCAGAGCTGAAATTATCCGGATAATTATTGTAAAGGTGTGTGGGGTTTAAAAGACAGTGGAGTACTTCCTGTATTACCACATGAGATCACAGAGTGTTTTCTGTTTGAGAGAAAAACTCAACTCTAAATACAAAGAGTTTGTGTGTATGTGTGAATGAAACAAAACAACTCCAGGTATGTTTGTAATGAGGACATCAGGAGATCAGGAGTAATTGCTCTGTTTCAAATTGGGTAATGCCCACTTGATTGTGGTTTTGAATTACTTTTTTTGTTAGCAAAATCAAAACATAAAAAATTCTTGCAAATATGATTTGACCTTAAGATACTGGATGTCCTTGACAGAGGTGAGTTCAGGCAGACCGGCTGTTAGCATCAGAGCGAACAATGTGATGAACAGGTTTCCATTCCTCCTCAAGATGAGATAGGCATCTTCACAGTACTGTCGGAAGCTAAGAAAACAAAGATAGTTGCAAGGAATGTATTAGCAGAGGTAGAGCTATGTTGATGCACAAAACACAAAAGCCTTTTTAATAATGATAATGATGATAAATGACCACATTTTTATATAGCGCTTTTCAACCTTCAAGGCACTCAAAGCGCTTTACATCAAGGAACCACTCATCCCTTCATACACCAGCGTATATAGACACTGGGGGTGAGGTGGGTTTAGTGCGTTGCCCAAGACAACGACAGCATTCATATGTGGGAGCAGGATTCAAACTGTCACCTTCAGATCAGTGGATCAGTGGCTACTGTTGTCCCACAATAGTTCAATTAGTAGAGCTCCTCCCTGCTCCGGACACTCCTTGGTAAATGGTAATGGTTATTTATTTATTTATTTATTCATTCTTTATTTCAGACACAAATATTATTACCAACCAATCAAACATCCCAGGCAAACCAATAGCATTTTTATGAGACAAACAGCTGACCGACCCTCCACCAGAAAAGTTACATAGTGTGTCTTTGATAAGAACATCTGGCATAAAAGATAAGACTAACTACATTTGTGTATGATGTTCCAACTTGCTAAATAATGCTTCCAGATGAGTAGAGCTTCTATGATGATGCCCACACAGTCTGCATCACGTTTCATTTGATTTTAGGTCAAATGACTCATTGTTGTACTCGATGACAGTGTGGGAAGGAGGAAGAGGATGGTGAGAAAGTGCAGCAACACAACATCAGGCCTAGTTAATTCAATAAACCATTGTCTTACAAATAAGGGTTGGATGGCTAAGAGACTGGGTGAGTAGGGCTACATCCTCAGTAGATAAGGATTCACTATATGTATGTGTGACCATTTACCATCTCAGCAATATGAAATTCTAAAATAAAACTCCTGCAATTTGAAATATCTATATTCACAACAGGTATTACTTAATGAGCTGCAGAAATCGGAAAAGTAGAATTGCGCATGCCAACAGTAATATCGATACCAACTTTTAGAACATCCTGACCTATACTGGCAATTCTGCTACATTCAACTTTGTAGGTCACAATAACAAATCTATAAGTGCGTCCTCTGCCATATACGAGTCTCTGATCCATTTTTCACCTTGTTGTAAACAACTTCACCAAAGGCACATGGCACAACATGCGTACCGGTGCACAAATGTGTCAAATCTACAGTGCTGACAGTCGACTGCAAGCTTGCATTTATTTTCATTGTTGCCAAATATGCTTCATCTTTGTCATAGTAAACTGTAACAGTAAAGCCTAAAATGCAGTGGATTAACTGTTTCATTTTGTGAATTATTAAGTATTTTCTCAGATAATGGTACCTTTTACCATAAAACTTCATAAAATGCTTACATCTCCTTTTTGGTCCTTTTAGGACAACTATTACATAGTTCTGTAACTGTAACTTCAGTGGCTTTCTACAAACACATATATTCAATATGTCAAAACCATCTCAATCTGGCCTGTTTGATTTGAAGATTAAGTCAAACATGTTTTGTGGATGCACTTGTTCTTATTTAAGATGCACGAATAAATCTAACCAGCTTCTCCCCACAGTGCTAAGTTTATTAAGTTAAGAACAAAAAAACAGTATTGAACTGTATATTGAGACTACACAAGATACCACACTGCAGTGAAGGGCTGCATAACATCACAACAATATCAATATCCCAATATTGGCTGATGCAATAATTGATACAGGAAGAAAAAAATCTATTGCAGCAACACAGTTCTCCATTTTACAGAAGTGTTTTTGGGAAGTAAAATGGACAATGTGTGTGTGAATCCAACAGTCTCATTCTGAGTCGCATTAAACGAATACTCTGAATGGGTGCTGCAGAGCTGCTGTTTGACACATATGGAAATGATGTTAGCGATCAGCTGATTGGGGTGAATGATGTGCGGTGCATGTGAACAAGACAGAACTAAATGTATTGGGAGCTGTGGTCAGTCCACAGAGCGCAACAACATGAGTGAAAACGACCTTATCAAGTTTGACCCAGTTAGACTGGTAAATAAAGACGATACATTTACAATTAAAGTACATACAAATAAAATAAAATTATAAAAAGGTATAACATTATATAAAGGTATACCTTCCAAATTTCTCTGTGTAGCCCGTCTTGCCTTGTTGAATGACATGGATGAAGTCGTGCGTCAGGATGAATGGGACCCTCTCTCTCTTGATGCCAAACTTGGACTTAAAGTTTCCCAGAATATGACCAAAGTCTATGTGAAAGAGCTTCAAACAGAAACAAAACAAATACTTATACACTTAGGTATATATTTGTGTAATTCATATGGTAAAAAGTGGGCAGAGAACGAAAAAGCATAAGTGAAATATATTGTGGTTCAAACTGAGCTCCATCAACTGACAATCAAGAATTATTGAAAATCATTGGTAACTTTTCTTTTTGATATTTTTTAAGATCCAATATTAGGAAAAAAGTTACACAAATCAGTGAATAATTTTTATAATAATACATAACACTTGTATAGCGGTTTTCAGGCCACTCAAAGGCGCTTCACACAGTTCAAGACAAAATGCAAATGAAAGAAACATAGTGATGCTAAAGGGAGATGCTATTATTTGAAGGCAGTTTTGAACAGGGTGAGTGTGGATGAATCTCTGATGTGTTTGGGCAGCAGCGGCCCTACCCCCCCAGGTCTTGAATTTAATCCTGATGGGGGTAGGGTAGACAGGCGGTTGGTGGTGGTAGAGGAGCTCAGAGAAGTGGGGGGACTTGTACACAACTTTGTCTTTTCTCATGTAAAATTACCAGCCCTCTAATAGATGTTTGTGTCTCACCTGTCCAGTGCTGCGGACCATGATATTGTCACTGTGTCTGTCCCCGATGCCCAGAACATAAGTGGCCACACAGTACCCAGCACACGACAGAGTAAACTCCTCTATGGCCCGGTCCAGCGCATCACTGCAGAAAGAATTGTACATAGGTCACAACACATAGGTCTATTGCTACTACTACTGCTACTGCCACTACTACTGTTACTACTACTGCTGAGATCAATGAGGTTTAATACTCAAATATTCTAAGGGCTTATAGAAGTAGGAGATATTGGTGGTTTTCGATCTCTAGTAAGCCATGTGATGATGTCATACTGGCAGCCAGGGGTCAAGAGACAGTTTTCCTTATTAATTACATTGCACTTTCATGAAATATCCAAAAGGTAAATTCAATGTATGTTTTTAATTATTTTTATAAGTTGTTTCCTCATCTAAAATTTTCATGGATATTTGGTGCCCCCTGCTGGTAATTTATATATAATATTTTAAGCGGGGTGATTATTATTAGGGACATTATTAGGTTAATCAAATGTGTACCAAAAGTAAATTAAGTAGACTGATGCTGCATAACATAGGAACGCGCAATAGTAAAATGTACAGAACACATGGCCTCAGCCTGTCACAATAATAAATGTTGAAGATCTGACAAAGAAATAGATGATAAAGTGAATATTGAAACAAAACGGGGAAAAAACAAAACAAAAACTAACAATACTAGTAGTAGTAGTAGTTTGCAGTAGTGGAATGTAAGTAAAAGTAGTACAATACTTGAGGGCAATTTTTAGGTATTTGTACTTTACTCAAGAACATTTTAACTTCTCAGGTACTTTTTACTTCTACTTCACTACATTTGAGAGTAGGTAGCTGTATTTTCTACTCCACTACATTTTTAAACAGGACTGAAAAGTAAAAATATTTTTTTTATTATTGTTTGAAACCTGATGAAAAGCCTAAGGGTTTATTTTTTAAAATGTTCATGATTAGAGCAAACAAAAATGTACAAATAAAAACAGCTACAATAAAATGATTGATTTAATTGTTTCTGTTGAACAATATCACTACATTTGATAGTAATTAATGTGAACAGAACATATATAGAAGCCGACAAAAGAGAGCAGTACCCAGAATTCCTCTCCTTGAGCCAGTTGAGCAGAGCGTCCTTGTTGAAGGCAGCGGCTGCAGCCACATTACTGCTGGTGAGCTGGATGTTTGCGATGGTGTCGGCCGAAGACACCACCTCGATCAGTCCTGCCCGATCCCCTGTTGCCAGGCAGCCGTACGGGACTATTCTGCAAGGAGAGGAGAGAGGAAACAAGCCATTAATAGGGCTGTAACTAATCATTATTTTAATCGACTAGTCAGTAATTAATGTTCTGATTAGACAAGTCAAACAAATATTTCCATTATACAAACTGACACTTTTTAAATACATCATGAACCAAATAAATGTTGAAAATTGTGACAGTAGACTTCTGGATGGATAATATTCACAAATAAGGTGTGTCTGTGTAATCCCTTAGTTGTCCAGGTATGATCCATAGTAAAAGAAAAAAATTAATCTGTCAACTGGGCAAAAAGTTGTTTGAGTAAAGACATTTTTCACTGCTCATCCAAGCCCCTTCTTCAGTTCTGGTCAGATTGCTGGTGGTAACGGCCTTATATCTATCTGAAGGGAGGTGCTAACTACACTGAAACAGTAATGGGAACTCTCGCATCTATTAGCATACTGGTAAGCACTGTTGTTTTCTTTGATTAGTAATCTGACCAGAAATGAAGAAGCGGCTTGGATGAGTAGTGCCAAGTCTTCACTCCTATAGCTTTTTGCCCAGTTGAGAGATTTTGAATATTTCCTATTATTACAAATAAGGTGTGTTATTAATGACAAAAATGAAACTTTGACACCCACCTCTTCTCCCTGGAATTTAATACAAACCTAACAGGATATCTAGGCGTTTTATTATTATTATTATTTTAGGCTTTAATACATTTTCAACCAGATGCTGACTGAAGGATTCTAGATAGAGAATATTTACAAATGAACTGTATGTTTGTATTAATTAATACAAATCCAAAACATTTGTAATGTTTTTTTTATGACATTTTGATTTAATAATGCTGAGATTTTTGCTCTAAAAATAAAATACAAAAACAACGTCAACATTTATTTTATCAGTATTTTAATCATAATGATTCAGATAAATGACAGCCTAATCTTTTGTCCCACTATATGCTAATTACATTTTTGGACATCTTTATCATTGAAAATTGAAGATTTAGATTTTACATTAATAGCATAAGGTGAAAGAGATGTGGAAACACAAAATCATCCAAATATGTAAAGTGTTAGGTATGCACTGCCATCTTGTGGTAAATATGAAGACACCGGCAACTTGGCCAGGGCCTGACTCTGGGACATTTTAGGGCTAGGCAAAGCAATACCAGCTCCATGTAGGCAAGGAGGGAGAGGAGACATTAACAGAAAAGTTAAAGTAAAGATGGAGGTGGCTGATAATGATAAAAAACCTCAATATGTTTTTTTTTTTATTAAATTCAGATGAAATTTAAACAGTGCATCAGGAAAATGCTAAAATATGACTGTAAATGTGTATGAGTATCACCTTATACACATGTTTAGGAAATTACAAAAGACATTTATGTATATTTTAAGAAAGTTTTAATTATATATACTTGATATTTACTTTTCTATATCTCTAAAACAACAAGTGTGATTTTAAATTGAATTAAACAGGTCTGAAAGGTTGATAAGTTGTTTTTGATGTTTTAGGTAAAGCCTGAAGTTTGCTTTTAACATTAAAGATACAATGTGCAACTTTCTGGTGGTGCCACATCACTTGCATCATCCCATGGAAGAAGAAAGATAAGACCAAACTTCGAAACATTCTCCAACAAAATAGAAAGATAGATTTGTGCAATATTGTGGAAAAAAAAAAAATTTACTTAAATTAAATTAACTTTAAATGAAGTGACTGGTTCTGTTGCACAATGATAAACAAGAATGAAAAGGGAAAAAGGGAAAAAAGATAAAAATCAACGTCAGGACAGAAATCTACATTCCTACATTGGGCAAAGGTAACTGAATCTGGTACATCTCCACACCTCAATGAAACGTTTACACAAAACTGAAACTGTAAAACATAAAAGCTAAAGTTACATCATAAGTGAGGGCTTTCTACTCCACGCCTTTTATCCCCATTCTGTGTCTGAACTGTGAACTTATGTCCTTGTAATGTGAACTTTTTCTCTGTAGCTCAACTGTCAAAACAACTTTTCCATGGCTCTGCTCCAGATGTGTCTATGTATGACAAAAAGTGCTAACGTTTCCCTAAAATGTGGCTTTAATTTAGACGATCTAACATATTTTAAGTGTGTGGGTGTGCTAAGAAAGTATTGAAAACTTGGATGTAAAAGGGTCACGGCTCCAACTAGCATGAAGTCATTTAAGTGCCTCTAAAGCACAGTTGAATCTCTGTATTGTAGGCTTGTTAAAAAGGTATGGAAAAGCATATACTAAACTATACTAAAACTAGTATCAAAACTAGCTACTCATTTGAGCAAGACAGAAATGAACCTTTCCTGAAAACCTTTAGCATGAACTTGAGCTGTATCACAAGTATAAGACCAAATGTAAATGGATGGATACTTATATGCATTTTAATAGTTTGTAATCTGCCCAGGGACTGCAAATGGAAACTAATTTTAGCTTAATCTGGTGTAAAGCATCTCTTCTTTTATGAGATTAATGTGTGCATTTTCCCTGTTAAAATAAACCTGAACTAAACTACATTAGTATACACCCATGGACCACTATGGAGCCTACCTGGACGACTGATGGATTACATAGATATAAGGCCACATGAGAATATAAAAGAAAGTACTATGATTTAATGTTGAAAATTAAATTCTATTATCTTAAAAATAAAATATATATATATTAAATTATTGGGATATAGGAATCTGTATTGCGTATCAAGTCTATTGCTTAGTATCAAATAGAGTTTGAAATGTTTGTATCGTGACAAAACTACTCCATGTCATCCTATAATCACACTGACAAAAGGAGCAAACAGCTAAAGAAACAAATCACTGATATGCAATGCAGAAGTCTTACCTGAGATCAAGACTCGCCTCTTTCCAAAGAAGATCCATCAGCCGTAATATCTGCAGTGTTAACATGTCCTGTCGCAGGTCTGTTAAAGGGAAAATACACCAATGAGCCATGACATAATGATTAGGATGGGTTTCAGTGCAAGAAAATAATAACCAACTATTAAAAAGATTACAAAAGATACTGTAGATTATACAAAGATAAAAAACAAAAAACAAAAATGCATTTAGTACTAAGGTTGTTTTGACCACTACAGACTAGGAACAACCCATGAGAGCTGCAGTATTTATACAATTTCTAATACAAATAATTTCAGCCGATATGTTGTGTTATGGCCAATAATTGCAGATAATTGCAAGACCCATGCTTTAAAGTACAGTTGTACTAAATAAAGTAAAGTTGTACTAATAGGCTCTGTGCACAGTAGCACGCTAGTTAGCTCACTGTGTCTCGAAGCTAACAGTCACTTTTATTAATATCGGATAAAATAAAAATTAAACAACCAGTGATTAAAACTTAAATTAATTATAATAAAAACTACTCCATTATCTTTAATTGTAGAATATTTCAGTTTGTGCCGTTGTTTTAATTATGCCTCAAAGTTAGCATTAGCGTTAGCATTGAGACACAAACATGTCTCTTTCTAAACAGAAGAGTCCTTCGGTGAAGTATTTATTTTATTTGTGTAGTTTTTTGCATGTTGTCAGTGACATCCATCCACAGCTCCCTGTCCACTGCTTTTTCTTTATTTATTCATTTTACCATGACTTGGCAAAAAACTCAGAGAGATAACATTGGACAAGAAGTAGTGATGCTAACAGTGAGGCTGCTGGGTGCCATTGTGCACAGAATCAATTTAAGTTTCACTTTTGTAAAAAAAACCAAAACGATATATGTTCTAGGATGGAATCAAATGTTATGATAAAAATAGCGCCACCTCTTTAACTTCATCGCCCATTTACGATTTGCAACAGAAAAAGATCTACAGGAAAAATCTGGCCAACATAAAAAAAAACCCAAAAAAACAACAACTGACAAATTCCATGATATCAAGATCAAATAAAAGAGTGCTACAATTTTTACTGTTTCCTTACCATCTCCATTTTTAAAGATGATTCCCAGAGTGTCCCCGTCCAGCAGCTTGTTGTTATAAACGATCCACAGAGGCTTCATCTTGGAGTCCATGTACCGACACTTTTCCACACTAATTGAAAATAACAATTAGATTAAAAACGTTAAAATATCCACCTTTTAAATCAATTACACATTTTTTTCTTACTTGACAGCGGCCAGTAGGACATTAGGGTTGAGGGGGGAGTGTATGTCTGACAGGGCATCCGAGTAACCGCTCTGCCTCAGACACGTCATCATGGCCTCTTTGGTCAGCATGGCTTCCTTGGCTTTGCTACGAGCGTTTTTGATGGTCCCAAGTTTGATCAGTTCATTCACCGATTTCAGCTTACTCAATGCTTCCACCTGAATAATAATAACAGTAATACATTTTATTAATAAGTGCCTTTCAAAACACCCAAGGACACTGTACAGAACAAGTAAAAAACATAAAAACAGGTACAAGAACATACATAATGGAGGCGAAGTTCAGGATAATATTAAAACGATTTTAAAGTGTAAGTGTAAATGTTGGAGTGTCTGCCATCTGCTTCTCTGTGCTTTGGTAAATGGTAAATGGTCACATTTTTATATAGGGCTTTTTTCAAGGCACTTAAAATACGTTACATCAAGGAACCACTCACCCATTCACACACACATTCATATACCAATGTACACAGACACTATGGGCGAGGTGGGTTGCCCAAGGACACAATGACAGTATTCATTTGTAGGAGCTGGAATCACACAGCCAACCTGTGGGCTAGTGGATCTGACAGCTCTACCAATTATGTTTATATCGAGAACGGAATTCGAACTGTCAACCTTCGGATCAGTGGACAAATACGCTGCCAACTGAGCTACCTCACAATTGGTGATACTGTTCAGCATAAAACAATGGGCACTAATAGTAAAAAGTAAAAAAGTACAATAAACAAAACACCCATGCCCACTGGGAGGAAGCCCGGGGAAAGACCCAGGACACGCTGGAGGGACTATGTCTCTCGGCTGGCCTGGGAACACCTTGGGGTCCCACCGGAGGAGCTGGAGGACGTGTCTGGGGTGAGGGAAGTCTAGGAGTCCCTGCTTAGACTGCTGCCCCCACCACCCAGCCCCGGATAAGCGGAGGGAAATGGATGGATGGATGATAGAATACATGAATAAAATAAGGCATCTACTGATCTATCCATCCATCTTGCATTTATTCCACTCAACTAAATCAACCTGTTGCCATCACATGCAGGATCTCTATGGAGACTGATAAGAGTTTTTTGTTATACTGTGGAACATTCTAGGCAAAGCCATAGCATTTCCATGGAGACAAGAAAGTGTCCGACTACCGCTCTGTCTCAGACACGTCATCATGGCCTCTTTGGTCAGCATGGCTTCCTTGGCTTTGCTCTGAGCCTTTTTGATGGTCCCAAGTATGATAAGTTCATTCACTGATTTCATCTTACTCAATGCTTCCACCTGAATAATAATAACAGTAATACATTTTTCTCTCAGACTACACCCGAGAGGTTACATAGTGCACAAGTGTGTACAAGACAAGACAAGACAAGATAGTAAATATATGGGTATGACAGCTTATACTTAGACAAACTATTGATCCACAAGAGAGATTACTTGGACACAGTAGTAATATAATAAAGGGGTAAAGCAATTCAAAATTATTTAAAGAAGAAAAAAATATAATAGTAATAAATGAAACATGAGGCCTAGAAGAAGACCAAAGCGAAGACTTAGGGATGTAGTGAAAAATGGCACAAGTTTAATTTGAAAAACATTGTATTGTACCAAATCTATGCTTCCTTTTCTCTGTAACCAATTTTGTACAACCATTAGCAGAAGAAGACCCAATTCTGAAAACAAAACCTAATATTTAATTTTAGCAGTCAAAGTGTGTCTTTCTATATTTACTACACTAAAACACACTATTAGGAACTGAAAAAGTATTCAGAGTTTGAAACGTCAGCACATACATGTCCCACAATGTGAACACTTCTCAAAACAGGAAGTGGTCACATAAATAGTCACACTGACATGGAAGTAAAGAGGAAGTTGCCTGGGGAGTTAACTGTCAGAATGAACTCTCTAGAGGTCAAAGGGCAGAGGGCACAGCGGATGACACTGATGGTGACAAGGATAAAACTACTGACAACTAGAACCTATTGTTAGATGGGGAAAAAAAAGTTGTCAAACTGTCTTGCCCAAGGACACAACAACAGAACTTGCAACCTTACTATATAATATAAGACTCTATGCTTAAAGGGATGTCAAGATTAACCGGTTTTCCAATTACTGCAAATATTTATGGTCAGGGTAGGTTAATCATAGGAGTTGTTTTTTTTTCTTGAACATGAGCGAACATGTTGTGCTGGTGATAAATGCACAAATACAACATAGGATATTTTCTGAAATCTACCAAAACCAAGCAGGTGGTGGACTGCATTCCAGAAAGGTTACATAGTGCACTTTAAATGATGTGAGAGAGGGCAAGGATAAGGTTAGAGTAGTGAAAATAAATATATGGTATTACTAACCTGCTTTTTAAGAACCTCAATATGAGGGATGCTGCCTCTACAGTAAGCCTCTAAAATGAGCGAGAACTGGACTGAAACAGCAGGCATGTGGATCTCTGACCTGGAAAGCACAGAACACCACATTAAGATAAAATCTGAATATAGGCCATGTGCAAATAAATCAGGTCAGTAAATATACCTAACACATACAATGCATTCACACACACCTTAAGTGCCAGAATAAGAAGTGTCCAATCTTGCGGTTTCTTTGGGCGCGCTCCAAGAGGAAGTGGGTGAGAGCACAATCATAGTATGGCTCATATCTCAAAACCTGCACCAGCTGCAACAGATACTGGGACAGCTCCTCATCGCTGGGGAAACATAGCCAATATATTATCTATTAGTTTACTGCATAAATAAATGGCAGAAACTAAAATCATAAGTTGCACATTCCTAATGCCTATTGTGAAAATAGGACCTTTACTTGAATTGTGTATAAATATATTTTAGTACACTAAAATATACTAATGAATAGACTTGATACTGATTGTAATACAATGATGATGATAAAATCACTTTATTTAGACAACTGAATGTGATTTTCCACTTTAAATGGTAGTACTTTCTTTTACATTACCATGTGACCTTATATCTGTGTAATCCCTCAGTCGTCCAGGTAGGTTCCATAGTGGTCCAAGGGTGTACACTAGTCTATGTGGTCTTATATTTTTGTTCTGATACAGCTCAAGATCATTCTAAAGCTATTCAGGAAAGGTTCATTTCTGTCTTGTTAACTTTTTAAATATTGATAGTTGCTCAAATGAGTGTCTAGCTTCAATACTACTTTTAGTATTGACACCTAAGACACAAAATACACATTCTAAAACACATGCAAATTTGGTTAAAATCTCAATGGACAATAAAAATATAATTTGATTAGTCCATCAAATGAAACAATCCTGGCCCCCAAGCAGTGGTGGAAGATGTACTCAGGTTTTTTACTTTTTTGTTATCTCTGAGATCTCTGTATCTGTAGTTTTACTCAAGTAAAAGTATCACATGAAAAAAAAATCTACTTAAGTAAAAGAGTACCCGTTTAAAACTGTAGTAGTTAGAGGATTTCACACAAATGTTGTTAAATTGTTAGTTTAAATGTAGTGATATTGATTTTTAAAAAAAGGTCAAAAGGTCAACAGTTGCAATACGTATCAATGTCTTAACTTTCTCATATGAATTTTGTGTATTTTTTTGTTTGCTCAAACCCAAAGCTTTAACTCAAAACCTTTAGTCAGTCATGTTAAAAATAACCCTTCAAATCATATGAAAAGTAAAAAGTATCCACTATAAAATGTACGTAATTACAGATACCTAATAATTCTTTTTAACTGCAGTACCTTACTATTTGTACTTCGTTACCTTCCACCACTACCAAGTAACAATCAAGTATTTTACACATGCACAGATTTAGAGTGCTTGTTCTTACATCTTAAAACTAAAATCCAGCTCTTGTTCCTTAATGAAGTAGGCCTACCTCATATCCCTTAGACAGCACACAGCGTATTCTCGAACGTACTGGTCAGGATAGTTAAAGTCCAGGAGCTCCAGAGCATCTCGAGGACTCAGTTTGGGCCAAATCTGAAGCAAGGCCTGGAGCTGTCACACAAACAATAACACAAATTTCATATTTTTACAAAAACGCTGATTCAAGAGTAAGGAAACTACAGCTATTCATTCAGAATCTCACTATAGCAAACTTTTATTTCATGATTACAGACATATTGAGATGTTATGATTGAGTCATTAATTCACTTCCAACACTTGATGAGGCCATCTACAATCACCATACATTTATTTTCATTTCATTCATCTTTATTTATACAGGGAGAGCCCAATGAGAGCACGCCAAAGTAGGGATGTCGCAACCCCAGATTTTAGTGGAATAATTATATGGTGAGAATAAATGTCAAATTTTGCCATTAATTCACAAATTGACACCAGTTAAATCCCTCTCATTTGAAGAGTTGAATAGATTATAAACCCAAAAGGTAATATAAAATAAATAGATTTACTTTCTAGGGGTATAGAATTAAGAAATCATTTTGCTTCCACATTTTGAGCTACTACAACCAATCTGTAAAATGTCAAATATTTGCCTATTAATCTTGAAATTCTGACCTCTAAGTGCAAATATGGTCAGTTTTTTTTTCAATGATACAGAAATTAATTTATTTTGCTGGTAGACAGATGTTCATATACAGGTCTATTATTTTCAGGGGGGTTACATTTGAATATTTAATAACAACAAATAAAGTAAATCTGTGTAACCTGTGCCATGTCCTCATGTTTGCTCCACTTTACTGACAGCAGCAGCTTGGGCAGTGATTGAGGGAAGTTCTCCCGACAGTCATGGCGGAGTGTCCAGATCAAATCCTTCTCGTTTTCACACAGCTGAGACAGAGGGTCCCGCTCCATGATCT